>OY856415.1:71618834-71938834 GCA_963693085.1 Alisma plantago-aquatica
CGAGATCAACTACTGTAGGACACGGTCGATCCTGGGATTCGGAGGCAACTATAGGTCGGTCAAGGGGGCCGTGTTCTCGAACGGATCTGGAAGCGACGGTAGTAAAAAGCTTCTGTGTGAGATCCAAGGCCAGTGGGATGGCCAGGTCATGCTGAAAGACGTCGCCACCGGAGAGGTCACCACCCTCTACGACGGGAAAGAAGCCATTACCAACCTCAAGACGCCGGTGCTACGGGCACGTGAGAAGGACGGAGGATTCCCAGTGTCGCCAACCGAGTCGGCTCTCGTTTGGGGTGCTGTCAGCCGTTGCATACTCAACAGAGACTGGGACGGCGCCCGAGCGGCCAAGATGGAGGTGGAGGAGGCGGCCAGGAGGAGGGACGCGGACCGGATTTGGAATCCAAAGCACTTTACCTTGTCTCGAACCAAGGATGGAGAGTGGGCCTGCTCGCCCATTGCCTTCTCAGTCCAACCGGCCCCCGTTATTGTTAACTAATCTTCCTTAACCCATCTGGCTAATAAACTGCCAGCTCAATTGGGCGGATGACTTAGCTCCGAAAACAAATCTTCGTTTATTTTCTCCCCGTGCGATATGCACTGCCGATCTTCATATTGTATTTTTAGTTTTCATCATGTGACGGTATGGAAATACATTATACGTTCAAATCTGTTCCCAGATCATCACTTTCAGTGGTGAAGCCAGAAATTTTTATCAGGGGGGGCACCATACAATGTGATACTCCAAATATGATCATTTTTCAATGAAAAAAATCACAATCCTAAAATCAATATAAAAAGAAAAAAAATTCAAGATTATCAAATAATATTTGAAATAATAAAAATAGAACAACTATAATAGATACATTAAAGTTATCATCGACGACTAGACATTCCTTGAAAATGTTTAACAATGGTGTCATTGTCAATGGTAGAAAAAATGTCCTTTTCAATGTAAGGAATCAGACAATCATTAAGCCAAGTATCCTCCATCTTGTTACGTAGATGACTTTTAATAATCTTCATAGCTGAGAAAACTCTTTCCACTGTAGTCGTTGCAACTGAGAGAAGTAGAGCTAATTTTAAAAGTTTAAACACCAAAGGAAAATCTTTATCTTTCTTAACCTCAACTAATTTTTGAGCAAGTTTGTCAATTCCTTTCAATTGTGAGAAATCACCAGAAGACCGGACATCTAGAATATATGTATCCAATTGTGTATCAAGTTTCCCAAAATCTAATTCAGCAAAATCAGAAGGATAAAATTCTGCAAGCCGTAACAATTTCTGTTTATCAAATGAGAGGAATTCATTACTTGGATCGAGGCGTGCAACACATAGAAGTAACTCGGTATTAGTCTCATTAAAACGATCATCCAACTCAGTTAGCATCCAATCAATTATGGTGTTGAAGATCTCAAATCGATAATGATGCAGATTGGTAACCTTTTCTAACTTTCTTCTTGATCTCCCAGATGGAGAAAAAATATCATCCATGTTTGGAATATATATCTCATGTTTCTTACAAAATTCAACAACGATTCCAATAAATATCTCCCACTGATCATCTTCAGTTCTTAAAGAATGCAATTGTTGTTTTGACAACTTTACCAGTGTAATAGCATTTACAATATTCTGGTCTTTTCTTTGTAACGCCTGTGACAATTCATGAGTTTTCCCCAAAACTAATTTCATCAAATGTAAAAGAAAGACAAACTCAAATCTTTAAATTTGACAAGAAAATATATTTGTAAGGCCTCTTTGTTTTGCATCTTTTCCGTCATCCATAATTATATCCAAAACCCCAATGATTGAAGAAAATAAATAAATAAAGTTGATTAAAGATGCTGATGGAGCTGGGACTTACACCAAAAGATTACTCTTCCAATGGGAGTCCCAAATATGCACCAAAAACCCTAGAGAGTTGATGTCTTCCCTAGGTTTACCTAGAACCGGTGCTTAGATAAATGCCCCAACCCCATAAGAGTATGGAAGCCTTATCGTAGTACAGATTTAGGATCGAACCCAAAAGACAACGTTCTTGTTGCAAGCAACAAGATAGAAAACGTATGGAATTTCACTTAATCACTTACTAGTAGGCACTTATATCGAAAGTTGGATTTTGATGTTTTAAACTAAGAACATGAAAAGTAAAGAAAGCAAGTAAATCTAATGAGTTAAACTATGATAAAAGATCACTAGGGTGTGATCGGTTTTTCACCGCCACTACACATCGATCAACACATGCAAAGCAAAACTTAACCTGCAAAAAGAGTTCAGTCAGTTAGTATCCTTGTAGACTTAGCCTCCTTTCGGAGAATCTAACTACGAGAAGTGTGGGAATGTTGCAACGCCAGCCATTCCCGATCAAATGGTCACATTACTTTACATCATTCCCCTCGCAAAGTGTGTTCCTCGACTTACCAAGGTTGCACTTCCATACGTCAACTGATTCCATTTCATAGTATGAAAGTGCAACGGATGATAGTGAGTTTACTCCACTTCTTGAGATACACTTCTGGATACCGAAACAGATGCATGGTGGATACATGCACCAAGAACCAACATACAAACGAGTTTCGAATCTAATAGTACAAACGTAGACAATTCATACTAAAAGATAAAAGATAACACAAGTTGGAGATCAAGCAACATGCATTCATTAATCGTTTGATGTCGAACTGACAAAGAATAGAACTCTATATTGCAACCTAAGGATTACATTTACATGATATGAAAGCATGGGTAGCGGGGCTACTCCCCGCACCCTAGTGAAGGAAAACTACTCGCTCATGACTAGGACAAAGAAGGAGGCGAGAAGAGAGAGAGAGAGAGCATCATCCCCATAAAGGATGGAGGAAGGTCAACCCCTTGGAGAGAGAGCAACGATCCACCAGTCTTCGTAGGTTGCACGACGATGAGATGTCCCCTTCCCACCTTCTTTGGCAAAGAAGGAGAAAGCAGCTTCAGGATGGAGTATGAGTCTCAGACTGGCAGCCCCAGGGCGGAGGATGGAAGTAGCAAGAGCTCTGGAACGATTGAGGCATCCTTTGGATGTCTGAAACTTTATATATGATGGAGGACCCTTGGGGTCTTATTTATAGGCCTTAAGTGAAGTTTAAACGGTTTGGAGACCGTTTGGACCTTAAGACCGTTTGGGACCTCAAGACCGTTTGGACCGTGAGACCGTTTGGCTTCATGCGGTCTTGGGACCCTTTGAACTCCATGCGGTCTTGGGACCGGTTGGCTTCATGCGGTCTTGAGACCGTTTGAACTCCATGCGGTCTCGGGATCGGTTGGCTTCATGCGGTCTTGAGACCGTTTGAACTCCATGCGGTCTCGGGACCGGTTGGCTTCATGCGGTCTTGGGACCGTTTGACTCCATGCGGTCTCGGGACCGTTTGGCTTCATGCGGTCTTGGGACCGTTTGACTCCATGCGGTCTCGAGACCGGTTGGCTTCATGCGGTCTTGGGACCGTGTGACTCCATGCGGTCTCGGGACCGGTTGGCTTCATGCGGTCTTGGGACCGTTTGACTCCATGCGGTCTCGAGACCGATTGGCTTCATGCGGTCTTGGGACCGTTTGAATCCATGCTGTCTTGAGGCTGAGTTATTCTTTTATGATTTTTTTGATGTTTTTCTGCATATATAAAAGGAAAAAGTTAGTATGATGGTGTATTTACAAAAAAAGGTAAATTTGGGATTATGTATAGCTTTAACTTAAAAAGATATGGAAAACTAAGAAAAAGGACTAAGATAATAATCCAAAATAGGAGGTTATCACCCCCCCTAACTTAGAGTCTAGCTTGTCCTCAAGTTAGATAGAGCTGAGACATGTAATGGCGAGGCGATCTTATTTAATTAGGATTTCCATACTCTTGCTTCAATTCTTAACCTGAGTTCCCTTAAGGTCATATCAAGTCTTATTTCTTGCCTTGACTCTTTCAGATTTCGAGAGTTACTTGGGTCTCAAGTTCTTTCTGTATCTCGTAGTTCGCATTGGGACCACCTTTATTTTGTGCATGTTGTTGACTCTAATCAGCTTTATACCTCTCTAAGAGACCTACTGGAAGCTAGAGAGGGTATGAGGGTTGGCTAAAGGCTTGAAGTGTAGCTCCCCCTTCAAGTGGGGGAGGGGCTGTCTATGCTTTTTAGGATCTCACTACCGGGCACGACACATCTGCCTTTATGAGGGAAGCTGAATGTACCGGTCGGGTGAGTCCTTTATGAGCCTTTCATATATTTAGATACCTTAGGGTTCCACTACCGGGCACGACACATCTGCCTTTGTGAGGGCAGCGGAATGTGCCGGCCGGATGAAACCTTCATCGGTTCTTTATATAGATCCTTATTCATGGCACAACTCTCATAATTTTATTCATCTCTCTGGCTTTTATTCGATAACTCGCAGGCTTGGGTTTTGGGGTTTTGTTTGGGAATTTATTTTGGGCGGCCAAGCCTCTTTTATTTTGAAGAGAGGAAAGCTGTTCTTAGAGTTTTTTTTTAAACATGCACTTATTTGGTTTGTGGTCCACTTGCAGAACTTCTTGATTTGGAAGTTGCCTGATTCCCCTCTCATCCTTGAGAGCTTGGCTGCCTTGATTTTGACATGTGGAGAGTCAGATAAAGAGTTGAAGCAAAAGCATGAAAATCAATAGTGGAGTGACATTTATTAAATCGCCATTAAATGTCTTAAGTGCTATTTACTTTTGGGGACTAACATGATTCTAGAGTTAAATGAGGGTGATTCTACTAAAAAAGGTTAATTTAAAAAGAAAATTAAAAAGGGAAAATGTATAAATAGAGAAAAGAAGAGAAGGAAGAGGGATGTAAAAAATGATACCTCGCCCTTGTCTAATGTACCCCCCCTAACTTATCACTCACTCTGTCCTCAGAGTGTCAAAGTGATAGGTTGAGAAGTAATTAGGATAAGGGCTGCAGGCTAAGGTAAATCTGCATTTGCCCCCGGGGAATGAAGTAGATTGGATGCGAACTGTCCTCGTAAAGCGTGGAAATCCATGTCAGTCATCTCCTCTACTGGTCTTTGGAGAACGATGATGGTGTACATCCAGTAGAGGACGTGGAAGCCGCAGTCATTTGATTGTCGGATTTGCTGGGGGCATTTGTGGCAGAAGGAAGTGCGGTGGAAATGCTCTTTGTCGTACGCCTTTGTATGCTGACTCAGAAAATCGATTAACTTGTCGGTGCAATCCTTTGCCACTACTTCTGTTGGTGTCTTTGGTGTCACGACGTAGTTTCTCTGTCGTGCGTTGTACTGGCTATCGGAACTGTTATATATTGTGGTTGTTCCATCTGGGAGATTTGTTGCCAGGAACATCCAGTGCTCATGATAGAGGAAAGGTAACATGATGAATGTCGGCGTTGTGTGCTGGAGATAGGAGATCAACGCATCAGTTGTGCTGAAGTTCTTAAGCTTTAGAAGATCATCTTTCATATATGGGGACGCCATGTATGTTGTTGGGTTATTTTGGCCAAGTAGAAACTGATAGGCGACCATTAAACTTACAGAGAGCGATCCTTTGATTTGTAAAGTCTCTCGTAGTGTGTCTGCCATTACAAGAATGTCTTGAGCCATGAATACGAGCCCATCTTTCTCGGCTGAAAGCCGCTCCATAATGAGTCGTAGTTCGTAGTCTAAGAGACCTTTGCAAGCATAGCGATCAAAATCAGGAAAGGTAGGTTCGATGGCAGACAGAGGATCGATATTGCTTTTAGCTTGCTTTGTATCGGCGACTGGTATCTCGGTCTTTTCTGACTCCTTCAGAGTTTGTCAGAAGGGTCGCCGCTGCGGTCGCTGGATAGCTGAGAAGAGGTAGCGAGGAACGTCATCTGGTGCCATAGCTGGGTCCTTGAAGAACCGCCTATCACAGATGAGCTCCATGGCATAACGTCCACGTAAGGAATGAAAATCTTCAGCAACCAGATCGTTGAATGGGATTTCCTGGTTCAGCGCTTGGATGTGACGTATGGTGCAGAAAGCGCAATCCCCAGATCCCTCGGTGGCTTGAACTTGAGGGTTTATGATTTTGAACCATGGTTGGCTCCAATCTTGGTGGAGAGATGGGCGTGCAGCCCAAATTAACTTAAGCATCCGGAAGGGTATACACCTGGCTTCTCCTGCTGCTTCACCTATGAAGTTTATTGTGTCGGCTGGTAGCTCGGCGCCACATAAGTTATACACCTTGGCATCCCGAGCCTCGGTATCCACGATCATAAAAAGCCAGTGGTCCGAAACTTGGAAGGGCATGGTAAGATAACGTGCCCGACGTGCTAAACCAGCACGCAGCCACTCGATCGACTTTGCTCTTACGTCTTTGTATAAAAGGCCAATAGACAGAGCATGCGAGGCGTTGAAAACGGGTTGCTGCCTCTTAGAACTTTTGTACATTTCTATACAATTGGCGAGGAGGACACGGAAGATTGCCATAGGCATCATGGACCGAGGTCGGAGGATGCTGCGGAAATCTTCACGTGTCATCTGACGCCTGGTTTTTGTATTTTGATAAATTATGTCTTCCCCCACCTTTGCATCGTCCACTATAGTGTTCAGTATAAAAATGTCCTGAGCATCTAAAGTGGAGATGGCCGCCATATCTAGGTCATGCATTTTGTGCGGCAGAGGTGGTGGCAGGGGAAGTTCTTGTGGAGGGGGAGAAGCGGGTTGTTCTAAGGCCTGTTCATGGCCTGGTAGATCATCGTCCGAGTCGGAGGCAGAATTGAGGTCTTCATCGGTGTCTAAACTTACTCGATCTGCCTCGCCCTCGTCATAGGGAGAAGGTGTGGAGAGAGGTGGGGCAGTTGTTTTTGCCTAGTATACACTGGTGGAACTCAGCGAAAGCCGCATCTTTAGCAGATTCCCCGATGGACCCCATAGCGGAATAATCAAAGAATTGGTCCCCGTATGACATGTTGACATTGTTATTGTGTGGGGACTTGGGGTGATTGTCACTGTCATGGTGACCTTTGTCGGACCCTTTTTGGGAGGGTTCTGCTGCATTTCTAGGGTCCTCTCCATCATCATGCTTATCACCTGAGGAGGTGTTATCTTTGTTTGAATCGGCAGATGAGTCGGAGTCGTCTTCTTCGTCATCATCGCCATCCTTGTCGTCCGCTGCTTCGTCTGCTTGCTTTTTACTTGCGGACGTTTTGCACCGCCGATGGGTGGCTTGTAGCTCATCGAAAGCCACTTGCAGATGCTCGTGTGTTTCGAGCAGTGCATCATGGGATTCTTTGAGGTCGGTATATCTGCCCTTGGCGGAGAGGAGACGTGCTGTAAGATTTGTAACTTGAGCACGTAACTGCTGGATTTCATCATTATTGGACTCCTCTTGGCGATGTTGTAGCTATGTGAGTGTGTTGTTGATGGTGTCCAAGCGCGTGCTCAGATCTGCTTGTTGTTCCTGGAGCTCGCGGAGAGTCTCTGGCAGAGGCTGAGTCTGCGTGGAGATCTCATCGACTTGCTTCGCCGTTGCTTCTTGATGACGCTTCGCCCTAAGGACCAGGTCCGGCAGGTTGTTGGTGTGGCTGTTGATGTGCTCAACTTGCTTAGCCACCTCATCCTGTCATTGCTGGAGGCCTTGGAGGATGGTGGGCAAGGCTTGGTGTTGTTCGTCGATCTTGGTCACCTGTCGTGATAAATCCTGCACACAAGAAAAAATTGAATGTAAGATGTTAGAAGGATCGGTGAGGAGGTTTCGGACGGCGTCAAATTGACGGCCGAATTCCTCACCGATGTTTGCAAAAGGGACCCCAGAAGCGGAAGGGTGGGATGGATGGGGTCTGTGTGGTATGGTATTAGTGTCTTGCAGAAGAGACACCGATGATGCCCCGAGCTGCGTAGTGACTGTGGTGTCGGGGTGGCGGTGGATGTGAAAAGTGGCGGGATTTGAGGTGAAAGCGGTGGTAGCGATAGTGATGGGGTGGAAACTGCGGAGGTGAAGGGGAAAGTGGTAAAGTCGGGCATAGGGATGGAGAAGGGAAAGCCCGAAGTAAAAATGGGTGAAGAGGAAGATGTGGAAGGTTGTGTGGATGTGGGGAAGAGAGGAGTGGTAGATGTTGGAATGGTGGAAGGTGGAGTGGTGGCAGCGGTTAGCTGCTCATGTAGACTCTGAATGAAAGAGTCGATTGAGGAGGAGGTTAAGATTTCTTCATGGAGCTTCTCGGCCTCTGGATTTGGCCTAGATGTTGGTGTCCCCGACAGCTGTTGGGCCTGCAACTGCCTTCTAGAAGGCCGTTTGACAGGTATTTTTGTTGGTCTAGCTTCCGGGGCTATGATGCTCAGCTCTGTTTGTCTCGCTGTTGCTTTCTTTTCGGTTGTTTTAACCGAAGCTAGAAGGTGTGAAAGCTCCTCGTCCGAGAAGAGGAGCTGTTTGATGTCATAATTTGCTAGCTCCGGAAGCGGGATAAGTGTTCTGGAAGACTTAACCATTGGGCAGAAGACGTAATGTAATTTCCCATCCTTTTCCTTGATAATGAAGGAGTTCTTCAGAGTTTGCTCATTGGTAAGGATGTCGCCCTTTAGTTGCGTGCAGCGGGGTAGGGGTCTGTCCATCTTGAGGTATTTGATAATAGATGTGACATGCCCTCCCATGCAGATCTCTTTCCCCAGGCTGGAGGTTGATAGTTTCTGGATCAGTTGTCATCTGATATTGACCGACCTTTCGTTAAGAATAGACCAGAGAACGAAAAGATCTGAAATTATAACATTTCCCCCTTCTGTCCTGGGGAAGAGTGCGCCAGCGAGAATTTTGTGCAGGGTGCGCACAAAGCCAGAGTGTATATTTGACACTTTGCACGTCTTCGCGTCGTAGGTGGGGATCCCGGTTAGAGATTTCCAGAATTTGTGTCTGTTGAACTCTGGATGTTCGGTCCCCACCTTCATGGCTTTCCGCATCTGGTCCTGGTTGTCAATGAAGATTGTGTTCAACATATTTTCCGTCAGGACAACCTTGCTGCCGAAGATTTGGGTGACAAGCCTTCTGTCACCTCCGTCCCGTGACCTTTCCATGATGTCGACGGGTTCCTTGGTCAAAAAAGTGAAAAACTCTGTAGTGGGTTCAGAGTAGGATACTTCAGGTACTAGGCACAACCTGGCGAGGTTAGCTTTTTCTAGCACGTCGAAGATGCGGTCGTATATCCCCATCCTCCGCAGTATGCTGGAGCACACATACTTGGTGGGTTTTAGTGTTTTGTCAGCGGGGAGGTTGGTTTGGATGAAGAGGTTTTCTGGTGGTGGTGTTGTGGTGGTGATGGGAGTGAAGGTGAGGGTGGTAACAGGGATGGTGGTGGTAGTAGCAGGGATGGTGGTGGTAGTGGTGGTAGTAGCAGGGATGGTGGTGGTAGGTTTTGCAAAGGTTGATCCATGGCAGAGGCAGGTCGAACTTGTTTCCTTTCCCGTTTCTTAGAGGGCTGCCCAGATGCAGTCTCCAAGACCTTGCATTTCCCCTTTTGTTCTTTAGCAGGGGATTCCTCCTCGGAGTTAGGGTTGTACTCCGAGCCTTCATCATCAAAAGAAGAGATCTCAACTTCTTCTTCAGGTGCCTCAGCTAGGCACTTCTCGAGGCGATCAAGGTCACACAGGACGTCCATAATTTTGACGTTTGGTGGTGTCTTCCCGGTCTTGTTGAAGACAACTCTTATCTCCTTGAGCTCAGCTTGTTTTTCCAGCAGTTGCTCTCTTGTCCAGATTGCCTTGTCTTCGAATCAGGTGACCTTCTTTGCTGGTGATGCCATTGCTGTAGAATGAGAAATCAAGAGTTAGAATAATATGTTTGGAAAAATTTGGATTTATTTGTTTTTATGTGTTTTTGTATTTTTGTGAAAATTAAATGAATGTGGAAGGCCAAACGGTTTGAAGACCGGTTGGATCAAACGGTTTCAGGACCGTTTGGTTCTAAACGGTTTCAAGACCGTTTGGTCCCAAACGGTTTGAAGACCGTTTGGTTCCAAACGGTTTCAAGACCGTTTGGTCCCAAACGGTTTGAAGACCGTTTGGTCCCAAACAGTTTGAAGACCGTTTGGTCCCAAACAGTTTGAAGACCGTTTGGTTCCAAATAGTTTCAAGATCGTTTGGTCCCAAACGGTTCGGGAACCGTTTGGAAGGCGAAACGTCATAGGGTCAGCCGGCGAAGGCAAAGCGGCGGGAACGCCGGTGATGAAGACGATGATGAAAACGGCGGTGAAACTGGTGATAAACGCGACGGCGGCGGTGAACAGAGCCGTCGGTGATGAATATGGTGGTGAAAACGGTGGTGAAGACGGCGACGGTGGATGGGGTCGTCGGTGAAGATGAAAGTGGTGCCGGCGATGGCAGACAGAGCCGATGGTGGCGCCAGCGACGATGATGGCGAAAGAGAAGAAGGTCGGACTACCTTTCAGTAGGTGGTAACAGCGGTGGTGAAGCGAAGGTCGGTGGTGCGGAAGTGTGGTTGCTGTGCAGAAGCACGGGAACCACGTCGCCGAAGGAGAATCGCGCGGGAACAGGGGAATGCAAGAGCAATGGAATAGTCCTTGCACAGAAGCACGAGAGTTCGAGAGTTCGAAGAGAGAAAGACGAAGGGGTAGGGTTTATATTTATAGGGAACGATTAGCGACCCTTTGCATTCCAAACGGTTTCGAGACCGTTTGGAGTCCAAATGGTTTCAAGACCGTTTGGCTCCAAACGGTTTCAGGATCGTTTGGAGTCCAAACGGTTTCAAGACCGTTTGGAGTCCAAACGGTTTCAAGACCATTTGGAAGGGTAAAGGCAGAAAAGATTTTATATTTTTATGTTTGTTTTTTATTTATATATTTTTATGTTGTTTGTTTTTGTTTAATTTTTTGATAGTTTTGGTTATGTAAATTTTTTTGTATTTTCATAAGATAAAACTAGGGAAATATAAAAAAAATAGGACATAAAGAAAAAAGTTAAAATCTTGGGTTGCCTCCCAAGTAGCGCCTTGGTTTTACGTCGCTGGCTCGACGAAGCTATAACATTGTCATGTTGTTGGCATAGTATTCGACTGTTCATGTCTGTTCTGCCCATGCTTAGGGTTTGACTCAGGCTGCCCAGCAAAAGTGCCTGCCGGAGGCTTCAATTGTGCAACAATCTGGGTAAGCTGAGCTTCAACTGCTTTCTACTGGGCCTATTGGTTAGCAAGCATAGTTTGCTGTGATTGTAACATCTGCCTTATCAAAGATATCTCATCTTCCGGCTGGGCAGGAGCATTTTTCAGAAGACTTTGTTGTTGGGTTTGTTGAGGTTGCTGAGTATGCAGCTGCGGATGGAGCGGGGGATGAGTGTACTGGTAGTAGGCTGATTGGTGCCTAGGGTAGTTAGCCCTAGGGAAGTTGTTCCTGGAGTTCCCTTGATTTTGGTTGAAATTGTTTGAGAACCCAGGTGGTAGCCTACTGTCAGATCCCCCCTGTGTCTGATGCTGTGGATTTGCAGTTCCAGAAGGGTTCCCATATTGGAATCCAGGATGATTCCTCGGTTGATTGGGATTGTAGTAGACTTGTCCAGGAATAGTGTGGATGGAGTTGACTTGTTCTGAAATCTGATCTTCAGCTTGATTAGTAATGGGTTCATATGGTTGTGGTGGTGGATGCAGATCCATCATCACATTATACATCATTCCGCAGGAGAGAGTCGGATGGTCCGAAGCATGACAAGCCTCACAGGATCCTATGACGGCTTTGACTTGATGAACCAGCGAAGTTTTCTTCTTATCAATCTCTCCTAGAGATGTCTCGAGGGCTTGCTGTTTATGAACAATTGTTTTCAAGGCCTTAACTATTGCCTTCATTTCTATGGATTCTTCAACTTTGAAAACCTTAAGGACACCTTTACCAGCTGACCGTCCCCAGTTGGACTGGTTTTCATCTCCTAATGTAACAATCTTCCATACGTCCTCATAGTTCTTCCTCATGAAGTTTCCTCCAGATGAGGAATCTAGGAACTATTTCATATCATCACTTACTCCCCGGTAGAAAGTTTTTATCAGTTGATTCGATGAGATTCCATGATGGGGGCATTTGCGCAGAAGTTCTTTAAATCTTTCCCATGCCTCAGCAAGGGTTTCTCCAGGTAACTGAGAGAAGTGATCGATTTGCCCTCTGATTTCATAGGTCAGTGAGGGTGGAAAGAACTTCTCTAAGAACTTTTCCTCTAGAGGGCCCCAAGTGGTTATTATGGGTTCTCTGTCCAGTGAGTTGTACCAACTCAGGGCCCTCCCAGATAAGGTGAAATGGAACAGATGGAGCATTATCGCATCAAAAACGATACCAGCTTGCGGGACTAGGCGGCATAATGCCTTAAACCTTTTCAAATGGTCCATGCAATCATCTCCTGAACCTCTGGAGAAGGAGATGCCTTGCATAATCTGGATCCACTGGGTCTGAATCTCGAAGTTTGGGATATTGATAATCAGAGGTCGGACCGGGTGGTTCTCCTCATAGTTCTTCGGGACAACATAGTCCCGCAGTTGTTTGTTCCTCAACTCTAGCTGAGCAGCTTGGGTTGCTGCCTCAGTCTCAGCTCTTATGCGGGATTGCTCTTCTGCACGTATCTCTGCTTGGATTTGGGCACGGGTATCTGCGATGAGTTGTGCCTGTTGTGCGGCGATGGCAGCATTTACCCTCTCCATCACCAAAGCATCCTGGTGCTGTTCGTCAGCCATTTGTCTAGCGCTTTGGCAATTGAGACGGATTCGGCGGTGGAAACTTCTCTCTACCTCGGAGTCGAACTCCGGATCAGGGGAGAATCCACGATTATGTGATGATCGCATGCACGTGTTCTACCTGAGTAGAGAAAAGAGAACACCTTTAGATAATAACAAAGATATAATAGTTTCAAGAGGATATAGAGTTATGATTAAAAAGAAAGTGTAAAATCCTAACAAACTAGAAAGGTACTAAGTGAAATTACAACGTTCCGTTGTCCCCGACAACTGCGCCATTTTTTGATGGAGCTGGGACTTACACCAAAAGATTACTCTTCCAATGGGAGTCCCAAATATGCACCAAAAACCCTAGAGAGTTGATGTCTTCCCTAGGTTTACCTAGAACTGGTGCTTAGATAAATGCTCCAACCCCATACGAGTATGGAAGCCTTATCATAGTACAGATTTAGGATCGAACCCAAAAGATAACGGTCTTGTTGCAAGCAACAAGATAGAAAACGTATGGAATTTCACTTAATCACTTACTAGTAGGCACTTATATCAAAAGTTGGATTTTGATGTTTTAAACTAAGAACATGAAAAGTAAAGAAAGCAAGTAAATCTAATGAGTTAAACTATGATAAAAGATCACTAGGGTCTGATCGGTTTTTCACCGCCACTACACATCGATCAACACATGCAAAGAAAAACTTAACCTGCAAAAAGAGTTCAGTCAGTTAGTATCCTTGTAGACTTAGCCTCCTTTCAGAGAATCTAACTACGAGAAGTACGGGAATGTTGCAACGCCAGCCATTCCTGATCAAATGGTCACATTACTTTACATCATTCCCCTCGCAAAGTGTGTTCCTCGACTTACCAAGGTTGCACTTCCATACGTCAACTGATTCCATTTCATAGTATGAAAGTGCAACGGATGATAGTGAGTTTACTCCACTTCTTGAGATACACTTCTAGATACCGAAACAGATGCATGGTGGATACATGCACCAAGAACCAACATACAAACGAGTTTCGAATCTAATAGTACAAACGTAGACAATTCATACTAAAAGATAAAAGATAACACAAGTTGGAGATCAAGAAACATGCATTCATTAATCGTTTGATGTCAAACTGACAAAGAATATAACTCTATATTACAACCTAAGGATTACATTTACATGATATGAAAGCATGGGTAGCGGGGCTACTCCCCACACCCTAGTGAAGGAAAACTACTCGCTCATGACTAGGACAAAGAAGGAGGCAAGAAGAGAGAGAGGGAGCATCATCCCCATAAAGGATGGAGGAAGGTCAACCCCTTGGAGAGAGAGAAACGATCCATCGGTCTTCATAGGTTGCACGACGATGAGATCTCCCCTTCCCACCTTCTTTGGCGAAGAAGGAGAAAGCAGCTTCAAGATGGAGTATGGGTCTCAGACCGGCAGCCCCAGGGAGGAGGATGGAAGTAGCAAGAGCTCTGGAATGATTGAGGCAGCCTTTGGATGTCTGAAACTTTATATATGATGGAGGACCCTTGGGGTCTTATTTATAGGCCTTAAGTGAAGTCCAAACGGTTTGGAGACCGTTTGGACCTTAAGACCGTTTGGGACCTCAAGACCGTTTGGACCGTGAGACCGTTTGGATTCATGCGGTCTTGGGACCGTTTGAACTCCATGCGGTCTCGGGACCGGTTGGCTTCATGCGGTCTCGGGACCGGTTGGCTTCATGCGGTCTTGAGACCGTTTGAACTCCATGCGGTCTCGGGACCAGTTGGCTTCATGCGGTCTTGGGACCGTTTGACTCCATGCGGTCTCGGGACCGTTTGGCTTCATGCGGTCTTGGGACCGTTTGACTCCATGCGGACTCGAGACCGGTTGGCTTCATGCGGTCTTGGGACCGTGTGACTCCATGCGGTCTCGGGACTGGTTGGCTTCATGCGGTCTTGGGACCGTTTGACTCCATGCGGTCTCGAGACCGATTGGCTTCATGCGGTCTTGGGACCGTTTGAATCCATGCGGTCTTGAGGCTAAGTTATTCTTTTATGATTTTTTTGATGTTTTTTGCATATATAAAAGGAAAAAGTTAGTCTGATGGTGTATTTACAAAAAAGGGTAAATTTGGGATTATGTATAGCTTTAACTTAAAAAGAGTATGGAAAACTAAGAAAAAGGACTAAGATAATCGTCCAAAATAGGAGGTTATCAGATGCGTAATGTGAGCTCCATCGTGTATCAGTTGCTCTTTTTATACTAAGTTCTTGGTTGGTACCAGTTCTGAGCTCCCTAGAATTCAACTCAGCATCCAATCTTTCAACTTCTTTCACTCGAAGAGAGTCACGTCTCTTACATGAGCCACCCACTATATTCAAAATGTTTGAAATAGACTCAAATAATGATGCTACAAGTGGATGACTTTCAGCTACACCAACAAGAGATAATTGAAGCTGATGAGAGAAACAATGGATATAGAATGTAGAAGTGTTTTCTCTCAAGATCAGACTTTTCAACCCATTGAATTCCCCCTTCATATTGCTAGCTCCATCATATCCTTGGCCTCCTAACTGTGAAATACTAAGTTTTGTTGTACTAAAAAATGAATCAATTGTTGTCTTAAGAGATATGGAACTTGTATCGGTTAGACATAGAATCCCAACAAACCTCTCAATCACCTCTCCTCTTGTATTAACATATCTTAAAACTATGGCCATTTGTTCTTTTATGGATGCATCTCGTGCTTCATCAACCAAAACAGTGAATGAATAATTTCCAAATTCCTTTATGATTCGGTCTCTTATTTCAATGGAAATGACATTACAAATGTATTTTTGGATGTCTGGTGAAGTTAACTTCATATTCCCAGGAGCCTTATCTAAAACCACTTTATCAATATTTTCATTGTGAGAAGCCAAAAATCACAGTAGCTCTAGAAAGTTTCCTCTATTTAGTGAATCAGTACTTTCATTGTGGCCACAGAATGCTAGTCCTTGATTCAAAAGATACCGAACACAATCAATTGATGCTTGTAATTGTGTACGATACTCTTTCTTCATTTTCTCATCTTGTTTAAACAATGCAACTTTAATGTTTTGATCTTGTTTCATTAGGCATTCACACATAGTTCTTGCATTATTATGAGCACTAGAAAAGTTACCAACATGTCTATCTAATCCCTGTTTATCTTTCCAATTCATATATCCTCTGCTAACAAATGTCGGATCATGGCCAGTTTGGGGAAAAACATAACAATAAAAACAAAAAGCAGCATTTTTATCTATATTGTATTCCAACCAGTTCGGATACTCATTAAACCATGATGGATTAAAACGACAAGATTTATTTCCAAATTGAGTAGATGGGAATTTATGGCCTTTAGGTTGACAAGGACCATTCTGTAAGTAAGCCCTATGGATATTATCTTGAACATTGACATCAAAACTTGATATATTTGGCCTCAACCCCAGATCTAAAATCATTTCTTTTAAGTCCAGTTCTATTTGATGGGTCTTTGAAGAAATTGATGCATGTACATCACAACTGTTATTAGAATTCTCAGTTGGTTGTTGTTCATGAGGAGACTTTCTCTTATAAAATCTTCTCATGATAGACTAAAATAACTGCAATGTTGACAATGAATGACGCAAGAAATAAGAAATAACATACACGTTAAGAAACTTTTAAATATCATCTTACAAATATTTGATGAATAAAATGTTTTTAAAGGAATTTTAGTGTATAGTAGTAGGCACAACTAGTAACTTCAAACAAGTGTAAACAACAAAATGTAAATAGAAAAGTAGTTACCGTATGAAGAACTTTGTGCACTTCTCAAACAAACAACAATATTTCCAATATGCAGTCTTTAGATGCTACTAGAACATTGTGAGTGTGAGGATCAATTCTATTATTGTAACACAAATCCTTTATAACGAAATCATTTAGCGGAAAGAGATATGTGTCATACACTGGTGTTACCCCGATAAGAATAAATCACACATCTTTGTAGTCTCTGGTTTCTACACAGGAGAAAAATAAAACTACAAAAATAGTAACATAGAAATCGGAGTTAGAAGTTTATGAGTCAAACTTGCTATACTAGAAATGGTAGAATCGTCTCATATATATAATAATGAGATAGTAACTTTGCCAATACTATAATTATAAAATTTTTTGTTCGAAAGAAAATGTATGTACTTGGTAATAGTTATAGGAAACTATAATTTATTTATAAGAAATGTGGCACAATACATATTAATAATATGCACAACTATTGTGGTAGAATACATATTAAGAATATGTACAACTATTTAATTGGAAACTACTAAACGGAAAGTTGTTTACCATTCAATAGTTAGTCAACATTAATTCTTTGTCTAAGAAAACAGAAAGATGCTATCACAATTAAAAGACATATGATTGCATCATTGTGAATAACAAATGAATACAAGATCAGTTAGATAGGAAAAGGAAAAGGCACGCATAAAGGACAAGTCAAAGAACGAGGCAATTCAACTGGACACGAGCATTTATGGGGGTGGGCACTGACTATCTAAATTCACGGAAATGGATTTCTTAAATGTAAATTACTGATTTTTTTTTGTAAAACTAGGTCGGGCACTTGCCTAATGGTGCCTGGATGTGGCTACGCCACTGATCACTTTCAGGGTTTATATGAAAGGTGGTGAGACAAAAAAAATGGTAAAATTCGTGTTCATGACATATCTAAAGTTGTAAAACTGTTAGGGTGAAAATGTTGGAATAAGTTGGTATAATTTTGACTGGATTTACATCTCTAGATAATTGTAACTGACATTCTTTATAATTAAATACTAATGCTCAGTCATTAAGTTAAATCCTAAACCAACCCAACTTAGACTAACAACATCAAGATTTAATGTATAAAGTGGGTTGGAAAGCACCAACATATTATTCCTTTTTCTTTTTGAAGCACACGTAGAAACCATGTATTAAGAAAAAAACTATAATACTAAATTTACGTTTAACTAGAAACTTCTCCCACCACATATTGAATCATGTACTTGTCCTTATAAAACTTACAAATATATTAGAGTAACATATATCATTTGAACTCCTTATTCTTGTTGGAAGTAACAGAAACAACATTGCAACTTTGACATCACACCCAACTATTACCAAGGAAAGTGAGAAAACATGAAAACTAATTAATTTAGATCTTACTTTTATTAGACTTCTCCTTATCTCAACTTTCCCACTTTTTGACGGTAAAACATGTAAAAACAGATAACAAATCTTATGAGATTCATATAGAATATTAATGACTGATAAGTGCTCACTCAAGATGGATAACATATATCAACTGTAAATTAATAACAAAATACAATAAAAAGGTAAAATACTAAAAAGTTATGTCTTATCCCTTAACATGAATTTATATTTAAAAGCTATATTATGTATTACCTATTAAGAATATATTGTATCTTAGATCATCATTATCACAACTATGTTATATCTTCTTTAATGTTGTTTATTACTAGCTTCTCTTAAACTTGAATTCAACAACCAATTGACATAAAGATGTAGTGAATTGTAATATCATTTCTTCATCATAGAATTTGAATTGAAAGAGAATATCTTGACTTCTAATTCTTGATGTGAATTTATAAGTACATGCACATTAATATAGCTATCGAGTACATCCTTACTACTTCTTAGCTTCCTTACTTTTCTTAGCTTCCTTACTTTTCTTACTTAGCTTTTGTCTTGATGAACTTGGTTTATACTAACCAAGATACAACTATGTAGACTTACTCTAGATAGCCAATCATACAACTCTTAGGGCCACCGGTTCTGACTAGGCATGCTTAGGTTTTAGCCTCTGTGAGGTAACTTGCAATGTTAGATGAGGGCCTACTAATCTAATTAAGGTCTCATATCATGCGAATGCACAACCGATCCTAGATTACAAATCAAGGGCTAGTTATGTTATCCTTCAAAGCACCTAATGTCCTTTGACCCTCTACATGTCACTTAACATTACATTCCCTTTGTTAGAGTTATTATCTAAATAAAAAGAAGGTAGCTAATCAAACAAGTGATGTAATAAAATAGGAGTACATAAACAAAACTTGCAAGAATATATGTATCAAACAAATGAAGAAAAGGGAGGGCTTGATGGATACTCCAAACCCAAGTTATGGAGTTAGCCACTCATGGTGCAAGATAAAATCAAATCACAAGTTTGATCGGCCATTTCTTTCAAAAAAAATAACAATGAAATACTAAAAGGAAAGAAGGAGTTGACTATAAGGGTAGATCCACATAATCTATTTTAGGTTGGAATCCAAAACTGAGGTCAGTTAACCTATGAGACGGTCGAGCTTTTGAGGTTGATCGTGTTTACTCCTTATTGAAAGCAATTGGAAACTCCTCTCTAGATAAGAATTGATCGAGCTGGAGAGTGAATGAATGAGTTCCAAAGTGAGGCAGGTCAATCATCCTCGAGTGATATTAGTATAACTTTGGTCTTTGACTTCTGGAGCAACATTTGAGCTCTTTCACAGAAGACAAGATGTCTTGTAAATGATAATGTGTGGTCCTATTTATACGGTATGGCTTGTTTTGTATCGACCTCTGATTGTTCCACATGGTAGTCGACCCTTGACTTATTTCTATCAAGCTAATAGCTTGATCAACCTTCTACCTCAATTGCATTCTGTTTGACCATTAGGGACTTGTAATTCCTTGGCTCAAGTGGTGTGTTTGTAGCTATCGACCACCTAGCTTGATTAGATTCCCTTGATCAAATAGGTCAATTTCTAGCATTAATTGAGATTTGGTAGTTTTTCTTAAATCTCGATCACATTCCTTTGGTTTTGATCTTCCGGAAGGTCAATTTCCATTCTTGACACAGTAGATCGACCTTCTAAGTTTGCTTGAGCTTTAGCGATCAAGTGATTTCTTCACATGTATGATTGCAGACTTGCTCAAGCTTCTTTTATTTGTCAATCGTGGAGCTTGATTGCTGTCTTGAATGTTGAATGATCAACATCTCAAGGTAGATCAACCTTGATCAAGCTTTGTTATTTTGGATTTAAAGTCTCTACATTTTTAGATGTAGCTTAATCAAAAGAGTAATTTGATAACTGGGCTTAGACTTAAAGGACTTATTAGTATTATGTACATATCTATACTAATTTCTAGGAAAGAGAAGTATAAGATGTTTACAAAAGTTGATGTTCTCAACTCCCTAAACTTAGCATCTGGCTTGTCCTCAACCTAAAAATCCAAAATCATAATGTTGATATAGAAAAGTAGGAAGGTACAATTGATGGTCTATAAAAAATTATTTTCCAGACTCTTATCAAAACAATGACCAATTCCTTAGATGATTCCTCCTCCTAAAACATCATGCTTTAATTAAATGATTCTTCCTTTCTAATTTGTTTGAATTGTTTCTCATGCACTATCTTTGACACACACCTCTTTTCCACTGCAACTTTCACTCTCATATTTTGTTGTACGGGAGGAAAATAATGAATATGTAGGATTAAAGACTTATGGGTGTTTCCCTTCCTTTCTTTAGATCATTCAACTAAAGGTCTCTTTTGTGGGGAAGTGTCCCATGCACTCAAAACTAATTGGTTTTGGAGTAGGGATTGCACATCTACCAACCACATACTACCGAATAGTGCCCCAAATTGTGTTTTATTGTCTTTAAAGGTTACCAAAAGTTTCATATGTGTGTTCCCGAGCAAAACTATACACCATTCAGATAACCTCTTTGCCTATAAGTAGGGCACAATTCCCTTATTTTGTTCACTCTATTTTTATTCCTCAATCATTTTTGGGATTTTTCTTTGGGAATGATTATGGAATCAAAGACAAGGTAGATTTTTCTTCTCTAAGAGTGTGCATGCTTGAAATAACTCGAGTTTTTCTTTATTTTTGGATGGACTAGGTAAGTATTCTTTTAGGATGTTCTAGGAATGGAATCAAGTTAGCAGAATCTGCAATATTTTGCCATGATAATGATATAAAAGTAGTGTCATCACCATTGAAGGATATACAACCAATTTGGGGTCAAGATTTCATTCATGAACGGACTAGTTCCATTATTCACATGTCAAGCTTTATACAACCAAAGCATACCTTCACGAACAAATGGTTCTACAAACCGAGCTTACATGATTATGTGGTTTCTGTAGATGCGGCCTTCAAGCAGCAGGAGGGGAAAGCCAGTGCCGAAATTGTAATGGGCACTATCTCCACAATAGAGGCATCCCATTCCATGCTTATTTAGCCATTGAATTGGAACTTAAATCTATTGTACTGGTAGCTTCCCTCTGTGCCAATTTAGGTTTGGACAATTTGGTCATTCTTTCAGACTCTAGCTCCTCAGTTGAGGTGGTCAACCAGGAGTACTGTCGAGCTCTAAAACACCAGCCATCCTGGAGACAATTCTGTACCACTAAGGATACTATGAGATAGCTCCAAGTGATGTACATCCCTCGTGAGCTCAATCAAGTGGCTGAAAACATTGCAAAAATTTCCCTTCAGTCTTTTACTCCTTGTTCATTCTATTCTATAAAGCCTGTTTGGCTAGCTTTAGATGTTAATCTAAATTTTGACCTATTTTGTCCTGCACTAGAGAGAGTAGGATGAATACGATCTAATCTCTAGATAATTGCAAAAAAAACCATTGAAGGATATAGAAACTCCTGACTAATTTCACTTTACACTAGATTTGAACAATAGTTTCTTATAGAATAGACGTAATAGGTTATAGAGGTGTAGACAATCATTATTATTATGTACATAAGGAAACTTTTATTTTATTTTGATTTGTTTTTGAAAATATGAAATTAAAAAATATAAAATATGGAAGCTAAAGAGTGAGAAAGTAGGAGAGAAATGGAACCGGGTGAGATTTTATCTTCCCATTTAAATCACATTGGAAAAACTAGAGGACATTGATGTTGTTACAAACAAATATGAAATAATTATTGCGTCATCTTTAAGGAACTACATCATGATATTCAATCCATCTTCAGAAAGACCGATGCATGCACTCCTATCAAAATTGGAAAAACTAGGCACTATATTGGCAACTAGCCCCAATATAACATGTGTGGATTCAATTTTTTCTTCATCCAATATGCCTTGAATTGGTACTATTTCACAGGAAACTCCCACAAGTGATGGATATTCTAACATTTTAGGTATATGCTTTAGGACTTGTCTTTGCTCTAACTGATGTTGTTGCCTATGCATGGCATTGTCCATTTGTTGGTCCCACTCAGTTTCAAGTAGAACCTACCCAAAAGGCACTTCGGGAGGACACAAAATGAGGGGATAGAGATTCCATAAACTTTTAGATAATTTTGGGTCTTGAAGATCACATCCATAGTATAGTTCCCCTTAACTCAGAAAAACTATCCCAATCAAGAAAATCTATCGGTGTATCCTGGTTGATATCTTCCATGATGTGAAGGATGATGAAAGAATTGTTACCTTTCTCTAGTGCTTGCTGGTAGGTCAGTTGGCTCGATGGAATAGGGTATCTAGTTGGGTCTGTCGTAAGTGCAACACTCCCTAATTCAACATTTTAGATGGATGGGGATGCATAGATTTTATAGGCTTCTCAATCATAGAACCACATCCTTGCATGTGGAAGCTTAAAACAACATGTGTTATATAAGACAACTTCTCTCCATACTAGATTCTTCGTGCAAACCAGCCAATTACCTTTGTAGTAAAAATGGATAAAGATGATTTTCATCTTGCACTCATGCATCTTTCCAACTAAAGCATTTATAGTTGGTGCGCTCATGCACTATATGAATATACATTCGACCAAAGCTGACAATTCATTATATTCCCATTATTTATTGCTAAAAATAATATCTTCAAGAATAGTTAAAGAAAGTATTGTGAAGACACATTTGTTTATTATTATTGGACTCTAAAAGATATTTGTATGCCATCTTGAGTAATATGTTGGAGTCTATTGTTGTAAAAAATATGGTTTTTTTTTCCAATTTTTCATCAAGAATGCCATTCAGAACAAAGATGTCCTGGACATGCATTCCCTGGATGCAATATAGATCCATGTCATGCATTTTATGTTGAATGTGAGGACGAAGTGAAAGTAATTGTAACATCCCTGACTTGGGTTATGCTCTAACCCTATATGTTTTGCTTAATAATGTTTATTAGATGCTTGTTCATATTTCTTGGAAAGTAATTGAGGCTCAAGAGGAACTTATATTTCTGTTTTAGTCTTTTTTTGAATAATGTTGAAACATTGTTTTTTTTGTTTTGGACTAAAGTGCAAATTACCCAAGTTGAGGGGTTAACTTGAAAATTGTACATGATAAAATGTTCCAAAGATGCTGAGACATCATAAGAGTGAGTATGATTCAGTGGTATGGTTTCCACAAGCTTGAGCACCCAGATAAAGCTTGCTGAGCAATCTTTGTGCATTAAAACCTAGTTTTGGTGTAATGAGCAATTTACCCAAAACCTAGGGTTCAATATGCAAAATACCAATTCTAGAGGGTCCCCCATGTTTCTTGGCATCAAGTAGAGAAAATAAAATGGGAGGGGCGCCTCATTTGAATTATTTTGTAGGAGAGAGAATCTTGGTATTAAAATAATCAAGATTTAAGAATAAAAGGAACTTTACTTTAATTGAATGCAAAGAGAAATATATTAATTAAAGAGACCTTCAAAAAACGTTGAGGGATGAATTTGCAAAGGGTTGGACGTTCTTTGTGCCTTGTAAAGGCAACGAAAATATCAAAGGGAATGGATAACTCACTCCCATTATTAAAGGAAAAAGTAATATCCACTAAAAAGGGGATATTAGTATAATATGTTTAAGGTGCTTAATTCCTTTTCTTTTACTTCTTGGATAAAGAAGAGGTTTTGCAAATGGAAGAAGATGGATTCATGGCCAAGGAATTAAGGGGAAGAGGCGGAACTAATTTTGGAATTAAAAGAATTTTATAAGACATTTTCTCTCTCATTGAATTTCTTATAAAAACAACCATTCCAACTCATTTGAGAGGATTTTTCCGAACCCACTTCTTCTCTTTGCTTTCAAACCGACCAAAGGAGCTAGGAGCAGATGGAGGAAGACCCCCAACCTGTTGTTAAGTTATTGATCTTCTTTCACCTCGATTTCATGGTGAAAATCATAAAACAATGCATAATTTCTTCTCTATTTCACTCCCTCTTCAATCCTAGCCAATCCTTTCATCCAAAAAGCTTGAGAATGGACCTTGGGCAGTTGCAAAATTTTCCTCCACCATTGTTTATGTGAAGCACCAAGCTTTGAAGCTCAATTGGAGGCGGGTTATATAACTCAAACCCTTAAATATTGTTATTGCTTTGAAATCGCCATGATTTGTTGAACGTTTTGTTCTATTTTGCAATTCCTTTTATATACTGATGTAAATACCATGAAAACGGCAGTTATCTTTGAAAGAATGAAGTTAGATGATGATAACATCATCTTGGGCACACAATCCAACAACCCCTTGCAAACGGGTTTGAAGTTTTGATCCAAATGGTTTCACCAAATCGTTTGGAGACTAAACGGTTTGCAAACTGTTTAGAGACTTAAAACCCCAAACTGTTTAAGATGGTTGACCGTTTGAGGTCAGAACCCTAGTACTTGTTGAATGAGGATCTAATGACTCCAATTAATTGAATCAATATATGGACAATCATCTAATTTGAAACCCTAATCGATTTAAGTGCTGATTTTGCAATTGTTTAATTTAATTCTTTGGGTTGATTAACCCAAACGGTCTCAAGACCGTTTGGAGATCACCCAAACGGTCTCAAGACCGTTTGGAGGTCAACCAATACCCTTTGGAGGTCTAGGGTTGAGTATGATTGGGTATTTGAAGATCCAAAGATACCAAATTGTAATGCAATCAATTGCTGATTTGTTGATCAATCTAATGATCAAAACCCTATTTGAACTTCACCAATTTTGATGAAAATTGGGGCAAATGGTCTCAAGACTGTTTGGAGGTCATCCAAAAAACCTCAAGACCGTTTGAGGTCAGGTCATACCCAATTTGATTGGTGGTCCAATGAATTCAAAGAAATTAGTTTCACAATGACTAACATTGAAGGTTCATCGATTTCAAACCCTAACCCAATTGGATTCAAAACCCTAATTGATGATTAATTGATAGTTAAATCAATTGAGGGATGAATTATTAATCTCACTTGAAGCATGGTGCTTAGGTTCAATTGATGAGTAATTGTATGAATTCAATTGATGAGGGGACTAACCTTGGAAACCCTAAATCAATTTGAGTGGTTGAGACCATCTTTGGTCCAATCAATTTTGAGGAGGTTTGGACCAAACAGTCTCAAGACCGTTTGAGTCCAAATGGTATCAAGGCTGTTTGGGACCAAATGGTCTCAAGACCATTTGGGACCAAATGATCCCAAACCGGTTGAGACCCAAACGGTTTCAAACTTTTACTTTGTCAAACAGTTTCAAACTTTTACTTTACCAAACGGTTTCAAACCGCAAGACCTAGACCGTTTGAAGGTCTAAATGGTCTTAGACCATTTGGAGGTATCTCAAGAAAGACCGTTTGAGGTCTGATTGGTCAAGAACATTTGGGGTCTAAGTGACCAAGACCATTTGAGAAATAATTAACCCAAACTGTATGGATACTTAAGGTGATTAAAGGTCAATTGTATTATTGATTATTATATGATGTAATTCAAGGATAATTAAGGTTATTGTACCCATAATAGGATAGGGTGATTAGTACCTTATGAATGATTAATCTTTGATGATGATGGAAGTAATTACATCATACATGTGTCAGCTCTCCAATCAAGTTGAAGTTGACCTAATCCAATCAAGTCCGATGTAAATATCATTCTATAAGGATAAGAGTGAGAGAGAGAACTTCTTACATGAATGATTATCATGTAATGATTAATTCTCAACACTCTCAACTTAAATGAATGTGTAATTAGGGTATGATCCTTGATTAAGATACCATGAACCCTAAATAAGAAGGTTAATGTGCCCTAACCATAGTTGAGGGTAATGATAAGTGAAACCCTAATCCATGGTGATAGTAACCATAGTTGAGGGCAATGATAAGTGAAACCCTAATCCATGGTGATAGTAACCATAGTTGAGGGAAATGATAAGTGAAACCCTAATCCATGGTGATAGTAATCATAGTTGAGGGCAATGATAAGTGAAACCCTAATTCAGGGTATTTCAACAATAAATCCTGATTGAATGTGAATAGTAAACCCTAATTGAGGATGATGTTATGAGAAACCCTAATCAAGGGTAAATCCATATGAAACCCTAAGTGAGGGTAATGTCAAGACAAGAATGATGTCAAAAATGGAATCATAATAGTGTGATATAACTTTTAATTCAAGGTAATGCCATAAATTGGTATGTGACTCTTTAATATGAAATCCTATACTGATATAGGATAAAGACATGTAGAACCCTAATCTTGGGTTGTAATGTTTGAGACCCTAAACTTTGGGAAATATGATGATAATCATAACCCAAATATGGGTAATGAGATTAAGTATTCCTATTTGACATAAATTGGGAAATCTTAAATCAAATGAAGAAATAGTGATGTTATTCTGATAATGTAAAGTGTTGATTTGTAATTGACATAATTGTTATCATGTGCACTAATTATGCAGAATACATGAGATGGTGGACATAGTTAGGTATGAGCTATGATGTTCTACTAATGAAATTTCTTTATGGACTATTTGAGCCATAATATACTGTGTTGCCTAGTGAGAGGTAACAAGAGACATTATTGGGCTTTAAGAGCCATGAGAAATACCTGCACTGCAATTTATTATGTTTACAATGATCAGTTAACCTGAATGCACTAAGTTACCTGATAGATTGGTAAAAAGTGTTTTAATGATTTGAGGGTCTGAATACCCATGTATTATAATCATGATGATGAGATGATAAGGGATGAGATTACCCTGATGAGATAAGAGATTGAGATCCCACTATGTAACAAAGCTTTTAAAAGAACTTAATAGAAACATTACTCAATCTTTATAGTAATTTTTATAATGTTTTATGTGTGTAAACATGTTTGATGATAAAAGAATACTGTATTGTACTTAACCAATCAAGTGAAACAATATCATGTAGAGCTCTGACCATAGATCCATCATCGTCAGTAGTTTGGTGATGGTGAAACAAGTTTTCCTAAGGGAACTCCTGGAGAGCATACTTTTGAGTATGTGGGGGGTTATGGGCACGAATATCCTTACACCCTAGTGGAGGAATTGATATGAGGTAAACATTAAATCTCTCAATCCTTCATTATATGTGACGGGATGGATGCATCATTAATCTCCCGAATACCGGGATGGATGTACCATTAATCTCCCGATGATCTTAATGTCGAATCAATGTGAGATAATTATAATATCTCTCGATTGCGAAGAGAGTACAACATGCTACTATAACTGTAATAGCGAAGTTGCCAGTATACCCTGGAAATCTATTTTAGCAGAGACACAAGATGTCTTGCAGTTGGTCCTCACACTGACTGAGGAAGACAAGGTCATGGAAATTCATCTCTTCTATTGACCTATGTATGGTACCAATTTTGATTTCTCAATGGACGGTTGGAGTATGAGTGGTATACCTCATCTCCTCAGGGCATTAAGTATGATTGTAAAATGTAATCAGCCATGTATCATATTTTCTTAAGGTTGAAATATGAGAATCATTGGTTGTTGTTACTTGTCTAGTATGCTTAATGGACAAATGTTATTTATGCTCTTAAATTCCTTATTGGATAAGTAACATGCTGCTTTATCAAGTTAAAAGTGAAATGCTTTGAATAGATTATATTGTCCTAATCTGTTATATACTGAATTACCTGATGTTAATCATTTATGAATCTTCTACTCAGTTATATACCATTATCTGCAATAATAATGTTTCTAGCGGAGAGTTATATCTCTCGCTGGGACAATTTTCAATTGTCTCACCCCCTCGTGGGATTCAACTTTTTAGGTAGACATAGAAGAGGCAGAAACCCTACAGTAAGGGAAGATCAGAAGCAACAGTAGAACCAAGGACAATAGTGAATTATCAAGTGGAGACACTGGTTGTCATGTCATGTACATAGAGAGTCCTATGTGTCATCTCTATACTCTCAGGTCCTAGGAGTCAGTAGTTAGTTTAATATCGATATGAGATTTTGGCTTGATGCCTCGAGATTTTTATACTGCCTTTGTATAGTCTAATAGGGAAGTTGATGTTGTAACTCTCGAGAAGAAAGGGTACAAGAGATGTACTAGTAAACCAACATGTATTTGAAATACTTTGGTTCTTTATGAAAGAGTTTTTTAGTTTATGAATCTCTTTGTAAAAAAATTTAATTTTTAGTGATTTTCAGTAATTCCGCTGCTAAAGATACGCTTCCGCATTAGTTAATCTTGTTTATGTAAGTTGGATGCCACAATTAGTTGATATCAGAGCTCTAGGTTCCCTGAGTCTACAGAGACATAGGATTAAGGTTGTTGAGTCTGTTCTAGTGTCTTCCAGTTTATCTGATAGTGTCTTATGCTCATATAGGAGGAGAAGAAAAACTAAAGATGTCTGGATCACACGATGAACATGCTGCTGAGAGCAGCGTTGCTACACCAGGAGGAGGTGCAAGAGACTATGATAGGGAGGAGCCCATACCTGAACAACCCCAGTTTAATGAAGAAGATATGGGGAGCCCAACCTTCCAAGCCATGTTTGGATAGTTTATAGCAGCTATGACTCATATGACAGATAGGATGCCATTACCTACACCTAGGGAACCTACCCACCATGAAGGACAGGGAACTGGCAAGACATTTGAATGACTTCTCCGGGTTGGGGCCACGGAGTATGCTAGTACAACTGACCCAGTAGATGCTGACATGTGGCTAACTGAGCTGGAGAAGGCCTTTAGGATCCTTAACATCCCAGAAGCTGAGAAGGTTAGACATGTTGTGTACCTTCTTAAGGGGAAGGTTGGTCACTGGTGGACCATAGAGGAGGGAAAAAGGCTAGGTGTGGAGATCGAATGGGAAGTATTTCGACGAGAATTCGTCAATAGATACTTTCCTAAGACGTTCCTAGATGAGAAGATCTCTCAGTTTGAGAGATTAAGATAAGGACCAATGAACATTAGTGAGTATGAGGCTAAGTTCATGGAGCTTTTGTGGTTCTGTCTGCATATGGCAGCTACAGATGAAGAGATGATTCGACATTTTGAGAAAGGGTTGAACACTGATTTAACCACTCATGTGTCTGCCCTGGAGAACAGGGAGAGGTTTGCAACTTTTGTGGAGTCTGTCAGACGGATAGAGAGGTCTGTGACTGAGAAGCGACAGACTAAGAGTAAGAAAGTGTACCCCCAGTTTCAAGGACCCTTGTCTAAAAATTTTAAGAAATCGAGGTTTTCTGCACCAATGGCACCACCAAGGTTCAATACCCAGACGCAATGGAGGTCTAATAGGGGTAGAGGCTGGAGTTTACCACCACAAAGAGCCCAAATCACAACATCAGTGTCGGTAACAGGACCATCCAGACCATATCCAGGGAACAAAGGATGTTTTATATGTGGAAAGATGGGGCATCTGATGAAGGATTGTCGAGCCAGAGAGGCAAGTGTGACTCAACCACAGAGGCAGAGTCAGCAAGGCTCTCAGAGGCGACCGTTTCCAAGTGGTGCAAGAGGACGTGGACAAGCGTCCCAAGCTGGATCATCGACACCCAGTAATCGAGCATCAAGTCAACTACAGGCAACAACGAGATTCTATGCGATGAATCAACCTGATGCTAGTCAACCCTCGAGTTGTGGCAGGTCAGATGGAACTATTTTATTCTGATATGTCTTTATCCTGCGTTGTATCTGTTTTAATTGATATGGGTGCTACACATTCTTTCATCACTAAAAGAGTGATTCTTGACTGCAATATGACGGTTGGTCATAGGGAAGAGAGTTTGAAATCAGAAACTCCTTTGATGGGATCTGCTGTGTTGTGGGAGGTGTGTTCTTCTTGCACTCTTTTCTTCTCTGAACATTGCATTCAAGTGGACCTTATACCACTTGAGATGCACAGGTTCGATATAATTCTTGGAATGGACACCTTATAAAAGTATAAGGTTGTCTTGGATTGTGAGTCTAAGGAGGCTGTGTTCACAGATGATAGTGACACATGGATCTTTCAAGGAGACCGAAATATTCTTCCAACCTATCTTGTGTCATCTATGGTAGCTAAAAAGTTGATGAGGCAAGGATGTTGTGCATTCTTGGCTTATGTGGTAGATACCACCATGGAAAGCCCTCATCCTTCTGAAGTTCTGATAGTCGGGGAATTTGAAGATGTATTTTCTGAAGAACTTCCAGGTGTTCCTCCACCCCGGGAGATTGATTTTGAAATTAATCTAGTTTCGGGCACACAACCTATAGCACAAACACTGTATAGAATGGCGCCTGCTGAGATGGAAGATCTTAAGAAGAAACTGCAGGAGTTGCTTGAGAAGGGTTTTATCCGACCGAGTACTTCACCATGGGGTGCTCCGGTCCCCTTTGTTAAGAAGAAAGATGGATCGATGCGGTTGTGCATTGATTACAAACAATTAAATAAAGTAACTATAAAGAACAAGTATCCCTTACCAAGGATTGATGACTTCTTTGATCAGTTGTGTGGTGCAACTATCTTCTCTAAGATAGATCTAAGATCGGGATATCATCAGTTGCGTATCAAGGAGAGTGACATACGTAAATCTACCTTTAGGACAAGGTATCGTCACTATGAGTTCATAGTTATGTCGTTTGGACTAACTAATGCACCAGCTGCATTCATGGAACTCATGAATAGAATCTTTCGACCTTTTTTTTATCAGTGCATAATCATCTTCATAGATGACATCTTGATCTACAGTAGAGATGCTCAAAAACATGAACAACACATCCGCCAGGCTCGAACTTTGCGAAGAGAGAATAAGTTGTATGCTAAGTTTAGAAAATGTGAGTTTTGGCTATCAAAAGTTTCTTTTCTTGGTCACGTAATATCTGCCTCAAGTATTTTTGTTGATCCTAAGAAGGTAGAATCTGTCCTACAATGGGAACAACCAAAAACACTAACAGAGATACATAGTTTCCTAGGGTTGGCAGGCTATTACAGGAAGTTCATTAAGAACTTCAGTTCAATAGCTTTACCCCTAACCAAGTTAACCAGGAAGGAGATTCCTTTTGTCTGGAATGACAAGTGTCAACAATCATTCCAGTTGTTGAAAGAAAGGTTGACAAGTGCACATGTGCTAGTGTTACCTGAGCAGGGAAAAGGGTACATAGTTTTCTGTGATGCATCTAAGAATGGCTTAGGATGTGTGTTGATGCAGGATAAGCAAGTGATTTCTTTTGCTTCTCGACAACTTAAGAAACACGAGGAGAATTATCCAACACATGATCTAGAACTAGCTGCTGTTGTCCATGCCTTGAAGATCTGGAGACATTATCTCTATGGAGAAACATTCCATATTTTCACAGACCATAAGAACCTAAAGTATATCTTCTCACAACATGAGCTAAAAATGAGGCAACACCGCTGGATGGAGTTAATCAAGGACTACAATTGTACAATTGATTATCATCTAGGGAAGGCTAATGTAGTAGCTGATGCATTAAGTAGGAAATCAGCAAGACTAGCCTTAGACAAAGCACAGTTGAGTTCGTTGATGTGTTCTAAGAGGGATATGTTTATATCCTTGAGGCAAAACAATGTACAATTTAAAGTATCATTGTTAGCCGGGTTGTTAACTGAGATGCACATAAAACCACCTCTGAGACAACATATTAAAGAAGCACAACAAGATGATGTTGTAGTTCAGCAGATTAGATCAGAGTATGGTAGTGAGAAACGAGATGGATTTCATGATTCAGAGGATCAAGTAGTCTATTATCATGGTAGGATGGTAGTACCTGATGCCAATGACTTAAGGAAGTTATTTATGGAAGAAGCTCATTCTTCAGTGTATGCTATGCATCCAGGGAGCACCAAGATGTATCATAACTTAAAATACATGTATTGGTGGCCCGGGTTGAAGAAAGATATAGCTGAGTTTGTTATGCGATGTTCGGTGTGTCAACATGTTAAAGCTGAACATCAGAAGCCCACAGGAACAATGCAACCTTTACCCATACCACAGTGGAAATGGGATCACACAACCATGGACTTTGTGGTTGGTTTGCCTAGAACAATCAAAGGTCATGATTCCATTTGGGTGATAGTCGATAGGTTGACAAAGACAACACATTTCATTCCTGTCAAAACAACCTACTATGCTGAGAAGATGGCACAGTTATATGTAGATGAGATAGTGCGGTTGCACGTGGTTCCATCCACTATCATTTCTGATAGAGGCCCTCAATTCACGAGTCATTTTTGGGAACGACTTCACAAAGCTTTGGGTACATAGTTAAGATTTAGTACAACCTATCACCCCCAGACAGATGGACAGTCTGAAAGGACCATACAAACTTTGGAGGATTTGCTGAGAGCATGTGTCCTTCAGTTTGTAGGAAGTTGGGATCTACACCTGAGCTTGATAAAATTTGCTTACAATAATAGCTATCAGCACAGTATTGACATGACACCATATGAAGCATTATATGGTAGACGATGTAGATCTCCTTTATGTTGGTATGAAACTGGAGAAAATCAACTTTTGGGTCCTGAGCTAGTGCAGCAGACAATTGAGAAGATTAAAGTAATATAACAACAGTTAAAGACTACACATGATAGACAGAAATCATACGTTGACAAATGATGAAGACCTTTAGAATTCCAAGTTGGAGACAGAGTATATCTCAAGGTCTCACCTTGGAAAGGAGTTCTTGGATTTGGGAGAAAGGGAAAGTTAGCTCCTAGATTTATAGGGACTTATCCAATCATTGAACAGATTGGAAAGGTAGCTTATAAGCTGGACTTGCCACTTGAGTTGCATAAGTTGCACCCAGTGTTCCACATCTCTATGTTGAGGAAGTGTCATCCTGACACATAATTAGTTCTACAACTCGTGGAGGTAGAATTAAATAATGATATATCATATGTTGAAGGACATGTGACGATCCTTGATAGAAGAATATAAAAGTTGAAAAAGAAAGACATTTGTCTTGTAAAAGTCCTCTGGAATCACCGTGGCATTGAAGAAGCTATGTGGGAGCTAGAGGAAGAGATGAGGAGGAAATACCCTACTCTTTTCTCTTTATGTTTTGTTGATGATTTCGGGGACGAAATCCTTATAAGGGGTGGATAATTTGCAAGAAGAGGTTTTGCAAATGGATGAAGATGGATTCGTGGCCAAGGAATTAAGGAAGAGGCGACACTAATTTTGTAATTAAAAGAAAAGGAATTAAGCACCTTAAACATATTATACTAATATCCCCTTTTTAGTGGATATTACTTTTTCCTTTAATAATGGGAGTGAGTTATCCATTCCCTTTGATATTTTAATTGCCTTTACAAGACACAAAGAACGTCCAACCCTTTGAAAATTCATCCCTCAACTTCTGGTTGAAGGGCTCTTCAATTAATATATTTCTCTTTGCATTAAATTAAAGTAAAGTTCCTTTTATTCTTAAATCTTGATTATTTTAATACCAAGATTCTCTCTCCTCCAAAATAATTCAAATGAGGCGTCCCTCCCATTTTCTTTTCTCTACTTGATGCCAAGAAACATAAGAGACCCTCTAGAAGTGGTATTTTGCATATTGAACCCTAGGTTTTGGGTAAATTGCTCATTACACCAAAACTAGGTTTTAATGCACAAAGATTGCTCAACAAGCTTTATCTGGGTGTTCAAGCTTGTGGAAACCATACCACTGCATCATACTCACTCTTATGATGTATCAGCATCTGAGGAACATTTTATCATGTACAATTTGCAAGTTAACCCCTCAACTTGGGTAATTTGCACTTTAGTCCAAAACAAACAAAACAATGTTTCAACATTATTCAGAAAAAGACTAAAACTGAAATATAAGTTCCTCTTGAGCCTCAATTACTTTCTAAGAAATATGAACAAGCATCTACTCAACATTATTAAGAAAAACATCTAGGGTTATACCATAACCCAGGTCAGGGATGTTACAGTAATGGTTCAGGGAACATGAGGTTGTCTCATCCTCACCAATAGATATATGTGTAGGCATCATCATAGATGGGACTAGCATTGTAAGCATGTATATAAGTAGCTCATTATCACATTAACAAACTTCAACATCAAGATGTTCTTTAAAGAGAGATTCCAGTTAATGGAGATGGTCCTTGAGTGATAGAAGTGGAGAGTATATGGGATTATCGTACTCTTCTAATATTTGTTGTAATTGGGTCTTTGATCTTGCTTCCATCTCATAGTTGTTTGCATGCAACTGAGATACTTGGATATAAATTTTTCCTCATTGAAATCTGCAGCAGGGCTGATGTCTATTTTTCCAATGTTGGGGATATTGTTTACTATGGGAGCATCGACTGGTAAATTCGAAGGTGTAATCATATAAGGAAATGTTCTACAAATATTCTCTTAGTTGGAAGAATTTCCTTTGGTGGCATCTTAATGACCATTGGTTATAATAATTACTAGCACAAAAGAAGTTGATCGTAGCCTAGAAGATGGGATTGAGAGATCATTCTTGTAATGAAGTCTCTCATTTAGGATATCACTTAATGTGTATGGAATTGAATAAGGCCCTGGATATAAGGATGATGTATATGATCTCCCTTTTGTGTTTGTAGTAGGCCAACCTCTTGCATTTATGTTGCTTCTTTGAGGTGCACTTATCTTTCATCTCCTAGTAGTCTACCTCCCTCTCCTTCCAAAAGGCATGCATTTTTCATTGTAGTTCCAACATTTCTTCCATTTGCTGAGGGAGTGCCACTAGTGCTTCAACTTGGCAAAGAAGATGTCTCAGCTCATATACAACATTGGTTAGACTTTCTATCTGCATCAAGATACCCTACATATCTGATTTAAGATCAGAAATAACAACAATATCTTAAAGGGTTACCTTTCACAGATGGTCAAATTCTTAGCCAAAAGAAACTCTTGTGTTGTCGTTATCATACTCCTCATTTGACTGATAAGGAGGGGAATGAGAAAATAATGGTCCATCATGAGGAGCCTCTCTTGTCTTGGATGAACCAATGTGTTGGTGTTGATGGTATAGACTGGGTAGAATATCATATTTGATATGGAAAGGAAAAGATGTTCAAGTATGTGTTGGCTACTATGGAATAGCTCGTGCTTATACTAAAGTGGATGAGGTGGAGTGGAGAATAGTCTTGAGAGGGTTGATGTTTTTTCTTCTTGGTTTCTCTATGTGTAGTATTTATGAGCATAGATCGTATGTTGCCATGTGGAAGGGGAGTATGTGGTCTACCAGTAGGCTATTGTACCATTGAGATATGTTTTGCATAATCACCCCCTCACTACAGTAGAATTCTCAATAATAATAGGAAGCCATTTCTTGGGTACCTTGTGGAGTGTTCAGGGTGAGAGTGGAGGCGTTCTTTCTCAACGTCAGGCTTCACTTTTTATGGGTGCTGAATCATCAATTGTAGCTCTACTTCATTGAATAAAGAGTGTGTGTTTGTTATAATGATTGATCTCAGGTAGATGTAAGAGGATATATGTCTTCTTGAAATGATAATATGACTTTCCACTCCTACAAACTAAGGTACCACTGTAGACCAGATATCTTATGTTAGTGTCACAATATCATTTAGATGCACTACTACAGAAATGGCTTATAAAGTCACTTTTCAAGGTGTCGGTTGTATACATAAACTGACACCTAAACTCTATAGTATCGGCTGATAACATAAACCGACATCCAATCTATGAAGGTCAACCAGATACGGGTACCACTTTTATTAAGTATCAGTTAATTAATAAAAAACCGACACCTAAAATCAACCGCCAAAACCAAAATTCCAGCGAAAAAATTACGTCCAAAATTTGACATATGGCGTCGGTTCAAAAATAAATAACCGACGACTAAAGGTTATTCGCGAGATAGGAATAGTTGTCGGTTGTCTTTTAGTTAAAAACCGACGACTATAATCTAGTATAGGTGTCGATTTTTGGATAAGAACCGACACTGTTGGTATAGTTGTCGGTTTGTTTGAATAACCGACGCTTATTGTCAACTTAATAGCTGACCAACACGAGCGACTCTTCCCCTTTCCTTGTTTCATTCTCGATTTCAGTTAGGTCCGGCAATTTCTTGCTCGCCCCCGCCGGTTGTTGCTCCGTGCTCGCGCCCGCCACTGCTCCATGCTCTGTCGCCGCTGTCGTGCTCCTGCTCCTGCCCTCACCGCTGCTCCGTGCTCACCGGCAGCCGTGCTCCTGCTCCTACTCCTACCCTCTGTGCTCACCGGCGTCTGTGCTCCTACTCCGTGCCCTTACCGCTGCTCCGTGCCCTCGCCGCCGCTCCTATTGCTCTCCCTTCCATCGCCGCTCCTCGCCGGTGCTTCTCCTCTCCTTGCTGCCGCCCCCGCCAGTGGCTGCTGTGCTCCGGCCGCTGCTCTCCTCTGCCCTCAAGGTATGCCCGCCCTGCCTTCTTCCTTCTTCCTCTGCTCCGACGGCTGCTTGGGCGGTGCCAAGGCACGCCCAAGCAGCTGCTGGGCATTTTTTTTAAGTTATTTACTTATTTGTGTTTAGGGTTTAGGTACTGATTTTGTGCTTCTACTGAGCTGAATCCTCTATTGTCCTTATCATGATTAAAAGTGTCGGTAAATGTAGATGAATGAATAGGAAGCAGGACTTGTAAACACATATGCTGATAGGAAATATGAAGTTATTTTATATTAATATACACCAGCTGTATCTCTGTCTGATAGGAACTGAAAACAATGAATCCAAACATACTAGTTCTAATCTATGAATCGCAGGATAGTTGTACGCTCCACAACCTGCTTTTTCTTGAAAGCTGATTATAACTGCGTTGCAACATCCGGATACATATGTGCTATACCAATCTGATAGTCCATGATAGAACAAAGCATAATGATGTTGACTGCAACTTTGTGCGTCATGCTATTCTGAATTAAGTGTATATTTACTTCATAATTGAATGTTTAAGTAAGTTATAGATATCTTCACCAAACCTCTTTCGGAAACTTGTTTCATTGTTGAGTATATTGAGAATCCTAATCACCCTTCTTGCTTAATGATGAACTGTAATGCACACATGTGACATGCTTGGAATGTAAATGATGAACTTTTCCCTAAATTGCCAATCATGCTTTTAAAGACATCAATAATCACCCAAACTTGAAGAACTAGGATTTTAGGTATAAGAATGACAACACATTATTTGTTGGCCTAGAAACCCATCCAAGATTTACTCATTAGGAGTAAATCTTGGATAGTCCCCGATTTGGGATTGTTCTTGAACACCTAATCTCGCTTAGGATGTAAGTGTATAATGTGTATTGGGTTTTCAAGAAAATTTCGGCAGCATTTCCCCGTTTGTTCTCTAAGTACATATGTACTTGGAGAACAACGGGGAAATGCTGCCGAAATTTTCTTGAAAACCCAATACACATTATACACTTACTAGTGAGATTAGGTGTTCAAGAATGGATAGGCGGTACACATTTATTATATATAATAATGACATCACATGTATTTGTTAACCCTAGACCCTAATCTTGTCCTAATATATACTTGTTTTTTCTTTGATCATAGAATGGATAGATCATGGATGTCCATTCGCAATCGCTGCACCCCAGAGTTTATTTCTGTTCTTGACCAGTTTATTAGATTTGCCGAGGAACATAGGAAACAACCTGGAGATATGTTCTACTGTCCATGTAGGCATTGCGGTAACAACTTGAAAGTCAACACTGGTGACGAAATCAAAACTCATGTCACGTGCAACGGGATTATACAAGGCTATACAGAATGGCACTGGCATGGAGAGATTTCAAACCCAAAACCAGTGGATGTCGATAGCAGTGCTTGTGTGGAAGAAGAAATTGCCTACGATGACGTAGATGTGAATGAACCAGTTCCAGTAGACATCGTTGATGCAATGCTGGATAGTTGTGGGGTAGAGCACACCGATCCACCTCCCATTTTAGAAACATTGTGCATGATGATGAGATGTCATTATAAACAGGTTGTACTAAGTTTACGAAGCTTAGCACTGTGTTGCGATTGTATAAGTTGAAAGCTAACAATAGATGGAACGACAAAAGCTTCACGTCATTGATGTCTTTGTTGAAAGAGATGCTTCCTGAAGGAAACGAGCTGCCAATCTCAACATACCAAGTAAAGAAATTGTTGTGCCCAATGGGAATGGATGCCAAGAAGATACACACATGCCCGAATGATTGTGTATTATTTCAAAAGGACTATGTGTATTTGAAAGATTGTCCAAAATGTGGTGCGTCACGGTATAAATTGACAACTTCGGGGAAGTCCAAAACTAGTTCTCCTGCCAATGGTATCTACTTATAATATCATGGTTTCAACGCTTGTTTGCCTATCCGATAGATGCGAAGAATTTGAGGTGGCATGCAGATGTTAAGAAAAATAATGATGGGATCCTACAGCATGCGTCTGATTCCCCACAGTGGAAGAAGATTGATCTATTGTACCCTGAATTTGGTGAAGAAGTCAGGAATCTAAGACTTGGGCTTTGTACAGACGGGATGAATCCGTACGGGACATTGAGCAGCCAACATAACACTTGGCCAGTCATGCTTGTTATATACAATCTTCCTCCCTGACTGTGTATGAAAAATAAGTACGTAATGTTGTCATTGTTGATATCAGGCCCTAAACAACCTGGAAATGACATCGATGTTTATCTTGAACCTCTAATTGATGACTTAAAGAAAATCTGAGGTGAAGGTGTGATGACCTATGATGCTTCACAAAGAGAGACATTTTGTTTGCATGCTATGTTGTTTTGCACTATTAGTGACTTTCCAACATATGGGAATTTGTTTGGATATAGTGTCAAATGAGCTAAAGCGTGTCCTATATGTGAAGAGAACACTGATTCAACAAGACTAAAACATGGCGGTAAGAATGTATATCTCAGTCATCGAAGGTTTTTGCCAAAATTCCATCCGTATCGTAGGAAGCGCAAAGCATTCAATGGCTTGAATGTGGAACGGAGTGCACCTAAACCTATACCAGGGGAGGTTGTTTATGAAAGAGTAAAAGACTTTGTCAATGAATTTGGTAAGAGATCACAATGTACTACAAGGAATGACAATTCTTCATTCAAGAAGAAGTCAATATTTTGGGATCTTCCTTATTGGAGTTCTTTGACAGTCAGACATTGTATCGATGTAATGCACGTTGAGAAAAATGTCTTTGATAGCATCATTGGTACTCTGTTAAATATACCAGGTAAGACTAAAGATGGTATAAAATCCAGACTGGACCTACGTGAAATGGGAATAAGGTCAGAATTAACAGAATTACGTGAAATGGGTAATAAAAGAACATACTTACCTCCCGCTTGTTACACATTGTTTAGAAAGGAGAAGAAATATTTTTGTGAATGCTTGGTAAATGTTAAGGTGCCACATGGTTACTCATCCAACATCCGTAGATTGGTATCAATGAAAGATCTGAAGTTGATAGGTCTTAAATCTCATGATTGTCACACTCTAATGCAACAAATATTGCCCGTGGCAATTCGATCTATATTGCCAAAGCATGTAAGGTTTGCAATCACCAGATTTTGTTTCTTTTTCCACAGTCTCTGCAGCAAAGTTATTGACCCTGAGACTCTCGATAATTTTCAAAGAGAAGTGGTTGTTACCCTATGTCATCTTGAGATGTATTTCCCTCCTTCGTTCTTTGATATCATTGTACATCTTGTTGTCCACTTGACTAGGGAAGTGAAAATCTTGGGACCGGTTTTCTTGCATTAGATGTATCCCTTTGAACGATACATGAGCATTTTTAAAGGTGATGTTCGAAATCGTTATCGGCATGAAGGGAGTATTATTGAAGGTTATGTGGTGAGAGAGGTTATGGATTTCTGCAATGACTTTCTCAGTGGTAATGACACTCCTGATAATGACAAGAATATTGGCGAGCTATTTGGCAAAGGAATTTTGGGATCACGTGTGAAAGTAATCAACCATGAGCAGTTGGAACAAGGTCATTTGTATATTTTACACAACATGGACAAAGTGAACGTTTATATCGACGAACATACCGATTTCATCAAAAGAAAATATCCTCGAGCCAATACAATGGGGCTTGCTAGAGAGCATAACAAGACTTTTATTAAGTGGTTTGAAGATAAAGTCTTACATCAACTATCTCAAACACCAGATGATATTACTGAAACTATCAAATGCCTCACCTTTAAACCAAAGTTGACTGTTATGTCTTATGAAGGGTATGACATTAATGGATTCACATATTACACAAAGCGCCAAGATGATAAGAGTGTCATAAAAAATAGTGGGGTCACCCTTCAAGCATCGACTATGTTTTTTGCAAGTGCAAAGGATAAGAGTCCACGTGAAGCTAAAATGTCATATTACGGTGTCATTGAAGACATATGGGAATTTGACTACATAGATTTCAGAATTCCGCTCTTCAAATGTAATTGGGTTGATAACACCAAAGGAGTTATAGTGGATGAATTGGGTTTCACTTTAGTGAACTTTGAAAATATTGGTGAGAAGGTTGAACCATTCATATTGGCATCACATGCGAAACAAGTATTTTATATCGATGATCATGCAAATGATAAATGGTCGGTTTTTCTTCATGGTAAAAGACAGTACTATGATAAGTATGATGACTCCAATCCATTCTCAGTTGGGTTGCCAACACCAACAAATATTGAAGCTAATGATGACTTGTATGTGCGTGGAGATCACAATGAAGGATTGTTAATTGATAAAAAATCGCAATATTAGAGGTATGATTTGTTTTATACATTTTTATTTTTCTGAATATGTGAACTTTACAATTTGAATTACTTTAACTATACAAAAATTTAATATGTTGTTCAAAACTTAGTATCAAACCATCACTTAAAATTTGAGCTTAATTTATAATGTGAATTACTTTACAATGTGAATGTGAACTTTACAATGTGAGCTTTACAATTTCAATTACTTTACAATGTGAACTTTACAATTTGAATGTGAATTTGCAGATGGATGACCATTCTCCTGATGACCGTGATGATGATTACCGTGAGGGTGAGGACATCAATGTGCCGCCTCACAATGTAAGTTTTAAAAAAATATCATATATTTATATCTATATGTCCATTTATAGTTATATCTTGTAAATGTGTTTATTTTGTCAAATTTTAGGTTGATGCTGCACAGGTACCACCTGAAGCACTTGATGCACTTGATCAACAGCACCAAAAAGTTGACAAGAGAAGGGGCATCACTATGATGAAGAAGTTAATTGCGTAAAAGGGCAATGGACCCAAACTTGTTGTTGATTTAGATAATGCAGGAAATGCATGTGGTGTGAATCACAATTCATTTGTTTCATATCTTGGGTTTGTTACTCGTAGCCATTGCGGTTGTCGCTTAGATTCTTGGCATTACATTTCTAAGGAGAAGAAAGACTTAATATGGAGGGATTTATGCGTGAGTTATTATTAATTTGCAATTCTATTTTGTAGATTACTAAATTTTTGGATACTAGTTAATAACAATTCTATTTTGTAGAGTATATTTGAATTAGATGAAAAGCTGCATCGTAAATACGTGATGCAACGATGTGGGAGAGTCCTAAGGAACTATAGGACAAATCTCACACGAGAATACATAAAAGAAGCTGACAAGAGGAAGAAGACAACCACTGAACAGTGGAACTTCCTGGACAAAGAAGAATGGGAGACGTTCGTCACTTCAAGACAAACTGATGAATTCAAGGTATTAGGCGTCAGTCTCAATCTCATTATTAATATATGTTGTATTCACATATTCAAGATTAACATTTAGTGTTACTAACCAAATCATTAATGTGCATACTAACTAGGCCCTCAGTGATGCATAAAGATCAAGGCGTGCGATGAATGTGCACGGCCACACAATGGTTCCAAGAGGATATGCAGGCGTTCGCCAAAGACTACAGTCTGAGGCTACTGCTCAGTCTACTGCTACTCAGGAGTCCTCTACCATAGGTAGCACACCTCTGCCTCGCCATGATGTCTGGATAGATGGGAGGCAAAATAAGAAGGGAGAAATAACGAAGGCCACAACTGCTGAAGCGGCTGCAAAAATGGTAAAATACAACTCTTACAACAATCATTCAAATATTGATTATTTGTGTTGTTTACTTAATTACAAATTTTTGTTTTGGCGATTAGCGGGAGCTGCACGAGCTTAGGAAACAAGGCAAGTTCATCCCTGAGGGAACAAGGGATGAATTGACAGTTGCTCTGGGTAACCCAGAGCATCCTGGACGTGTTAGGGCTGCAGGCGCTCGTGTGGGCATCAAAGCTTTTTTTGGGCCATCCCAGCGCAAACATGTCCCAAAAGTAGGACTTTTACAAGAAGAGGTAACATATTCTTTCTTTATAATGTTACTGTAAAAGAGAATTCAATAATTAGAATTTGACGTTTCTTTTATCCATGTATAGGTAGATAAGCTATTTGATAGGAAACTCGAAGAAAAACTCGAAGAAGCAATGAAAAAGTGGCAGGCATCTCAGACTGCCACTTACCAGACAATACCTACTGCAGGCTCTACTCCTACTCCTACTACAGAGGTTGGGAGTAATCCTGTAGAACCACCACCTAGCACATCCGCTGTAATTATTTTTATGACATAGTAACTAGTTTTTTAATTCAAGATGATATGTATATATGAAATTGTAGTTGTTTCAAAAAAAGATGATATGTATATATGTATATAACATTCTTTACACAAAAATTTGTAGGGGTTGAAGCGATGCCATCTAAAAAGTAATGAATATGTCATTGCAGAGGCATCAGCTTACCCATCCCTACCCGGGGAACAGTTTCACGGGTATCCATTACCATCTGGTTGGCTTCGTGTGAGCCCGGTACATATATTGCAAGGATGGGCGGATCTTCCATTGCCATATGCCCACCCAGATTGTGAAACGCTTGGTGAGGCAGAAGGCGGAGTGATATTGTGGTGAAAAGCGGATGTCCTCTTTACTAAAACTATATGATAAATTTACATTATGTTAAATTGTTAGTGTGTGTATATGATGTCAGTTGATCTAAAATTATATATATATATATATATATATATATATATATATACATGTTAAAAAGAAGACACCCACAACATCTAGGCCTCCACTTCCACCTCCTACATTACCTAGTTGGGTTCCACAGGACCTACCTATCCTGTTAGGTCCTAACTGTAAGGGTATGGCAATATGGTTAGGCGAACATGATATAAACTGCCCTATAACTGTTTCTTCCGATTCAGATTCTACAGGTCAGTCATACAAAACCAAACTATTTATACAAGATATTTTAGAGTTGTTTGGAAATGATTGGCTAAATACATCTGTGATAGAGCTATGGATAAGGTGAGATCTTCTTGATACATCCATATACCTTGTGTATGATTTGGTGATATGGTTTCTTATGTATTAATGCATGTGTAATTAATACATATTTTGCAGCTACTTAGACAAGATATGTGCAGATTTTGGATTCGAACATGTAGGATTTTTGATTCCATCTTTGATTAGTCTAGTAGCTAAAGACCCTACGTCAGTTCAACAATATTGTTGTGAGGCTTTTAAAAATTTTGCTGTAAATAAGAAGACGGTGATAATGGCCCCATTCAATGTAGAGTAAGTTTACTTTGCTTATTATAATTTGGACTTAAGAAAATTACATTTTTATTGTGGATTTTGAGTTATTAATTTTTAACTTTTTTACCTCTAGTGGTAGGCATTGGGAGTTACTGGTTATTGTCCCCGAGATGTTCACTGTCTATTATCTAGATCCTAAGGGGAGTAAATTGAATACAAGATTTGGACACATAATGAACATGGCATTATTCCGGTGAGAAATATTTCATTTTCATATCCGTTAACATATGTTATTACATTACTATTTAATTGCAATGTTCTGTGTTACATTAACATGTAGGGGTTTTGATGAGTTCAAAAGGGCTGGAGGAAAGGTCCCCACGAAAAAGAACCAACCAATAATTTGGAAGAACCTGAAAGTAAGTTCCCGACTGCAATATATGTATATATTATTTATGTGAACAATGCTTAATTAGTTGTATTTTTTGATATTTTGTATGTTTGAATTTATAGTGTTCTACACAAGACAACGGATGGGCATGTGGATTCTATGTCATGCGATATATGCACATGATTATCAAACATGCCGTACTGGATATCGAGTGTATTGCTCAGGTATTATATAGTCTCATTAGATAATATGATCGAAATATATCAATCTTATTTATAGCTCATTAATTATATATACATCATTCTCTTTACAGGTGTTTAAAACTGACCCCACTACAGGAAAGGACTTACCAGATGTACATGCTCCCTATATGATGGGAGAATTAAATGAAGTAAGAGAAGAATGGGTAACAACCATACAAATAGTGGAGGTTTTAAAATATAATTGGGATCCTGATAGAGAATAATGACTAAAGAATGATATTTTGTAAATGAATTTCTGAATTATAATATATGTGTGAATGTTTTCTACATGTCTGGATGTTTCTACATGTGTCTGAGTGAAAATGAATGAAAGTGTTGGTTGCTATATGAATGTTTCTACATGTGTGAATGTGAATGAATGGAACTACAAATTGCTATCTACATGAATGTTTCTAAATGTGTGAAAATAAAATGGAACTGCAGGTTGCATTGCTAAATGCATGTGTGAATATATATTTTTGTTGTTAATTTTGCAGGTTTGCGGCCTGTTGTTGGCTGATATCAATGGATGTCGTAAAAGCTACAGTTCATAACTGAACTGCAGGTTTCTCATCCTGCGACCAGCCACATCCGGTCTGCAGACTGACAAAAAAACCCAAAACAATAGGCGTCGGTTATTTGTATAAAACTGACACACAAAGTTATAGTGTCAGTTTTATATAAATAACCGGCGCCTATTTCCTGTGGCGCGAAGATATATGGCGTCAGTTTCTTACTTATAACTGACACTGCTAGTGCCCAAGCTGGCGCCAACAATAGGCATCAATATTTGTATAAAACCGACACACAAAGTTATAGTGTCGGTTTTATATAAATAACCGGCGCCTATTTCCTATGGTGCGAAGATATATGACGTCGGTTTCTTACTTATAACTGACACTGATAGTGTCCAAGATGGCGCCCTTTCTGTGGCGTGAAGGTGTATGGTGTCGGTTTCTTATCTAATAACCGACGCATATAGTCCCCTGATGGCGCGTTTTCGGTGGCGCGCGAAGAGTTTGGGCGTCGGTTTTGGAACCGACGCGTAATGGGTGAGCTTTTAGTGTCACCCACATAGGTTTCGCTTAGAAACCGACACTAAAGGCCTTAAATAACCAACACTAAAGGTAGGTTCTGTAGTAGTGATGTAGAGAAGTCCTTCAAGATATTATGATATCCCACTGCTTGACTAATAATGTTAATGTGGCCATCCATACAAAAATATTTATGCTGCTTTGGAATTAAAGTCCGCCTATCGATCAACAACTACCATTATTTATTGAATCTCCCTCCACATTAAATCATAGATTTTAGAGGCATTTGTGATAGATGTTTTTGGTCTCAGATTTCATGAAGAGGATATTGACAATGATCTAGTAGATGATACACGATAGTCTTGAATGAGCATTAGTTTCTTAAGGAAGAACTAGACATGTAACTAGGCTATTTTGTTAGTTTTTCCTAGACTTTGCTGACATCAAAGTTGGAATCATCTCTATCTAGACTTCCAATATTTGTATCCTCTACCTCCTCTTGATCAACATAGAAGATCTTGTTTAGTATCTTCTCAGTACTGATATGCTCTTTATTGAAGAAATGAGCTTGTAATGGCCACCCCATTCTTGCGGATCGACTGGCTCAACTGTGAGTTTTTGAATGTAGGACATGAATGCTTTTGTTTGCTCGGTATAGGATCATGGTGTAGCAAAAGAAGTGCAGTGATGTTATCTCCTCCTATAAGGGAATACACTCAATGCGGTTACTTCACCAATAGGAAATTTGGAGCACTATTGAGAAAATATGGAGTGAAACACATGGTAGATAATCCATATCACCCCAAAACCCAAGGTTAGGTTGAAGTGTTTAATAGGAAGATTATTAAATTCTTAGAAAGACAATCTCAACATATAGGACTAATTGGATCATGTTGCTTAATGATGCTCTTTGGTCATATAGGATAGTCTATCAGACACCTATAGGAACCACTCCTTGTATGTTGGTTTATGGGAGAGCTTGTCACTTACATATAGAGTTAGAGCATAAAGATAAATGGGCTATGAGGAAATTGAACTACAATTTGAATGAAGTAGGGAGAAAGAGGATGTTGAAATTGAATGAATTATATGAGCTTAGTTTCGATGCCTATGAAATCTCCAGGATCTACAAAGAGAGAACCAAAAAGATTCATGATCGCCATATTTTACATAGTATCTCCAGGACAGAAGGTGCTTTCATTCAATCTAGGTTGAAATTACACCCTAGTAAATTGAGGTCTAGATGGACTGGGCCTTTTGAGGTAGTCAAGGTTTTTCCCCATAGGCCAGTGCAGATAAGAAAAGGAGCTGAGCCATTCCTTATTAATTGCCAATGGCATAAACGTTAATTTGGGGGAGATGTGGTCCAAAAAGAAGAGGATTTGAGGCTCGTTGAGCTTCAATGATCTTTTGTTCTTTGATCGTCGATCCTATGATGTAAAGAAGAGTTCTTGTTGGGCGGAAACCCAACCATCATTTTGTTCTTTACATTCAAATTTGTAGTTTCATAGCTTTAGTTGCATTAAAAAGGTCCCTTGATCATTTTTGTATGGTGCATAGGATGACAATAAGTCGATAATGAAGTCATCATAGGGGAAAAGGAATCAAGTTTTAATTAACTCGATACTATCAACCACAGAGTCGCTAGTACCAATGATGTCATAGGGGGGCGAATAAAAACTCAAAGAAACTCGGTACTATCAACCATAGGATCGGTAGTATCAACTTTTTGGAGAAAAGGAGTCAAGTTAACTGATAAAGACTTGGCAGTATCGACACAAAGTCGGTAGTACTGAAAAAACACAAGATCCAGGTTCAAAACACTGAGATCACGCTTGGGAGTATCACAAATTTTGAATGACTTGCTACTACCAACACAAATTTGGTAGTACTGTCATCTGAATACTAGAATTTGTGGGAGCGCCATAGATGATCAAGATTCATCTCATCTAATGGCCGATATTATCGACCTAACATGTGACTTTTTGAAATTTGGTACTATCGACATCTTTCGGTACAATCAACACATGGAGATCCATGTCTACCAACATCAATGAATGAGGAGCGTTGCTATCGACAGATGGCACCAAGTCACATAGATCATGGAGAAAAAGTCAGTTCAACCGACTCCATGTCAGTACTACCAATGCATTAACAGTAGGTTGAACGACATCTATATAAGGATGAGTGAGTGTCTTGTTTTTTTCACTCCTTTAGCACGCCTTTCTCAAGATGTATTTTCAAGAAATAGTGGGCAATTAGAGTGTTTCTCTGAGCTCCTTTTTCTCCATCCCTTTCTTATACCAATGAGATGGTGTCAAGGAGAGGTTCTTCCTCATCAGCAAGGCATACCGAGTTGGTTCCAAAACCAACCTGCATTGCCCATCCCAACGCCAATGTGAAGAATATATATGAGGACCTGATGAACATGGAGATTACTGTGGCACTGTATGGAGACCGTGCATTCATCACATCTTTGGGCTTCACAAACAATCTTCATCATGTCTGCGAGTGGAATGAATTGGTGGGTGATCAACCATTCTTTAGTAATTGGCTCACCTTCTCAGAACTCATCTATGAGTTCTTGGCCTCACTGGAGATATGTTGCATCCTCGAGAATGGGGATGAATGGAGGGAAGATCATGTCAAGTGTCATCTCTTCAATAGTGAATATAAACTGATGATATGACAATTCATCACCATCTATGAGTGGTTGATGGGTGAAGAATGCTTCATTCCCAACAACTTCTACTTCAAAGGTGGATGGGAACTTTTAGTGGAGGTGCTAGAGGGATACCATATCATCTTGCATACCAAATCCATCACCGACATGAAGCACCCATTTGCTCACATCCTACATCGCTTCCTCACCAACACCATCTTTGCCAAGTCAAGTAAGGGGCAGGGGAAGGTTCAACATAGGGATCTCAACGTCCTCTACAAACTACATAATTATGAGGAAAGAATGTGGAGTTTGGTTCTTTCTTCCTCCAACACATGATGTTGGTGAAGAGACTGGTGTAGAGGACTCCTCCCATCAATTTTGGAGGACTTATCACTCCAATAGCTATGTATATGAACCTCTCTCCTTATCTAAAATCCTTGAAAGCTGCTCCCAAGTTGGACTTGAAACATTTCAAGAGAGCAACTCTCCTCAACTTGCACCAGGAAAAGTGTATGAATGTTGTACAGTGGATGCCCAGTACAAGGAAAGGGAGGTCCTTGATCTGATCTTCAACTTGCAAGGACTTTATCATATGAGGTGGCCTATAGAAGACTCAGAAAATGATGAAGAAGAAGATGTCGAGCAAGAAAAGTAGTAGGAGTAAGAAGAAGAAGAGGAGGAGGCCACCATCCCCATCACAAGGAGGCAGGTCCCCTACAAGTGATTAAGAGTAAACAGAGCCTCTAAATCATCTGTTCGACCACATAACCCAGAAGACAATCCAAGTTTAATGGTAGGTATGTGTGTACCCACCATCACTGATTATCAATCTAGGCACCCCAAACCTACAAAAGATGTGATCTTTTACAAACTTGCATATGACCTTGGCATCATTGGTGCGGGTTAGAATTGCTTCCACCCACTTAGATACATAGTCAATGGTAAGTAATATATGTAAATTAGAATTAGATGACATGAAAGGGACCAAGAAATAAATTCCACATAGATCAAAATCTCAATTTCTTAAAAAACATTAAAGGGCATTTCATATCTTTTCAAAATATTACATGCATGTTGACATACATCTCAATGAAGCACAAATTTTTTAAGCACCCTTGAAAAGTTTTTGCCTCACAATATCTGCAAACCACAGATCTTTGTTTTTCATGGAAAAAAGCTTCTCATCTAAGAATTCTTCCACAATATGTATGCCTAAGTCTTTCTTTCAAGCCCAGACCTATGATCTACCAGTACATTTTCAATGCCTACTTTATCCTTGATTTCAATATTAAAATTCTTTCAACAACAAAATCCACCTAATCAACTTAGGCTTGGCATCCTTCTTATACAACAAATATTTGATTGTCACCTGGTCCGTCCACACAATGACCCAAGACCCTATCATATATTGACAAAATTTCTCAAAAGAAAAAACTACCACCAATAACTCTTTTTCTGTAGTTGTGTAATTTAATTGGGCATCATTTAGGGTCTTTGACACATAATAAATGACTGGGGGAACCTTGTCTAGACGTTGGCCTCAAACAACCCCTACTGCGTGATCTGATGTGTCACACATCAACTCAAAGGGTTGGATCCAATCTGGATCCTAGACAACATCTGCGAGACTAGTTTCTCCTTCAACACCTCAAATACCTTCAAACACCACTCATCAAAATTAAATTCGGCGCCATTTTCCAACAACATGGAGAGCAGTTTGGTGATTTTTGAAACATCTTTTATAAAACATCGATAAAATTTAGCATGTCCTAAAAAGTTCCTCACTCCCTTCACTGATAATGGTGCAGGTACCTTAGAGATGACTTCTATTTTTACAAGGTTGACCTTCATTCCCTTATTCGACACCTTGTATCCTAAAAATACCCCCTCACTCACCATCATGTAACATTTTCCCAGTTCAAAACTAGGTGAGTGTCCTTGAATAATTGCAAAACCTTATCGAGATGGTCAAGGCAATCATCAAACAATTCCTCGTATACCGAAAAATCATCCATCAATACCTGAAAGGAAAAATTGGTGATTATTCATCTCTAAAAGGTAGCTAGTGCATTACAAATACCGAAAGGCATCTGACGATACATGAAAGTTCCATAAGGACAAGTGAAGGTATACTTCTCTTGGTCTTGTGGATGGATAGAAATCTGGTTACGTCTAGAATACCTACCAAGAAAACAAAGTGAGAGTGGCCGATGAGCTATTCAAGAATTTGATCGATAAATGGGAGTTGAAAATGGTCTTTCAAAGTGGAAGCATTTAAATGTCGATAATCAATACTTACTTGCCAACTAGTCACCAACCTAGTAGAAATAAACTCACTAGCCAAATTAGTTGTGATCATTATCCCCTTTCTTAGGAACCACCTAGGTTGGAATAACCCAATTAGAGTCATAGATCGCATAAATTATACCTATAGGTAAAATTTTTACTACCTATTTCTTTACTACCTTAGTCATGATAGGAGTGAGTCATCGCTAAGGTTTCACTATGGGCTTGGCTCCTTCTTCTAGTCTGATTTTGTACTGGAAGAAACTAGGGGAGATTCCCTTTATGCCTACAATAGACCATCCCAATGCTTCCAGATGGTTTTTCAAAACCACTAGTAGTTACTCCTATTCTTGAATGATTAATGAAGACAATATGATGATCATAAGCTTCTCTTCTACCGCCAAGAAATTGTACTTTTAGTGCGGCATCAATATCTTCAAACTCTAGATCAAGGGGACTCTAGAGATATGGGATCAATGGTGTAGGAGGTGGTCTTAGATCCTCAAAGTTCCTAGTGTAGTCACACGGTAATGCCTTGAGAAACAAGTGAGTCTCCCTCAAAGAATAGCATTGGGTATAGTCATCCACCAAATTCATTAGACACACCTTCAATGGAAACTATGGATATGCTTGAACAAAAATGGAAGAAGTTGCCTCGTCAATTGTTGCCGGACAATATTCCAACTCCTCATCATTTGGATATTGAACTTCCTTTTTCAATGAACTTCCTTTGTGTTATCCAACATGTACACTTCCAGTGTGCCTTTGTGAACCTGTGTCATCACATGATCACCTCTCCCATGCTTCAAAGTAAGATTCTTCTACCTTTTGCTTGAAGTTGTATATTTTTCTAACCATCTTGTTTGTCTTCTGAGGTGGGAAGTAACACTCAAAGAATGTTTCTATCATCCCCTCCCATGTTTCTATGGATTCAGGTGGGAGATTGTAGAACTAAGACTTAGCGTTGTCTTCCAGTGATGATGGGAAAAGCTTTAGATAAATCATTATCACCAACACTCTGTCAATCTTTACCATATTTCCACTTTCAACAAAATTGTCGATGTGTGCCATCGGGCCCTCAATATTGTGGCCATGGAAATCATGTGACTTGACCAATGGCACCAACCCATGATCTATCTTGTATCTACCCACATTTATAGCTTGTCTTTTGATTGTCCCTAGATGAGCTATTAAGGAAGATGTCTTGATTTTCTCCCAAATAGTCAATTCTTCTGCAGTGTCACCCATCTCTGTTCATTTGGGTTTCTTTAGTAGAGGTACTGGAGTTTTTGGTGGTGGGGTTTGAATTTATCTTCCCACTAAGTCACCGTACTCTCTCCCTTTACGTAAGAGCTCCTTTTGACTAGAGCCCTATGGAGTTGAATCTCTGTATTCGTAAGTTCTTGTTTGCACTGTGTACTAGTACCTGAAATTGTTTAAAATAATGTAGGAACGGATACTAATGACTGAACAAATGATATTCTCTATTCAGTTTACAAAGGATAAAAAGAAAATAAAGGTTGTGGCCGATCACATCAGTCGTAGTGATGGAGTTGTTGTTTCCCAGGCAACAACGCTTAAAACTTGATATGTGCAAAGCACATGTTAAATATAAGTATACGTATCAATGTAACATATGCCCAAAGAGGCCTGGATGTCGAACTCCTGGAAACATTCTCCAGAAACTACTACTACTATCATATGATGAAGTAAGCCGGTGAAAACTTTGAGTGAAGGTTTAATTATCTAAGATGCAAAAAATAGATATAAGATTACTGGTTGCTTTGATCTCAAATGGAGTGAATTCCTTAGGATTATGGTTTCACCTCAGTTAACATTGTAATTAACATTATATCATTAACAATTATCTCTCTTAACCCCTGAACAAATAAACCTATAGCAAGAATTACCCACTCTCATGGTGTAATTTACTACTTGTTCTAATACCAATCCTACTCTCATAGTAATTGATTTATTAGATAGGTTCTTTATTGAAAACTCTAGGTAATCTCTTCACATTTGTGAGCCTCCTTTCTCCAGGTTCCATATAAAGCATGTAATTCTATGATTTTTTCAACCTTTAATCCCTCTTCCAAAGCAATTAATGGTCTAATTAACTACCTATGGTGATCAAGCGTGTATAGTTCTTGACACTTTCATAGAATTATGTCCAAAAATTACGATAAGCATGTATATTAATGCATAATAGTCAATTACAATGCATAACTGGGCTACTCCGGGGTCCTAAGGAACAAGGGGATTAACCCTGAATGATTTATATTGTCAAATATATAAGAGAGAAGAATAAAATGTAGGGAACATTAGAGAACTAAATGAACCTCTGAAGAAGATGGTCTAGATGACTCCACGTGAACGTGTCGATTAACTAACCTCGGGCTGCAAATCCATCCACCGAAAGTGCCCGAATCTCCCGAAAAGTGGCTTTCTTCTTTGCTTTCATCTCTCCTTGCTCTTCGTTATCATACAATGGAATAGAATGAGATACCTAGGTTTGGTCGAAATTCCCCTAAGTCATAGAAGTTACATGGGGTGTCATTAATTTCAAATGTTGGATTAAACATGATTTTTAGATCTTCCTTATCCCATCATGTTTGTACTACCATCTGGGTGTTGGTAATACTAACACCTTTGATAGTTGCAATTGCATGTGCAGTCATCGATACTAATGAGTTGATGTCGGTAGTACTGATATTCGTGAAATTTCCTAAATCATGCTGTGAAGTTGTTTGTAGTATCGACTTCTTTGGTTAGTACTACTGAGATGCTTCGATTTAACATGTCCCTTTCTGAGCAAGTGTCAGTACCATCGAAAATAAATTTAATAGTACCGAGCTATATAGTTTCTTGTAGATTCACTTGGAATTCATGAAAATGAACATAAGCTCCCAAATTATGATGAATCTAACAAGAACAATAAAAATACATTTACTTGATGCAATTAAGTGTCACAAAATGACAACGATAAATGATTCACCAAAGATATAAAAATGAGCAATACATTCACAAAAATCCATAAAAAATAGTCTATGAAAATGACAATTATCTGGTGTATCACATATAATCTAGGAAACTTAGAGAATATACTATGAGCATGTGATTTAAAAAAATATTTATGATACATGTATAGGGTGTACTCAATGGGTACGAGCTTTCCCCACTAACGTGTTGGCCTCCACCAAGACCAAGCATATCTTCTTCTACCTTGGTTCTAGCCAAAATTTTGAATAATCCATTTACCATCCTCATTTTATCATTATATTAATTATAACAAATTATCTTGCATGTGATAGGACATTGAGGATGTTCTTTATGGAAGTCCAATGACTTTCACTAGGATCTGATTGATATTTGCTCATCATGCTCAAAGCATACGATACATTGGGATGAGTGCATAACAATATTGAATAAAAATGTCTATGGTGCTACTCCCCATGCCCCTGAAGAGATCTACTCGATCATAATGTAAAAACTACAAGAGATGTAAACTAAAATGAGATCCAACATTATACAAGATGTGATCTATAGGCTAAAATCTGGATGCCTTTTCTTGTGGAGTCCCCCCTCCTTTTATAGGGGAAGGAGGGGTGGAAATCCTAAATAAAATAGTTTTCCCAAATATTCATGGCTGGTGGATGAAAAATACTAAAATGGGATGCTCACAGATGGTGAACTGATCGGTTCACCTCTTGAGCCACCAACTTCATATCTATGTGGGCGTGAGTAGGTCAAAACCCTAAGAAGGGATGGCAGTGTTATTTTAACTTGACTTGGTTGCCAAGCAATGTGGATAGGTCATGTGGAGTGTTGGACTGTCCAGTTCAAGATTCTAAGCCGATCAGTTTGAGGAGTGAACCGCTCAACTCACTTGCTGGAATGACTAGTTTGGGTGGTGTTGGAATGGTTGAGTCGAGAGATGAAATGACCATCTAAAGTTCTAGAGTGCAACATTCTATATGAATGAAATGATCATTTCATTGTATGAACCAATTGTTTTAAGAGATGAGATGGTTGAATTTTGTAAGTGAAGCAGAATATGCAAATTTGAGGTGAAAATTGTTAGAATTATGAATAATGAGTGAGAAGCTAGTAAATTGCATTTATTTTATAAAATAGAGAAAAAGGAAAAAAATACTGAGCAAAAAGACCTAAATGATGGTATAAAAGAGGATGAATTTCTTTCATCACTTACCTCTAATCATTAATCCACTAAAACAAAAACGATGGGATCAGTTGATTACAATTCATCAATCTAAGATCAAAGCACTATTAAATCCTCACTAGTCCTTGCTAATATAATATCTTCGAATCATGAAATATATCTAACCATGGCTCGTCTACTGGTCTTAAGGGTGTTTTTTCTTAGTTGTTAATCATTAAATGATTTATATGCAGGAATAACTACACCTTATACTGATATGATTTGATACAAACATAGTGAACATAAGTAGGTTGGTATCCATCCTATGATGTGATCCTATCTTCAACATGTGTTTCCAATCCTCACTACATGATTTTGACATCTATAAAGATAGAGTCTCACCAAATATATCAATAGATAAAATCTAGGGTAGCCTTCTACATATAATTTTCTTCATGTACATAGACTTCATGATATTCATCCACACAAACATTTATGTTCATGAAACTTGATGTATATGCATGATACATCAATTTGATCTTAAAATTTAAATATGTACTAGAATATATATATATTTAATTAATGAAAAGAATATACATTCATATACTTTAAATCATAATTATCTGAATGTGTTCTGTGATATAAATACATATATTGCACAAGAAAGAGATATAATCTTGTTTGAACTTAACTGGAACACTAACTCTAGACTTTTAAAATCCTTCATACACACTTAAATTTCCATACACATAAGTATTAGGGTATTTCTCCTTTATTTTTATTTTTTTTGGTCGGTCAAAATTTCTGTTGATTTTTTTATTTTTTGTTTGTATGAATGCACAATGCTTGTTGATTCCCAATCGAGAGCCAACTAAAAGAGCAAACTATCTTTACATCAGACAATATTATCTATGAGATCAAAACTGATCATGACACCAAAGAATGAGCCTCAAACCTATACAGGCTTGAAGCTTATAAAATGACTGTAGCCAGAAGAAGATGGGCTATCAGACTCAACCATCACTGCAAGTGATCGGGGAGAAAAAAAGATAAGACTTCACTACCAACAAGCTCCTTAGTACCATCAACTGCATCCACCTGAAAGGAGACAGACTAGATTCCTAAAGAAAAAGCCATTCTCTCTGAAGAGAAACTCGCAAACATTAACAACAAAACATAGCATAATAGAAGAGGCAAAACCAAAAATGGCTGCCACATATTTCCAAACTAGAAACAAGCAGGCTTGAAACTTCTAAGATAACCATAGCCAAAATAAGATAGGCTATCAAGCTCAAACATCACTGCAAGTGAGTGGGGAACAAAGACAACAAGACCTCACTACTATCAAGGTTCTAAAGGACCATCAACCGCATCCACCTGGAAGGAGACAAAATAGATACCTAAAGAAAAGACATTCTCTCAAACTCGACCATCAAAATATAAGCGAGAGGGGAGCATGCAAGAGAAGCAAGGATGCCATCAAAACCACTATAACCCAGCAAAACATAGCTGAAGGAGAACACCAACTAGAAAAGCTAAACAAACAAAACATGTCCCAAGAGCATCTAGTAAGAGGGTATCATAAACACCCATAAAGATGGGAACTCAACCATCACTAGAAGCCATCCGATCTATGGAAACAAAACCAATAAGAAACCAAGCAGAGAGGCAAGAGCCCAAAAACTATCTTCACTATCTGAACAACAATAAAGAAGAGGGAGAGGGGAGCGTCAACACTAAAAGGTGGAAAACTCGACCTTCACCTGCAACAGAGACAAACAGGAATAAGAGGACAGACAAAAAAGGCGAGGGAAGCATCGACACCAAGAGGTGGGACCAACCTTCACCTCCAACAACCCCACACCACAACAACCATCATTCTTCCAACAGAAAGATATAGCACCAAGCAAGGACAAAGAAGAACCACACCAGATATATCCAAGAAGATAAACATGACAGTTTCAAGAAAGAAAGCCTTCAAGGGTTGAGCCATCAATGCCAGAGAAACCTAAAATATGGTAGGAGGCTCAATCTTCAACTTTAACAACCAGAGAAAGATAAAGCATCAGGTGACCAGGGAGGTAGCCTGAAGAAAAAAGTCGTGTCTTCCCATAGAGCATAGTCAAGAGTATCAAGAAGGACCTGAAGCACAGTAGAAAAAGTGGCATAACACAAAGCATAAGCAACATTCAACTCTCAAGGAAAAAGCATAGAGATTCCTAGTTAACAATCATCCATAATTCATTATAAGTTCTATATTTTTCATCATGAACTCTGAGATTTCTTTCCACCCATGCCCGGTAGAAGATATACTCATAATACACTTCACCCTCTGATCGATTAGAATTTCCTCCTGGTTCCACGTCCTGATCATAGGGATATTAGCAGAAGCCCAAATATTCTCAACATACACTCAAAAAGATTATGATTGCTATCTTCATAATCGTTCTGGAACAGAAAACAAATGGAGGCCAAACATAGACCCCTTTTCCTTGAAAAATTAGAAGTAGGAAGCCTATTATGTTTGGCTTTCTACAGATGAAGCCTAGCATGCTTATGAGTTTTAATTTTCCAAATCCACTCAAAGTTATAAAATCCATTTTTTTTCACCCTGATAGCCTCCCAGACATCATGAAGTTTGATATTCAGCTTACCAGCAAAGAAAATAGAATATTTCTGTCCATGATGAATCTCAATTGTCTTGACAACATTAAAGATATCACTCTAGCCATGATTACTAGCTTTAGGCATTTTCCAAACACCATTGTCAATCATCACATTCAGATTAGAATCCCAAGGGATCCCAGATCTAACAATACACTCTTTACCCACAAGACAATCAAGAAAGTTAGAGTCACACCAAGGATCTTGTAAGTAATAATAGATTCACCATCACCCACAACAAACTTGGTATGTTTGTACAACTCTTCTCTAACACAAATGAGATTATTAAACATCCAAGAGTAGTTGGGGGTTCCTTGACATTTCAAAAGGATTGTTTTCTTAGATACTTTTCAACAATCCACTTTACCCAAAGGGTGTCCCTTTTACTAGAAATATCCCATGCATTAATAATCAAGCAGGACTTAGCTACATTTTTAGGTTTCTTTATACTCATCCCACCATCTTCTTTTGGTTCAGTAACATTATCCCACTTAAAAAGATGGAGGTTCTTCTTGGACTTAGTCTCTCCCCATAAGAAATCACGACACAATATGTCAATGTGGTCAAGAGTGGAATTAGGAATCGAGAAGGAGAAGAGACAATATAAATGCACATTAGAGAGGGTAGACTTTATAAGCTCCATTATATCAGCAACAGATAGTAATTTGGATTTCCAAGAGTCCAGTCTTTGTTTGACTTTATCAACCAGAGTGCCACAAAGTCTCTTGGAAAGTTTCCCTAAAAAGAGAGGCAAGTCAAGATATTTAGAAGGAAAGCAACCCTCCTTGATCTTCATGATGTCAGTAATGGAGCTCTTGTCAGCATTTGTACTAAAGATTATGGAGCTTTTGTCATAATTCACACGTAGGCCAGAGATCTCAACAAAAGAATCCAAAACTATCTTAATGGCTCTAGTATCATTACTACTAGCTTTAGAGAAGATCATAAGGTCATCCACAAAAATAAGATGAGATCTCTTATTATTCTTGGAGATAGTTATAGGCTCAAGATCACCATTCACAATGAGTTTCTTAAAGAGTTTAGAGATGCCTTGCATGCCAATAACAAAGAGATAAGGGGAAATAAGGTCCCCTTGTCTCACCCCATTTGTGGGTTTGAAAGTATCCGAGGGTTCCCCATTTATAAGGACCTGGTATGAGATTGAAGAAAAAATTTCTCTAATCCAGTTAATCCAAATAGATAGGAACCCCATTTTGTACATGATGGAGAAAAGAAAAGACCACTTGACCGTATCATAAGCTTTCGTGATGTTAGCCTAGATACACAATCTTGCTGACAAATTAGGATTTTTGAAATCACTCAAAATCTCATTGGTAAGAATGTAGCATCTTTGATACTCCTATCTTTGACAAAAGTACATTGAGAATCGTCAATAATGGAGGGCAATACATTTTGGAGTCTAGTAGCAAGAATTTTTTATATGACTTTATAGACAATATTGCATAAAGAAATTGGCCTTCAATTCTTGATGCCTGAGGAATCAAAAACTTTAGAGATGAGAGTCAAGAACGTCTAATTAGCTTCCAGCAGCAACTTGTTATTGCTAAAAAATTAAAAAACAACATCACATACATCATCACCAATAATATCCCAACATTTCTGGTAGAAAAAGCCATTAAATCCGTCAGGGCCAGGAGCCTTGTCTACTTTTAAGTTTTTTATCACCTCCTCAATCTCATTTCTAGTGACACTTGAGATAAGAGATTTTTTTTGCTGAATGGATAAGGTATTACCATGCCACTCTCCTTGCCAAACTCCTTTAGGATTAGAGATGTTGTTAAGGAGCTTAGCATAGAAGTCAATAATAGTGTGATTGATGGCTTCATTATCATACAATATCACACCATCAATAATAAGCTTTTTTTTATAGAGTTGACTTGACTTCTCACCTTCATAGAAGCATAGAAATAGGCAGTATTAGAATCCCCTTCCTTGAGCAGTTTAACTCTCGATTTTTTCTTATAAAGAGATTCCTGAGCAAAAGCATGATGAAATGCTTCCAGCATGAGATTCTTTGCAATAGACCTTAATTCATCATTTGAAGGATCCAAGTCAGCTTCCTCTTGTGCTTTGATAGCTCTGAATTTAGCAATCTTTGAATTGTCATTAATATCACCATACATTTCTTTATTCAATAAGATGAGGTTCTTTTTGAGGTTTTCCAACTTTCTATACAGTTTAAACATAGCAAATCCAGAGATTTCAATATCCCAAGATTTCTTCACAACAGGATTAAAACGTTCATGATTTATCCATGCATTAATAAATCTGAAGGGAGATTTGACTTTTCTAGGATCTCCAATCTTGACAATAACTTTCCTATGGTCACTGATGATGTTAAAGATAACTTCGCTAGGAAAATCAAAATTAGCATTGAGAAAATCAGTATTATAGAATACTCTATCAATCTTGGACATGAAAAATCTAGTACCATCGTGTCTATTATCCCACGTATAGTAGGGACCTTAGAGATTCATTTCAAAGAGGTTATAGTTCAAGATACAATCATTAAAGTCATCCATAGATTTCTTGGTGGGCATTTGCTTGCTAATCCTTTCAACATTTTTGCTCACACAATTAAAATCTCCCAAAATGATCCAAGGATTGTCAACTTGTGGACAAAAGGAGGAAATAGAAGACCAACATCTTTCTCTATCAGAATCAGGATTATGGCCATAAATAACTTAAAAGTAGAAATAAGATTGATCAGTAGTAACTTTCATGTGAAGAACTTGGTCATTTTCAGATAACTCAGTGATATTACACTCATTAGTATTCCAAATAACAATGATCCTACTAAAGACATGAGACATATGGTTCAAAATCCAGCTATATTCAGGAAAATATTTGTTAAAAAAGCATTGATCTTACATGGTCTAATCTTAGTTTCAACAAGGATAACAATGTTGTTATTCGCCTTCCTAATTTATTCTTGAACATCCTGGATTTTATTGCTAATACCACGGACATTCCAAGAAGAAATGGACAAGGAAGTAATCATTTAAAAATCTGGGTTGTTGGGCTGTCAGCCTCAACTTCATCAGCAATAACATGTAATTCCTCAACTTGTGCTAGAATAGGAGATAAATTTGATTCAGTTATTCTATAGTAGATACCAAACTTTTGCTTAGGCTGGTGCTCAGGTGGAAAGATGTACCTTCTTCTATCACTGGGATCAATTTGAGCTTTATCAATATTATAAGTATCCGGAGAAATGTTAGAGAAGACTTGAATAACAATGGGAGTGGAGGGAATCAAGCCACCTCTTCTTGCAGGAGACACATTTGATGATTCAAACCCTTCATTAACAACTTTAGATAACTTCTCATCTTTAGTTGCATCTACCATCTTCTCAACCATAAGCTTCTTTCATTGAATTTCCTCCTCATTAGATATTTCTTCAATAATGTAACCAGAGTTGTCATTCAAAATGACATTGGGAATAATATCAAACTATTGAACTGCAACAAACGTTTTAACTTCCCATGTTTTCTTAGGCTTTTCCAGTATCTTAGCTCTTTGATTCCTTTCAATTTGTATTGGCCGACAGTCTCCATGGCCCATGAACCCACATCTACTACATTTGTGTGGGATCCATTCTGTAACGTCGGGGGCCACTGCCCAAGGCTCTAGCAGAGTTTCAGGAATGACGACTGGCCCCACAGACCACCACTAGCCTTAACTGCATGCTTTTTGTCCACTCACGTGCAAGCCAGGAGCAACTTCCCGACTGGTCACCCATCCTAGTACTACTCCAAGATGAGCACGCTTAACTATGGAGTTCTTTAGAGATGGGCTCCCGGAAAAGGAGGTGCACCTTGGTGATATGGGTAGTCCAATCATTCCTTTTAAGATCATGTTATCCAAGGCCTCAAATCCTGGGATGTTACAATCTCCCCCACTTAGACTCTTGACGTCCTCGTCAAGGCTCAACTATATGGCCTCATAATCTGACCCCATTTCAGTGCAGACCCACAATGGTCCATGGACACCCAGCTCCTGTCCACGGCTACCAGCGCAAGGGTGGCTCCATCTCGTCTCTACGGATAGCCCTTTCCAACTTGCCTAGACCGCACGACTCAACACTGGCATGCCACATGCCCATGTGGGCCCCACCTACTGGAGGGGTTATGGATCTGATACCATTTGTAAAGTCGGGGCCCACTACCCAAGGCTCTAGCAGAGTTTCAGGAATGACGACTGGCCCCACAGATCACCACTAGCCTTAACTGCACGCTTTTTGTCCACTCACGTGCAAGCCAGGAGCAACTTCCCGACTGGTCACCCATCCTAGTACTACTCCAAGCTGAGCACGCTTAACTATGGAGTTCTTTAGAGATGGGCTCCCGGAAAAGGAGGTGCACCTTGGTGATATGGGTAGTCCAATCATTCCTTTTAAGATCATGTTATCCAAGGCCTCAAATCCTGGGATGTTACACATTCATAGTCCAAGTACACAGTATGCTCAATGCTTGCATCACTTCTCAGAGTTAAGCTCTTCAGGTATCTAGCATCGTTCTTCATAAGAACTTGAATCCTCACCATGTTTAGATGTTTCAGATTAACAATAGCATCATCCATCTTCACAAGACAACCCAGGAAGGACCCGATCCTATTGAAGGTCCTCATATCATATAGCTCCATAGGCAGGTTTTTAATATCTACATAGATAGGAACATCTAATAGAATTGCTCTGGACTGCTGCTCCCCTGGAGTCCACTTCTTGAGTATGAGCGGTCTACTAATAACAATCCATTCACCTTCAAGAGCATGCTTTAGATCATCTAGACTGTCCAATCTTACTAGAAAAAAACCTTCATCCTTATCAATAACCTCAAAGCGATCCCGAGTATTCCAAATATTATCAAAGTAGTTTGCTAATGTGAAGATATCAGGCCAAAAATCAACTATGTAACTGAGAAGGCATTTATTCCATTTATTTGCATTCTCCTCCGCTTCCTTACTTGGATAAAGTAACTTACCATCCACTGTTGAGACATCAGCCCGTTTCAACTTTGATGCATTCCTGGTAGATAGAAGTTTTAGGGCCTCCCACTGTAGCGGAAAATTTCTCCTTTAGAAAACATTATATACCTCTTTTTGAGTTAGGACTCCTAGGTATCAACAATGAGTCCTCGATGTACCTCATTGATGACAAAGCTTAAATTGCATTTAATAAGAAACTCTTAACAAAAGCTGTCATTGATTACTATACTTGCCTATATTCCCAAAATTTTAATGACTTATTTTGATTCTCAACATTCCTTAACCATTTCTAGGTAACCTTGTATTACTAGATGAACATTTACACTAAGGATTCCTACTCTTGCAACATTGGGGTTTCCCAAAGCAAGTTATTACTTGAAACCCATTACTCTATTTTTTATGCTAAGTAATCTGCTACCCACCATGACTAATTGGACTTGTACATAGTTTTTGTTCCATTAGGCTCATGTGACCACATGTATAAGTTTCTAGTATTATATATTTATGGGATATCTTTAATTATACTCGAGATTGTGTGTATCTAGATATGATAGAGCATTTTATACTCAGATCCAACATCCCCTAGTATAGGTGTCCCATACTATAAGAACTAGAACAAAGGAGAGTAGGATACTAAAATTATGTGTCTTAAAACATATCCTCTATGATTCCCAAATTATCTATGCCTCGTGCCACTAACTATCATGAAAGAAGAGAACATGAAATGAGCTACGAAGTCAATACTCTAAACCCATGTCACATAGACACTTAAATATAAAGTTACTTATCCCTTTTCATCTCTTGCATTCTATATGTAACAAGTTTGATTTCTAAAATATGAAATCCCAATGAAACATTTCTTTCATTCCTTCTTTTAAATAAGTTTGAGAATTTAAAACTTCAAGAAAACTAGAACACTTTATGATCTATAATCAAACAAAAATATTTTTTTGTTCAATCATAATACAAGATCTTACTAAAAATGCTAAAATAGTCATAAAATGTGGATCCAAAATAATTATTGGGAAAACATAAATCAATGGTTGTATATTAACGACAACCATGTATGAAAAGTAAGCGATTAAGCGATTTTTAACTAAATATATTGATATCAACCTTATTAAGTCATTCATTATTCCAACATTAGGAATTCTAACTTAAACAAATTTCATTCTACCAGATCTACACTTAATTATCTCCTTTAGAAGGTAGACCTTTAGTATAGGGTATAACAAACCCACGATACGGGATGTTTTATACCCATAAAATCATGTGACTTATTGAAGGTGGGGATTAAAATAAGACACGCCTCTATCTTATTGAGAATCTTACCTATACTACTTGATTTGACTTTCCTTACTCTTAGCACTCATCTAAGAGGTGAAGACTATAACAATGTGAGAATAGTTCCTGGTGAACATCTATATTATTTATTTGACACCACATTTTTAGCATACCCAAATAGCGGTATATAACAACATAGAGATAAGGACCATAAAAAATCACACTTAAAGAGAGTCACAAATAGAATATATCATTCATTGAAATAATAAAAATATCTTTACATAGGACATGCATACAACAACTATCATATATATTCTTTTCTCAAAACTAACAACAAGTGAACTTGATACTAGAAGTAGAAAATCAATTAAACCTCCTTGGATCATATAGATGGAATCCCACTAGGGCTTGAACTCATTCATGTATCCATCTTCTGAGAGATATCCCATGTTACAGACTACCTATGTGCATCCACACATAGCCATGAATTCAACAAACTATTGTAAGTTGTTGGGTTCTAGTAACAAGATGAATATAAATTAAAATAGAAAAATAATATGATAAGATAATGCATAGGCATAAATAATGGATTTAGGATGTGTTGTTAATTTTTTTAAGAATTCATATTAGGGAACCTACTCAATGAACCATGATAATGATAATCTGTGGCCTAGTTTAAAATATGGAAATCACCAATGAGCTATACCTAGATCTAGGTGACACATCCAATCACTATGATGTTCAATAATGAGACATAATCTTGATAATGTTAATTCAAATGTACTTGTTTTTAATGTTAGGATCTCTATGTTGACTTAATTGCTAAGATCTAGTCCTATTTGTATACATGGTTTTCTAATCAAGTATCTTAATCTTATGCTTCAATCAAGGTATGCTTAATCTCTTGACCCTAACATGATATTTTATTTCTTTTATGTATGCTCGCATGAATGCTTGGCTACTTACTTGGTTGAGATACTATACCTATGAATACTACTTTCATGTTGGTTATAACATGTTGACAAAGCTTGAACATAATATAGACAGATCCATTATGCAACCTAATGTTGATATAAATGGATAAAGAAACCTAAAAAATACTTGGTATAAAAGAAAGTCATTATGTTTTCCCACCAAGTTTCTAGTTCTTGTTCATTATCATGTTCTATCCAAGCAACTTTGACATTAATCTTTAACTATGATTAAAAGTTTTTCATTGCATACTTAATGTTTTAGCATAAATATGTTTTGTTTATTAGATTTTTAGTTGCTAAACGATGATCCACTGCACTAAAAATTCTAATATATGGAACGAATCACAAATGGGTACTCTTGAATATAGAAATGGGTACATATATCTTATCTTCATGTTTAGTATCATGTTATCTCTTTAGTTTAGTTATTGCCTTTTCATGTATATTGCTCGTGTGAAATATTTGTGCCAGTCTATGGATGGGTGCCCAAACCCTATCGCCACTATCTCTATAATCAGTGGTGGTAGGATGAGGGTAACAAATAGTTCCATGAGACACAAATCATTAGATAGATTATATATAGAAAGTTGCCAAACTATATGACATTGTATTTAGTGAGAAGGATAGGAACCCTGGGCCACAACAACAGTTTAGATGGTCTCCCCCTACACTACACTATCTTCAATATAATATTGGGACAAGCTTCAGTAAGAAGGATGCAAATGTTGTTGTGGTAGCTCATGATAACCAGGGGACATAGAGAGGATTTTCCAAGAAAAGATTCAACTCCAAAAATTTATTGAAGCTCAGATGGTATGTATATCCTTAGATTTAGATCAAATCAAAGAAAGAAAAGTCTTAAATGTTATTATTCAGTCAGATTGCAACACTGTTGTGAAGGCTATTAAAGATGAGAACGCTAATTATTCCAAGTTGTCCTAGTGACCAATTAGGATTGTGAAGCTCGTTAGTGATAATAGAGAGGTGAAGGTTCTAAGAAGAACTATGAATAAGGTTATTGACACTCTTCCCAAATAACATAAAGAAGCCACTTTGGTTTCTTTCATTATGTCAACCCACCCAATGAGGTGGTAAGTAGTATAATTAGGAAAAACATGTAATGGTACTAGTACTACCATGTTTATTTCTAAACTAGTTACTAGTTATTGTAACCTAGTTGAGAATATGCTTGCAAGAGGGAGGAAAGATGAATATGAATGGTCCCCAACTTACCCCAAAAAAAGTTGAAGTTATATAGTTTGTTTATATATAAAATATATATGTACTTAACCATCAAAATCATCTATTGAAGATATTTTCAAATTATTCTACTTGGTAAACCCTTTCAATTTATAACTTGTATGTCTCATTTGGAATGTCTAGATTCCAGATATGCTTTTTAGAACTTTACATATCCTCGACCAATCCTAGTTGAAAATATCTCACCTTGTGACTGTAGGGGTTGTTGCACCCTTAGACTAGTAAGAGCCCACACTCATTGGTCCGGTATCAGTTTCACTTCCACTTCAGTCCTTGGATTGGTGCTTCCCCCTTCTTGTTCTTACACAATGAGAATGCTCTACCCCCATGTATCTACACCTACTACACCCGAAGCATATTTGACAAATAGAGGCCACTATTGGAAGCCTCCATCCTCCTCTTAGTGCACCCAGGTATCCCATGCCATCCTGAAGTAGCAGACATGACCACATTGCTTTAGATGCAACACTTTGCAAGCCAACAAGTCCCCTATTTCTCTTCTTGGCGTCTATATTCTAGGATGGCTAACTAGGTATGTGCTATGTTGAGCAGGAACTCTCCTCCATAGCAACACGATTGTGAGGTAAGTACTTCCCCTGGTTTTTCCAAATGTCCCTAGAATGGACAAGATCCTCCTCAAGGATCTGACCATCAAAACAAAAGGGTACCAAGTCATCCCTCTTTTGTTCGCCATCAACCCTCTTCCCATGTTCTCATCTCCTTCCTCTAAAAAAAAGATGAAAACCTAGCATCCAATTCATGCCAACCATCTTCATCTATTCTAATCTCCTTCCTCTCAAAATGAGGTATACCATAGCATCCATTTCATGCCAAACCTATCCATCCATATTCAAGGTTTTATAGCCTCCTAGTCTTGATACCAGATCAGTGTTCAAACCCTGTTCTATCTCTATTGTGGCTCTCTAGTCCACTATGAATGGAGTGTCTCACACCCTTTTTTTTATAGAAGTTCATTTTTTGTAATGTATTATATAGGACACATCATGACCCAGTTAAATCCCAAATTTTGGGATTTAATGTACATTGTCATTGTCCTTTCATGGGTAAGTGATTGGATCAAAAATAAATATATTCACTCCAAACATTACTTTTAATTAACTAATTGAAAATTTCTAAATTAATTACCTAGCTCACTAGATAATTATAATTATCTCTAATTTCTCCCATAAACTTATATTTAAATTATCAATTTACTAAAAATATCTTGAGTATTGATTATGGGCACAAAATACTCCATTCCCAAATTTGTACTAAAAGGACCCAATGTGTAAACCCTAATTGTCCCAATTGGGCTTGAATTGGGTTCTAGAGACAATGACACATTCCTTTTCTTCTAAAGGGTCCATAAGGTTAATCATACTTCCGACTACAAAAATAAATCTTGGACCAAAATTTCTCAATTGAAGATTCCTTATAATACATTTGATCAAAATTACTTTACTTACTTATGATTAAGACTTAAACTAGGTCTAGGAGTCAAATCCATTTAATAAAGTCATCACATTCCATTCATACATCTAATTTGGTTGCCACCTCATATCACTGACTAGATATGAAACTCTGGGGTGTTACAAATACCAAACTTAAATAATTTTTGTCCTCAAAATTTTCATAAGCTACCCACCATAGGGTTTCATGTATTACATGTGTACTAGCTATATATTATCTTGAAATTCATTTGTATGCTCAACGTGTGTGACCCTCTCAGGGATGTACATCTAAAACATCTAAATCTGACATACATGTGCATATATCACTAATGAATGTGGAGATCTTTCTCACAATATCTTTATCTAACATGGCAAGGAACTTAGCTTTCTTATTTTAGATGGAGTTGTGGAAGGGTCTTGGTTCCAGTTTAATCCAACTCACTTATCTATGTCAAAACATATATTCTTTGTGTTTGTTATAGCTCTTACTATGGACCTAATTAGGTTGGGTGACATTGTGCCTCAAAATTTATTTATGTCAACTCCTTTTCTTTATGTCACATTTGAATACATGATGGCCAATTGTATATCTAATCGTGTCATGTCTTATTACACTTATTTAAATACTTTGATAGTGTACATTTCGCCTAAGACATGTACTCGAAATGACTGGACAACCATCATAAGTATGACTATAAGCAAATATCACCCCCTCAGTACTAAGCTAGTTTATAATACTATTGGGAAATATTCTTCTGTGTAGACTTGAATTATACATTAAATATTATCTCATACCTTACTACTACAAATAGCGAGTCAACATTAGTGATTTCTCCTCATAAACTTGCCACAAAAGTGTCCATTTCTCCCAAGATCTCATTGCACCCAAGTTCTCATTGTATCAATTTCTCATTAACCTCATAGGATCACCAAGTTAGCATTAATTTCTTGTCCATATTACCATGGTGATATTATCTAGATAATCCCAAGGTATTTTTTGTCACTTTCTTACCATTAAATCATTCTCATTCCTTAGAATACTAAACAAAAATGTTAATCACTCATCTTATATAAGATATGTTTCATATTAACACCATTTACAACCTCATATTGTTGTGATCCTAGACCAATGACCACATTGCCTCATAACATTAATCACCACTTGTGTGAAGCATCATCATGTAGTAACATAACAACTTTCTGTCTACCTCAAGAAATCATCGTACTACTATCTTACCAACTTAAATTTGGAACATAGTGTGATTAATATTTTATTCTACTATTTACCTTAATAAATATCATGATCCAACTTGTGAGAAGATTCTTCCTTGAAACTAAGATTCAAAATCATCAAGAGTTTCTTGATATTCTTCATGGCATCACATTACAAACAGAAACTTGGTATCTAAACATGATCATGCTACTAATTTACAAACATAAAATTAGATTGAAACATGAAATAGTAGTCTTCAAATATTACTAGAAAAGATTCAATAGTACCATAATAGCCTTCTTGGACCCATGGTTATATGGTTTTCTTATTCTCTTATATATATATATATATATATATATATATATATATATATATAGTACAAAGAAACCATACTTAAAATCCAATCATTAGTCCACCAAACAAAAAAGGATTTAGTTGAATCAATTACAATTCATGGATTTAAAGGATCAAAGTGTTTATTATGTCCTCAATAGTCCTTCCTAATTTAATATAATCTAATAATGAAAATATCCAAATATGGATCCTCTAGTTGGTTTAAGGATGCATTTTCTCATTGCATAATCATTACATGAATTATATGTAGGAACATTTACACCTGATACTGATCTGATCAGATACGCAACAAGGTGAACATAAGTAGGTTGGTCTCCATCCTATGATGTGAGCATACCTTAAATATGAGTTGCCATATCCTCACTACATGATGTCAACAACGACAAAGATTGAGACTCACCAAATAGTTCAATAGTCGAAACCCAGGGTAGAGTCCTACATACAATGTTCTCCATTTAATTGAAATTTATGATATTAATCCATAGAACTTTAAGTAGGCACATTCCATACGATCATATTTTAAAATATAAATATGTACAAGAACAAATACATTTAATGAAAGGCATTTATATCCATCCACTTTAGAGAATAATTATCTAAACATGTTTTGTGATACAAATACACCTATATCGTAAAAGCAGGAGATATAATATTGTTTGAAGTTAACTCGACCAATACCTCACAACTTTCATAATCTTCCATAAACCTTAGATTTAAATACACATGTGTATTGGGGATTTTTTTTCATAATATAACATTATATCCTCTCTTTTTTAAGGTTAGGCTTGTTAGGTATTAAAAATGAATCCTCAGTGTACTTATGGATGTCAAAGCTTGCATGTAATTTGATAAGAAATCCTTATTAGAAGATATAATTGATTACTATACTTCCCTACATTCCCTAAATTGTAATGACTTGTTTTAATTCTTATCATTCCTCAACCATTTGTAGATAGCATGCAACTTGAAGTACTTGATGAAGATATACACTAAAGAGTCTTACTCTTGCAACCTTGGGGTAAGAGAAAAGAAAGTTATTACTCTACTCCCATTACTCTATTACTTATGACAAAGAATCTACTATCCCCCATGATTCATGTACTTCTACATAGTTTTGTACTATTAGGCTCACGTGACAACATGCATATGTTTCTAATAAAAACTCTTTATGACATCTCTTGACATATAGTTGCAATTATATGTATCTAGAGATTATAGATCATATTATACTCAGCTCCAACATCCCTTAGTACAAGTGTTCCATACCACAAGAACCAAAAGAAAGAAGAATAGCATGAATAAATCACATGCTCATAACATATTTTCTAAGTTTCCTAGTTTATATGTGATGCACAAGATAATTGTCATTTTCATAGGCTATTGTTTATGGATTTTTGTGCATGTATTTCTCATTTTTATATCTTTTGTGCATTATTTATCATCGTCATTTTGTGACACTTAATTGAATCAAATAAATGTATTTTTATTGTTTCTGTTAGATTCATCATAATTTGGGAGCTTATGTTCATTTTTGTGAATTCCAAGTGAATCTACAAGAAACTACACATCTCGATACTACTAAATTTATTATCGATGGTACCGACACTTGATTAGAAAGGGACATGTTAAATTGAGGCAACTCAGTAGTATTGACCAAAGAATTCAATACTATAGATAACTTCACAACAATGATTCAGGAAATTTTGAGAATCTCAGTACTACTGACATCAACTCGGTAGTATCGATGATTGCACAGGCGACTAGAACTATCGAAGGCGTCAATATTACCGACACCCAGATGGTAGTACAAACATGACGGGATTAGGAAGATATGAAAATCATGTTTAATCCAACATTTGGCAATTAATGACACCCTATGTAACTTCTATGACAGGGGAATTTTGGCCAAACCTAGGTATCTCATTCTATTTCGTTGTACGACAATATGGAGCAAGGACAGGAGAAAGCAAAGAACAAAGCCACATTCCTGAAGATTTGGGCACCTTCGATGGATGGACTTGCAGCCCAAGGTTAGTGAATCGACACGTTCATGCGAGGGAGTCATCTGGACCATCTTCTTCAGGGGTTCTTTTAGTTCTCTAATGTTCCCAACATTTTCTTCTTCTCTCGTATATATTTGACAATATAAATCATTCGGGGCTAATGCCCTTGTTCCTTAGGACCTGGGAGTAGCCCAGTTATGCATTGTAATTGACTATTATGCATTAATGTACATGTTTATTGTAATTTTTGGACATAATTCTATGAAAGTGTCAAGAACTATACATGCTTGACCACCATAGGTACTTAGTTAGACCGTTAATTTCTTCGGAAGAGGGATTATAGGTTGAAAAATTCATAGAATTAGATGTTTTATATCTCACCTTGAGAAAGGAGGCTTATAAATGTGAAGAGATTACCCAAAGTTTTCAATAAAGCACCTATCTAATAACTCAATTAATATGAGAGTAGGATTGGTATTAGAACATGTAGTAAATTACACCATGAGAGTGGATAGTTCTTGCTACATGTCTCTTTGTTTGGGGGTTAGGAGAGATAATTGTTAATGATATAATGTTAATTGCAATGTTAATTGAGGTGAAACTGTAATCCTAAGGAATTCACTCTATTTGAGATCAAAACAACCAGTAATCTTATATCTATTTTTTGCATCTTAGATAATTCAATCTTCACTCAAAATTTTCATCGGCTTAGCTGATCATATCACAATTAGTAGTAGTTTTTGGAGAACGTTTCCATGACTTTGACATCCAGGCCTCTTTGGGCCTATGTTACATTGGTACGTATACTTACATTTCACATGTGGTTTGCACATATCAAGTTTTTAGCGTTGTTGCCTGGGAAACAACAACTCCATCACTATGAGTGATATGATTGGCCAATCTAGGCCACAACCTTTGTTTTCTTTTTATCTATTGTAAACTAAATAGAAAATATCATTAGTTCAGTCATTAGTAGTTGTTAATACATTTTTTAAACAATTTCAGGTAATAGTGCACGGTGAAGACAAGAACTTATGACTACAGAGAGTCAACTCCATAGGGATCTAGTCAAAAGGATCTCTTACACAAAGGGAGAGAGTACAGTGACTCAATGGGAGGACAGATTCAAACCCCACCACCAACTACTCCAAAACCTCAACCAGAGAAGCCAAAACCAACAGAGATGGGTGACACTACAGAAGAATAGACTATTTGGGAGAATATCAAGGCATCTTCCTCAATATCTCATCTAGGGACAATCAAAAGACAAGACATAAATGTGGGAAGCTACAAGATAGATCATGGGTTGGTGTTATTGGTCAAGCCACATGCTTTCTATGGCCACAACACTGAGGACTCGATGACGCACATCGACAATTTTGTTGAAAGTTGCAATATGGTTAAGATTGACAGAGTGTTGGTGACAGTGATTTATCTAAAGATTTTCCCATAATCACTGGTAGACAACGCTAAGTCTTTGTTCCACAATCTCCCACCCGAGTCCATAGAAACAAGGGAGGGAATACTAGAAACATTCTTTGAGTGTTACTTCCCACCTCAGAAGACAAACAAGCTGGTCAGAAAAATATACAACTTCAAGCAGAATGCAGAAGAATCTAATTATTTTGAAGCATGGGAGAGGTTCCAAAACATGTTGAGGAAGGTCCCTCATCATGGGATCGATTTGTATGGCCAGGCAAAGATTTTTTATTATGAGTTGCATCAAGTGGAGAGGACCACACTTGATAGTGTAAGAGAAGACTTCTTCCTCAACAATAAGCCATCTACGTTCCATGAGATTATGAAGAATAGGGCTAAAAACCAGTCTTAGGGAGAGAAAAGTGAACTCCCAACAACCATTAAAAGTATGGGAGAGTCTAAGGTGATTACAACATTGAATGATAAATTGGATTTTATTGCTAATAAAGTACGCCAGAAGGATGCAAGCTCTTCTAGAGGAGAGGAAGAAGTGTGCATGTTTGCACGACAGCAAAATTATAGGAGAAATGAATACACCTAGAGGAAGGATCCCTAGTTTTCTTGGAAGGACCCCAATAGTTTTTATCATGACCCGTCATAAGCACAACATCAAGGAAATGCACAACAACATGAAAGGGGTCCTATCAAGATAGACTGCATTGAGGACATGCTAGGTAAACTGGTCAGCCATAATGAAGTGCTCATTTTCTAAACCCATAGGGAACTACAAAACCAAGCAACACAAATTCACAATATAGAGACTCAGATCTCTTTGATAGAAATAGAAGTGGATTCATTAAAGAAACTTGGTCAGTAGGGGTTCCCAGGTAATACTGACATACCAAGAGGGAATCAACATGTCAAGGTGTTGTTGCTTCACAACATTAAGAAAGTGCTTAATGAAAAACAAACTATCCCAGAGGAAAAGTATTCCACAAGTGACACATGGCCGACAGTGATTGTTGATACAACTAAGCCAAATTCTACTCCCGAGGACAAGATAGCTGATAATGAAACTCATTAACCAGAGGAGATAAGAAAGGAGGTGTATATCCCACCTCATCAAAGGAAGTTGGTGATTCTAGTACCCTTCCCAAACAACTTGAAGGCAAAAAAAGTTGGACAAAATTTTTAGAAGTTTCTTGATAGCTTTTTAAACCTCCATGCAACATTCCATTGATTTATGCAAGTGAATAGATCCCTTCCTATGGCAAATTTCTAAAGGGCATAATCAATAAGAAGAGGAGAATAGCTGATTTAGATGTAGTGGTATTGAAGGAGCGGGTTGGTGCTTTTATTCTGGGAACATTGCCACCAAAAAGGCAAGATCTGGACTGCTTCAACATATCATGTTACATCGGGAATACAAGATTTGGGGAAGCTTTATGCAGTTCAAGGGCAAGTATCACTCTTACACCCTTGACTACCTTCAAGAAGTTGGGTCATAAAGAATATTGAAGGAGAAATATGACCATACAACTAGTAGACAACTCAGTGGTCAGGACATATGGTATCTATGAGGATGTTCTTGTCATGGTGGACATATTTGTATTTCTAGGACATTTTATGGTAATGGAGATGCAGGTTGATCATGGATATGAATTACTACTTGGGAGGTCATTTTAAGATACAACAAACATGATACTCAAGATGGGTAGAGGAAGACTGACACTGGGGATCAAATAAGACTGTTTTGAAATCAAGATGCTCGAGACTACACAAACAACTAGGGATAAGGCATAATGTCACATGCTGCAGCAGGTCTAGAGAAAGATGTCTTTATTTCTTGGGAGTCCATTCCTAGGCATGGCTCATGTGATGACACAGGTTCACAAAGGTACACTGGCAGTGGACATCTTGGATAACACAAAGGAAGTTCATTGACAAAGGAAGTTCAATATCCAAATGATGAGGAGGAGGAATATTGTCCGACAACAATTGATGACGCAAATTCCTTCACTCTTGTTCAAGCATATCCATAGTTGCCTTTGAAGGTGTGTCTAATGAATTAGGTTGATGACTATAACTGACACTGTTCTTTGGAGGAGTGTCACTTGTTTCTCAAGGCATTATCGTGCGACTACACTAGGCACTTTGAAGATCTAGGACCACCTACTCCACCAGTGATCCCATCTCTCTAGAGTCCCCTTGATCTAGAGTTCAAGACATTGCTACCACACTATAAGTACATTTTCTTGGCACTAGAAGAGAAGCTTCTGATCATAATCTTGCCTTCATTGATCATTCGGGAAGACGAGTAACTACTAGTGTTTTTGAAAAACCATCGGGCAACATTTGGATGGTCTATTATAGGCATGAAGGGGTTCTCTCCTAGTTTTTGCCAGTGCAAGATCAAACTTGAAGAAGGATCCAAGCCCATAGTGAAACCTTAGCAAAGACTCACTCCTATCACGACTGAGGTAGTAAAGAAAGAGGTAGTAAAACTTTTATCAACATGTATAATTTATGCTATCTCTGACTCTAATTGGGTTAGTCCAACCCATGTGGTTCCTAAGAAAGGGGGATAACAATCACAACTAATTTGTCTAGTGAGTTGATTTCTACTAGGTTGGTGACTGGGTGGCAAGTATGTATTGATTATGGATGTTTAAATGTTTCCACTTTGAAAGACCATTTTACTCTTGCCTTTATTGATCAAATTCTTGAGAAGCTTGTTGGCTGCTCTCACTTTGTTTTCTTGGTAGGTATTCTAGATATAACCAAAATTCTATCGATCCACAAGACCAAGAGAAGTATACCTTCACTTGTTCTTATGGAACTTTCATTCGTATTGTCAGATGCCTTTTCGTCTTTGCAATGCACCATCTACCTTTTAGATATGCATGATCACCATTTTTTCCTTTCAAGTATTGATGGATGAACTTTTAGTATATGAGGAATTGTTTGATGATTGCTTTGACAATTTTGATAAGGTTTTGCAAATATTCAAGGACACTCGCCTAGTTTTAAACTGGGAAAAATGTTACATGATGGTGAGTGAGGGGATAGTTTTAGGATACAAGGTGTCAAATAAGGGAATGAAGGTCAACCCTATAAAAATAGAAGTAATCTTTATGCTACCTCCACCATTATTAGTGAAGGGAGGGAGGAACTTTTTAGGACATGCCATATTTTACTGACATTTTAAACAAGATTTTTCAAAAATCACAAAATTGCCCTCTGTGTTGTCGGAAAATGGCACCAAATTAAATTTTGACGAGTGGTGTTTGAAGGCGTTTGAGGTGTTGAATGAGAAACTGGTCTCTCCACCTATCATCCAGGCTCCAAATTGGAGCCAACCCTTTGAGTTGATGTGTGACACATTAGATCACATGGTAGGGGCTGTTTTAGGACAACATCTATACAAGGTTCCCCCAGTCATTTATTATGTGTCAAAGACCCTAAATGATGCCCAATCAAATTACACAACAACAAAAAAATAGTTATTGGCCCTAATTTTTGATTTTGAGAAACTTTGTCAATATATGATAGGGTCTAGGGTCATTGTGTGGATGGACCATGTGGGAATCAAATATTTTCTATAGAAGAAGGATACCAAGCTTAAGTTGATTAGGTGGATTTTGTTGTTGTAGGAATTTTGATATTGAAATCAAGGATAAAGTAGGCATTGAAAATGTAGTGGTAGATCATAGGTCTGGACTTGAAAGAGTGTATGAAAAGGAGATAGGCATACCTATTGTGGAAGAATTCCCAGATGAGAAACTTTTTTCCATGAAAAATAAAGATATGTGGTTTGCAGACATTGTGAACTACATGGCATGTGGAGAGATGCGAGAAGATTGGGGATATCAGTAGAAAAAGAAATTCTTCCATTCTTTGATGTTTTATATTTGGGATGATTCAATCTTGCTCAAGAAGTGTAGGGACAATATTTTAAGGAAATGTGTGCCTGATTGCAAGTATGAGAGTATATCGTCATATTGTCACTGCTTACTAACTGGGGGTCACCATGAAAGTTCTAGGACAACAACTAAGGTCTTTGAAAGTGGGTTTTATTGGCCAACACTTTTCAAGGGTGCTTACAAATTTTGTGCTTCATTGAGATGCATGTCAACGTGCATGTAATATTTCAAAAAGATATGGAATGCCCTTTAATGTTTTTTAAGAAATTAGAGATTTTGATATATGGGGAATTGATTTCATGGTCCCTTTCATGTCATCTAATTCTAATTTATATATATTACTTTCCATTGACTATGTATCTAAGTGGGTGGAAGCAATTCCAACCCACACCAATGATGCTCAGGTCATATGCAAGTTTGTAAAAGATCACATCTTTTGTAGGTTTGGGGTGCCTAGAGTGATAATCAGTGATGGTGGGTCTTACTTCACCAATGGGAAATTTGGAGTACTATTGACCAAATATGGTGTGAAACACATGGTCAATTCTCCATATGAAGGATAGGTTGAGGTGTCTAATAGGAAGATTCAGAAAACCTTAGAAAGATAGTCTCAACATATAGGACTAATTGGAGCATGTTGCTTAATGATGCTCTTTGGGCATATAGGATAACCTATGAGACACCTACAAGAAACACTTCTTATAGGTTGGTTTATGGGAGAGCTTGTCACTTGCCTGTAGAGTTAGAGCATAAAGCTAAATGGGCTCTAAGGAAATTGAACTACAATTTGAATGAAGTAGGGAGAAAGAGGATGTTAGAATTGAATGAATTATATGATCTTAGGTTTGATGCCAATGAAAGCTCCAGGATCTACAAAGAGAGAAGCAAAAAGATCCATGATCACCACATTTTACATAGTATTCACTCCAAGATAGAAGGTGCTTCTGTTCAATCTAGGTTGAAATTACACCCTAGTAAAATGAGGTCTAGATGGAGTGACCCTTTTGAGGTAGTCAAGGTTTTTCCCCATGGGCCAGTGGAGATAAAAAATGGAGCTAAGCCATTCCATGTTAATTTCCAGTGGCATAAACATTACTTTGGGGGAGATGTGGTCCAGAAAGAAGAGGATTTGAAGCTCGTTGAGCTTCAATGATCTTTTGTGCTTTGATCATCGAACCTATGATGTAAAACAAGGGTGCTTGTTGGGAGGCAAACCAACAATCTTTTTGTTCTTTACATTCAAAATTGTAGTTTCATAGCTTTAGTTTCATTAAAAAGGTCCATTGATCATTTTTGTATGGTGTGTAGGTTGACGATAAGTCAGTAATGAAGACATCATTGGGGAAAAGGAATCGAGTTTTAATTAACTCAATACTATCAACCACAGAGTAGCTAGTATCGACGATGTCATAGGGGGGCGAATAAAAACTTAAAGATACTCACTACTACCAACCATAGGATCAGTAGCACCAACTTTTTGTATAAAAGGATTCGAGTTAACTGATAAAGAGTCGGTACTATCAACAGAAAGTCAGTAGTACCGAAACAAAACACTAGATCTAAGTTTAAAACACTGACATCATGCTTGGAAGCATCACAATTTTGAATGACTCGCTACTACCAACACAAATTTGTTAGTAATATCATCTGAATACTAGAATCCATGGGAGCACCATAGACGATCAAGATTCATCACATCTAATGGTCGATACTATTGACCCGACATGTGACTTTTTGAAATTTGGTACTATCAACATCTGTCGGTACTACCAACACATGGCGATCTACATCTACCAACATTGATGAACGAGGAATGTTGCTATCAATGAATGGCACCAAGTCACACAAATCATGGAGAAAAAGTTAGTTCTACTGACTCCATGTTAGTACTATCGACGCATCAACAACTAGCTGAATGACGACTATATAAGGAGGGGTGTGTGTATTGTTTTCTTCACACCTTTAGCACACCTCTCTCAAGAAGTATTTTGCAAGAAATAGTGGGTGATCAGAGTGTTCTCTGAGCTCCTTTTTCTCCATCCCTTTCTTGTAAAAATAAGATGGTGTAAAGGGGAGGTGCTTCCTCATCAGCAAGGCATACCGAGTTGGTTCCGGAACCAACCCACATTGTCCATCCCAACGCCGATGTAAAGAATATATATGAGGACCTAATGAAGAGGGAGATCACTATGACACAATATGGAGAATGTGCATTCATCGCAGCTTTGGGCTTTGCCAAAAATCTTCAGCGTGTTTGTGAGTGGAAGAAGTTGGTGGGTGATCACCCATTCTTTAGTAATTGTCTCACCTTCTAAGATACCATCTATGAGTTATTGCATCCTCGAGCATGGGGATGAATGGAGGGAAGTTTGTGTCAAGTTTTGTCTCTTCAACACTGAATATCAACAGACAGTATGACAATTCAACACCATCTACAGGTGGCTGATGGGTGAAGAATGCATCATTCCCAACAACTTCTACTTCAAGTGTGGATGGGAACTTTTGGTGGAGGTGCTAGAGGGATACCATATCAGCTCACATACCAACTCCATCACCAACATTGAGAACCCATTTTCTCACATCTGACATCGATTCCTCTCCAACACCATCTTCACCAAGTCTAGTAAGGGGCAGGGGAAGGTTCAACATAGGGATCTCTACTTCCTCTACAAATTGCAAGAATTAGGAGGAAAGAATGTGGAGTTTGGTTCTTTCTTCCTCCAACACATGATGTTTGTGAAGAGACTGGTGTAGAGGACTTCTCCCATCCATTTTGGAGGACTTATCACTCCAATAGTGATGCATGTGAACCTCTATCCATCTCCAAATCCTTGAAAGCTGCTCCCAAGTTGGACTTGAAACATTTCAAGAGTGCAACCCTCGTCAACCTATTCCAGCAAAAGTGTATCCATGTTGTACAAGGATTTCCAGTACAAGGAAAGGGAGGTCCCTAATATGGTCTTCTACTTGAAAGGACTTTATCATATTAGGTGTCCGGTAGAAGACTCAGACGTTGATGAAGAAGAAGATGATGTCGAGCAAGAAAAGTAGTAGGAGCAAGAAGAAGAAGAAGAGAAGGTCACCATCCTCATCACGAGGAGGCAGGTCCCCTGCAAGTGATTGAGAGTACACAGAGCATCTAGTTCTTCTGTTCCACCACCTGCCCAGGAAGACAATCCATATTCAATGGCAGGTATGTGTGGAATGCTGCAAGAGATATAGCAGGGGTGATGTGATGATTTTAAGTCACATTTATAGACTTGTTTTACTTGTGTTTAATGTGTTTATTGGTCACTTTGGTGGTTAATATTTCATGATTCACTTATTCTAGTCTATAATCTCTTTCAGTATCAAATTCCTCATATTTTATCTTTTTGATAATAAATAATTATAATAACGGGTTTTATCTCAGCTGATTTGGCTTTGTCTTGCAATTTTAGGAAAAACACATATATACAACTATCGATACCATCGACATCCGTCGATAGTATCGACACAATCACAGGAAGACAGTCGCAAGGAGCCACACAGAGTCGATACCATCGACTGGGAAGTTGATGATAGCGAGATACCTTCAGGTTGCCAGTGATCAGCCAGTCAATACTATCGACACAATGGTCGATACTATCGACGCTCTACATCTTCAGTGTCAGAAAGGTGATAAAACTGATGTCTAAGGGTGTCGATACCATCGACCCACGTCGATGGTATCGAGTCAGCATCAGGCAGGATGACAGAAAAGAAGGAAGGCTTGCCGATATCGCGAGGGATCGATACCATCAACCCACGTCGATGGTATCGACATCGTCAGATTAATGTTTGTTCCAGATCGCCCGAATCCAAAGGTGGTGATATTTTGGCGATCTAACTTGGTGTTTATACCTAATTATAGAGGCCAGGAGTCATCTATCATGTCATTAGCCGTTGCACACTTCCCGAGGAGGGAAGAAGAAGAGAACAGAGCCCGGAAGCACGCCCCGACCGTTTCGAGAGCCGAAGAAGATGTTTTCCACCACCGAAAGGTTGTAGATCGCGTATTCTACGTCAAGGAATGCTTGGATCTTCTCTGTTCAGGGGTTTACATCACTTCATCCACGTTTTTCTCCATGTTTCCCCTTTCTTTAATCATGTCTTTCTCTGATATGAACATGTGGGGCTAATCCCCTTTATCTTTAGGACCGGGAGTAGCCTAGGTAATCATTGTATGACGTTTTTATCATAGTAATTCATAATTTGTCTCTTAAATCTGTGGTATGATTTCATTTTCTCCAATATATCTTTATGCTTGATCACCCTAATGATAATGTAATTCCTTTAATTGCTTTGAAAGAAGAATTAACCGTTCAAAAAGAGGCGAAATTCACATTAACTCATAAATTCCTTGAACAAGGTGATGTACGGTTAATGGTGGAAACCCAGAAATTGATTCTAATGCACTTAATTTAGGGTATAGGTTGCTACGATGGTGGAACCGACCTAGATTTAGGTAGTGAATTGTATCATGACAGTGAACAATTCTGACTACAGGCCACTACCTAGACTGAGAGATGAATTTGTTTAGCTATATAAAAATTCATACAACGAGACCCGTGGTGAAACCGCAATCCTAAAGATTCCCATCTAAATTGATTAAACTCAACATTTAACCGATTGCTTTGCTTTCTTTTATTTTTATTTTATTTTTAATCAACTCTTAAAACCCTTTTTACCAGTCTAGCTGATTGCGAACAGTTAGTAGTAGTCCACCGATAATTCAGTGTCCCTGAGTTCGACTCAGGCCTTCCTCACAAAGGCCTATACTACATTGACGCGTGCACTTGCGTTATATGCACGGTAAAATCGTGTCAAGTTTTTGGCGCCATTGCTGGGGACATGGCAATTGTCGGCACTATGAGTGCTGCAAGCGGCCATTCTAGGCCACATTTTTTTTATTATCATTTTTGAAATTCATTGTTTATCCGTCACATCTAGCAATCGTCTAGCACATTAATGAACCTAAATTATTGCTTTGTAGGTACTAGTGCATGGTGAGGACACGTAGCACATACTACACACAATGATCACCAGAGGTTCCACCGTTGGAACCAGACGATGAAGAGAACAACATTCACGACCAACCTAAAGATATAGATTCAGATTCTAAACCCGAAGCTATGGTTGAAGAACACACAATATGGGAGAAGATAAAGGCTTCTTCCTCATCAGCCTCAAAGGGGCCAATAAAAAGTTGGAAGTTAACATTCCAACCTATAAAATTGACCTGGCACAAATAAACCTGGTCAAATCTCAAGCATTCCATGGGCTGAAGAACGAGGACCCTGCCGCACACATCAACACATTTGTGGAAAACTGCGATATGATCAAGATTGATAGGTTTCCACAGGAGACACTTTACCTGAAGTTGTTCCCCAACTCTCTAGTAGGTAATGCACGCGAATGGCTGTATAACCTGTATGATGAAACCGTTGAAACATGGGACCAAATGATCAAGGTGTTCTTCAAGAGGTTCTTTTTGCCTGAGAAGACCAACGATCTGGTACGGATGATCCATAATTTCATCCAGAAAGCCGGGGAGACATATTCTGAGACATGGGAACATTTCCAAATAATGCTGAGGAGGTGCCCACATCATGGGCTTGATAAGGAAAAACAAGTCAAGATCTTCTATTTTTCTCTTTTTGAGCATGATAGAAGCAACCTGGATTCAGCAGGTTCAGGGTTCTTCTTAAATAACACAGGCACGAGGTGTTGGGAGATTTTGAAGAACATGGCCAAAAATCAATCATGGGGCGACAGAGACGCAGTAGATCATGTTCGAGCTGCAGGTGAGTCGAAGGCCATCAAGGAGCTAAATGAGAAGATGGACCTTCTAGCCAAGAAATTGCTAGCAAAAGAAGATGTAGAATATGATGAGGAAGCCCAGGTAAAATTTATGCGCCAATAGTAGGGGTACAGAAACAACGACTATTCTTGGAGGAAAGACAAGAAATTTTCATGGAAGGACCCAAACAACTTCTTGTAGGACCCTGATGCAAAACCACAACTGTCGACAGAGGAAAAGAGCAATGAGTTGCTCAACCAAGTAATCAAGCAGAATCAAGAACTCATGAGCACGTTTGGCCAGCAGATTAAGCAACAAGGAGAATTTATGAATCAATTTGGCCAGACCTTACAAATTCATGGGGCTCAGATGAGGATGATAGAGACATCTTTAGCGTAGATGGAAACAGAGTTAGCAAATCTGAAAAAGGCAGTACAACAAGGTTTTTCCGGAAATACAAACATTCTAGGAGGAAACCAACAAGCTAAGGCAATTTTGCTACAGAGTGGTAAGAAGATTTTAAACCCCAAGGCCGATGAACCGAGCACACCCCAACCAGAAACCACATGTGAGGCCACAGAGGAGGTTCGGATTCCAATCACAGAGCCGGTAGAGGATGTCACATCAGAACCCATTGCTGAGGAGGAGACATTGAAAAGGACACCATATGTGCCGCCACATCAGAGAGCACAGACTGTCCCAGTCCCATATCTAAATAGCTTGAAAACCAAGAAAGCGGATGCTCAGTTCCAGAAGTTTCTAGATAGCTTCAGGAAGCTGTCTATCATCATCCCACTATTGGAAGCAGTAGAGCAGATACCCTCTTATGGCAAGTTTCTGAAAGATATAATTACAAAGAAGAGGAAGATTCCTGATACCGAGGTCATGGTTCTTAAAGAGCAAGTGAGTGCCTTTAATATGGGTACATTTCCGCCTAAAAGATAGGATCCGGGCTACTTCAATATTTCATGTTACATCGGTAAAGTGAAATTCAGTAAAGCATTGTGTGATTCTGGGGCTAGTATAAATTTAATGCCTCTCTCTACTTTCAAGAAGCTGGGACTGAAAGAATCAAGACATAGCAATATGACGATTCAGTTGGCGGATAATTCTGTGGTGAAGCCGTACGATATTTGCGAGGATGTTCTAGTTAAAGTTGATCGATTTGTATTTCCAGCAGATTTTGTGGTAATGGAAATGCAAGATGAACAAGGGAGTGAGCTTCTCCTTGGAAGACCCTTCCAATCTATTGCAGATATGATACTCAAGATGGGAAGAGGTCGTTTGACATTGGGAATCGTGGATGACCGATTTGAAATGGTTATGCCCCCAAGCACAATACAATCAAAAACAAAGGAACAATGCCGCATGGTGAAACATTTTGATCAGAATATTTCTCTGTGTCTAGGGAAGTCGTTTCTAGATATGGCTCATGTAATGACCAAGGTAGAGAAGGAGACACTAGCTGTTGACATTACGGAACAGACCAAAGTTGTTTCTCTTTGCAGGGCGGTTGGTTTTCGGAATGATGAAGAGGAGGAAATCCCTCTTTCTACTGAAGATGATGTCATAGAAAGTTTTGTCCTCGATGCATATCCATAAATACCTCTTGAAGCTTACCTAGTCAATATAACGCATGACTGGATGAGAAGCAAGTCGTTAAAAGTATGTGTCAAGATGCTTGAGGTGTTGTCGTGTTATTATGCTAACTATTATGAAGATCTTGGGATACTCCCACCACCGCTTCAGTCATCCTTGATCAGTCCACCTGAGTTAGAATTGAAGCCACTGCCACCTCATTTGAAATATGCATTCCTAGCCGATGGTGAAAAACTACCAATGATTATCTCGACATATCTGAGTGCCGAGGAAGAGGATCAATTGATGAGCGTGCTGAAGAACCATTGTGGCGCATTCGGGTGGGCAGTTGCAGATATCAAGGGGGTCTCCCCTACACTGTGCCAGCACAAGATCCATCTCGAGGAAGGAGCCAAACCTGTAATCCTACCACAATGCAGATTCAATCTAAGCATGATGGAGGTCGTCAAGAAGGAGGTGATCAAGCTCCTTTCTGCAGACATCATTTATGCTATCTCCGACTCGACATGGGTAAGCCCCACACAGGTAGTCCCTAAAAAGGGGGGAATTACTGTTACTCACAATTTGTTAAATGAGCCGGTCACAACCCGTTTGGTAACTGGGTTGCGTGTGTGCATTGATTATTGTAGATTGAACTCTGCTACGTTAAAGGATCATTTTCCTCTTCCGTTCATTGATTAGATTTTAGAGTGATTAGCAGGTCGATCTCACTTTTGCTTTCTTGATGGTTACTCGGGCTATAACTAGATTTCCATTGATCCTAAGGACCAAGAGAAGTCCACCTTCACTTGTCCTTATGGAACATTTTCATATCACCGTATGCCCTTTGGTTTATGCAACACACCAACAACCTTTCAACGTTGCATGCTTGTCATTTTCTTTGATATGGTTGAGCGCTGTTTAGAGGCCTTCATGGATGATTTTTCCATCTATGGTGCATCTTTTGATGAATTTTTATATAATTTGGATAAAGTTTTAAAACGGTGTAAGGACACACATCTAGTTCTCAACTGGGAAAAATGCCATATGATGGTTAGTGAAGGGATTGTGCTTGGACATAAAGTTTCTAGCAAGGGGTTGGAGGTAGATTTGGTTAAGATTGAGGTTATTTCCAAATTACCCCCACCGAATTTGGTTAAAGGTGTAAGGAGTTTTCTCGGTCACGTAGGATTTTATCGCCGCTTTATCAAAGATTTTTCAAAAATTGCTAAACCATTATCTGAATGCTGGAGAAAGAAGCGGTGTTTGATTTTAATGAAAAGTGTTTGCATGCTTTTAATGTGCTCAAAGAGAAATTAATTTCTACACCGGTTGTGCAAACACCAGATTGGACAAAGACTTTTGAATTAATGTGCGATGCTTCAGATTTTGCAGTAGGGGCTGTTCTAGGACAACACGTTGAAAACAAACCTGCTGTGATTTTCTATGCATCCAAAACTTTAAATGAAGCACGTCTTAATTACACTACAACTAAAAAGGAACTTCTTGCCATCATTTTTGCATTTGAAAAATTTCGGCAATATCTTGTAGTGTCAAAAGTTGTGGTATGGACGGACCACGCCGCCATAAAATATTTGATGGAAAAGAAAGATGCCAAACCTAGATTGATTAGGTGGATCTTATTGTTACAAGAATTCGATATTGAAATTAAAGATAAGACGGGAATAGAGAATGTGGTTGCAGACCACTTGTCTAGGTTAGAATGGGTAGATGAGAAGGACATTAATATACCCATTACCGAGACATTTCCTGATGAGCAACTCCTTTCTGTAAAATCCAAGGATCCATGGTTTTCATATATTGTTAATTATATTGCCTGTAAAATTATTCCAGATGATTGGACATATCAAGAGAAAAAGAAAATTTTCCATTCTTTGAGATATTATTTCTGGGATGAACCCATTTTGTTGAAGCAATGCAAGGATGGCGTTTTGCGCAGGTGTGTACCGGAGATAGAATATGATAGTATACTCCATCATTGTCATACTCTACCAACTAGTGGCCATCATGATAGTTCCATAACGGTGGCCAAGGTGCTTGAGAGCGGCCTTTATTGGCCTACACTGTTTCGGGACGCATATGATTATGTGTGACGATGCGATTCCTGTCAAAGGGCAGGTAATATTTCAAAGTGAAAGGAGATGCCCCTCAACATGTCTCAAGAAGTTGAGGTGTTTGATATGTGGGGTATTGATTTTATGGGACCCTTCGTGTCCTCAAATTCCAATTTGTACATTTTATTAGCTGTTGATTATGTATCGAAGTGGGTAGAGGCAATACCCACAAGGACTAATGATGCTGCTGAAGTGTGCATGTTTGTAAAAGATTACATTTTCTACAGATTTGGTGTGCCGAGGATGATTATCAGCGATGGAGTTACCCATTTCAGAAATCAAAAGTTCACTGCATTGTTGAGAAAGCATAGGGTAAAGCATAATATTGGTACCCCATACCAGCCGCAGACATAAGGACATGTCGAAGTGTCCAATAGAGAAATTAAGGAAATTTTGGAGTGCACAGTAGCTTCGACAAGAAATAACTGGAGTACGTTGCTACCGGATGCTTTATGGGCGTATTGGATGGCATTTAAGACACCTATAGGCAATACGCCTTTTAGGTTGGCTTATGGGCGGGCCTGCCATTTGCCGGTAGAGTTGGAGCATAAGGCGCACTGGGCACTAAGGAAGCTGAACTGGAATTATGATGAGGCGAGGAAGAAACGCATGCTCGAGCTTAATGAGCTAGATGAGCTGAGGGTGAACGCCTATGAAAGCTCGAGGATTTACAAGGAGAGAACAAAGCTTATTCACGATCGACACATTCAACTGTGTGTCTTCAAGTGGGGAGATCGTGTGCTATTGTTCAACTTGAGGTTGAAGTTGCATCTTGGGAAATTGAAATCCCGGTGGAGTGGACCCTTCATTGTGGAGGAGGTACGGCCACATGGTGCCATCATGGTGTGTGATGGAGAGACAACATTTCTGGTCAATGGACAGAGGTTGAAGCTATACTTTGGCGAGGATTACACGAGGAAAATGCATGAGGTCAAACTCATAGCACTTAAAGATGCATGATAAGCTTGATTTCATCTAGCCTAAGACATTAAATAAGGGTGCTTGTAGGGAGGCAACCCAACCATTGGTAGTTTTGTCTATTTTCGTTCACATTTACAAGTTAGTTTGGTTTAATTTTGTTTTTAGTGTAACAATGATACCTTGATCGTTTGTTCAGTGTGTAGGGCTGAGGCAGGGTCGATACCATTGACCATTGTGTTGATGGTAGCGACATGGGTACTTTTAGGTGATTGTAGAATTTTTTCAGAGTCGATACCATCGACGGCCTCGTCGAAGGTATCGACCTACCATCAGTGACGCCAAAGAAATCTCCAGATCGGGGTCGATAGTATCGACATGGGTGTCGATACTCACGATATCCCTGAAGATTTACAGACGATTTTGTCTCAGTGAAGTCGATACCATTGACGGGCCTATTGATGGTATTGACCCGGCAACAGTAAGAAAGCGGCGGCCAGGCCTCGCGAGGGTGTTTGACTTACAAAGAGTCAATACCATCGACCCGTGTCGATGGTATCGATGTGACATGTCACCGATCCACAAGAGAAAATCAATAGCGATCACTACATCAAGGAAGTCAATCCATGGGATGGGTCGATACCATCGACACCCGTCAATGGTATCGACACGTCATCGATTCGAGCCCCCACATCAGGCTATTGACAGTCGTCAATACTCGCAAAGACCAGATTGTGCTACAGGTGTTGATACCATCGACACCCCATCGATGGTATTGACGGGTCCACAACAGTGACAGACTAAGTTATAAAAGGAAGAATTGATTGTCAAATCTCTTCACACCTTCAAAGCTTCTTCCCTCTACGTGTGCATTGAGCATTGTTGTGCAACCGAAGGCCTATTACGAGCATCCAAGGATCATGATCTCTTCACCGAGACCTGCACTGAGCGGAGATCATCTTCTCCGACCTTCTCTGAGCTCTCATTCCTATTCCCTTTCTTTCTGAGATAATGGTGCATACGGACGAAGCATCTTCTTCACGGGCGGTCCCCATGGAGATTCTGACCTTCGTTCCTCCACCACCGGGATCCATTCCTCATCCTCGGATTGTCCATCCATTGGCGGAAGTACGCAAGACCTATGAAGAATTGCTCAAGAGGAAGATTGAGCCCACTCTCTATGTCGATCAGACTATGATCCATGATTTGGGGTTCAATGCCAATCTCACCTACGTCCTGCAGGGACAGGCGCAACATACTGACAGGAGGCCCGACGAGCTAGAGTACCACGCTGACAGCCAACCGTTTTTCGGCGAGTGGCCGACATACAAGGAGCTCGTGGTGGAGTTCATGGCATCATTGGACATCAATGTCATGCCCAATGACTTGATCACCACCGATAGGGAGTGAAAGAAAGGGCGTGTGTCTTTCAGACTCTACAACAACAATTACACCCTCACTCTCAACCAGTTCAATTCTGTGTATAACTGGTATCATACACCCTACCAGCACCGGAGGCCGGACAACCGGACTGACTACGATGACATTTTCGCCCAGCTGGTGACTGTGCCTCTAGGAAAGTCAATAAGCTAACACAACGCTGCCGGTGCCGACTTCGAGCATCCTTTTGTGTGGATTCTGCACCGCATTCTCTGTACGACTTTTTTGCTCGCGGTGATATGTCTCTTAGAAAATTCCAAGAGATGGATTTGTTCTTTCTGTATAAATTGTTGAAGCGTGAGGAGTGCAACTGGGGCGCGTTCTTCTTGACGTGCGTGGTGGCTATGAAGAGGAGTATGCAGAAAGATCCTATCCACTTTGGAGGGCTGATCACACCGCTGACCATCTACCTTGGGTTGGATTTTTCCCAACTTACTCTGCTTTCCAACAGGAACAAGGTCAACCTGCATCATCTGCACCGCTCCAGCCTTCTCCTGCTCCGTGATGGCTTGTCTTATGCACATTGCCATGTCAATCACGAATATCAAGAATGTGCACTTCCAGACCCCATCTTCAACATAGAGGGAGCTCAGGACATCAGGTGACCCATCATCACCATCGACGACTCTGATGAAGACGATGATAATGATGACAACAATGATGATGGTGACGAGCATGAAGAGGAAGAGGAGACTTTCACTCCTCTTCAGGCATGAGTAGCACCCCGGAAGTATCCCCACTTCCATCTGGGTGAATCATCTTCTTCACAACCTCTACCACCTCAACCTTCTCAGCAAGGAGAGGATGCCTTTTCTATACAGGGCATGTATACAATGTTGCCAGATATCCAGCAGACGCAACAGTGACACACAACATCATTTGTGGATATTCAGGAGACTACCAATCGACTCTATGTTAACCAACATGCCATCGACAAGAATGAGAGTCTCCTCCTCGACAAACAACATAATATCCATGACAGGTTGCATAGGATGGAGATGCAACAATAGTCCTTCTACGACAACTACTGGAGCCAGAATTATTTTGGGGGGTATCCTCAACCTCCGTTGTTGCCCCAGTATGATCTGAGTTTCCAGGGGCAGTACCCTTCATGGGACCCCACGACCCCGCAGTACCCGCCTCCACCTGACCAATGATCGGTATCACTGTTCCACCTTTTAAGGTTTTTTTTTACTATGAGGCCATAGTCGAATTCAAGCTTGGGGGGGGGGTTGGAACAACTTCTATCCGTTCTTTTTCTTAGTTTTTATCATTTATTGCTTTGTCTTTTCTCATTTATTTTTCTTAGTTCTTAGTTATTAGTTCTTTTTAGGATCCACACTCTATCTAGTGTAATTGTGGATGTCTAATGTCATGTGTCATCTTTGTGTTTGTACATGGGAACTAGGGGTAAATTTGAAAATTTTTAGTGTTTTTGCAAGCTTGTTTTGTTCAACCTTGAGCACATGACTTAAGAAAATAATTGGGTGTCAACTTTAAAATAGATAATCACAAATGTACATGTATATGATTCACAAAGAGTGGATATAATTTTTTGTTTGAGCCTAAACTGACCAAATGATAATGAGACCTTAATATGAAATAAGAGAGTGAAACTTCTTAATTGTTACACAGGTCAGTAAGGAGGGACACATAATATTTTATAAAGTTTCAGTCAATTAATCTTTTGATCTATCCACCCCATTGTTTTCATACTCCACCATAAGAACTGGAAGCACATTACGGTATTCATCTTTTGATTGTATAGCATTTAGGTAGGATTGCATGTTATTGCATGGTAGGTAGATTGTGCATAAAAAATGGAAAATGAAAAAAATTTGTAGATAAATCATGCATGCGTACATTCCTGAGTGCATGTCATCATAGTTGCATAACTGATCTCATGTAGTTGTAGTTGAACATATTTTTAAGCATGTAGGATAGTATGTGCCTTATTTCTTCTGAAAAATAAGAAAAGCAGGTGACTCGTTCTATACTCTCTCAAATGCCTCAAGAATAACAGCCATGTGGAAGTAAGCCCGAGAAAAGAAAGAAAAAAAGGAATTCTAAAAAACAATATTGTACATTTTGCAATATGAGAGAAAGAGGGCTTGAAAAAAAACAAAAGTTGATCTTAGAGGGAGAAAAGAGCTTATTTCGCCTGTGTAATAAGAAGAATAATGCACATTATGTAGTTGTAGATATTTTATCTCACTTAAGATGGAACTTTAGGAACACGCATCATTCCACCCAAAATGTAGGCATTAGGGCATTTTCATTTGCATATGCATCATTTAGGTCATTTTTATTGTTTGTGCATGTTAAACTGTATTATGCTTCCATTTCTTCTGCAGCCACCTATTCCATCCACTCGTTGCTCGAATTGGTAGGCCACCATGATTTTCTCCTCACTCATTAATACTAGGAGAACTACTTCCATTTAGATGGTAGTTAGGTCGAGCAACGTAGATAGTAGATCACAAGATGCATCGAGTCTGGACCGGAGGATTTTATTATGTTAATTGCTTTATGTGATAGTGTTCATCAATGAGGTAGATATCTTTTATGGATGATCATTGTCGCCTTGAGGGTAGTTATCATTCTGTGGTTAGTGAGGGCCGGAATGTGAATGTCTAGCGGGGATCATATGATGAATTCTGTTGTGATAATCTGTTCTTTAGTTGACCCTCACAATTCTATTCTAGAGTTTTGTTGCTCGAGGACGAGCAAGGTCCAAGCTTAGGGGAGTTTGATGCGATGATTTTGAATCGCATTTATAGGCTTGTTTTACTTGCATTTTATGTGTTTATTGGTCACTTTGGTGGTTAATATTACATGATTCACTTATTCTAGTCTATAATCTCTTTTAGTATCAAATTCCTCATATTTTATCTTTTTGATCATAAATAATTATAATAATGGGTTTTATCTCAGCTGATTTGGCTTTGTCTTACAATTTCAAGAAAAACACATATATACAGCTGTCGATACCATCGACATCTGTCGATAGTATCGACACCTTCACAGGAAGACAGCCGCAAGGAGCCACACAGAGTCGATACCATCGACTGGGAAGTTGATGGTAGCGAGATACCTTCAGGTTGCCAGCGATCAGCCAGTCGATACTATCGACGCTCTACAGCTTCAGTGTTGAAAAGGTGATAAAACCGACGTCTAAGGGTGTCGATACCATCGACTCATGTCGATGGTATCGAGTCAACATCAGGCGGGATGACAGAAAAGAAGGAAGGCTTCCCGATATCGTGAGGGGTCGCTACCATCGACCCCCGTCGATGGTATCGACGCCGTCAGATTAATGTTTGTTCCAGATCGATCTGAATCCAACCGTGGTGATATTTTGGCAACCTAACTTGGTGTTTATACCTAATGACGGTGGCCAAGAGTCATCTATCACATCATTAGCCACTGCACACTTCCCGAGGAGGGAAGAAGAAGAGAACGGAGCCCGGAAGCACGCCCCGACTGTTATGAGAGCCAAAGAAGACGTTTTCCACCGCCGAAAGGCTGTAGATCACATATTCTATGCTGAGGAACGCTTGGATCTTCTCCCTCTAGGGGTTTACATCACTTCATCCACGTTTTTCTCCATGTTTCCCCTTTCTTTAACCATGTCTTGCTCTGAGATGAACATGCAGGGCTAATCCCCTTTATCTTTAGGACCGAGAGTAGCCCAGGTAATCATTGTATGACATTTTTATCATAGTAATTCATAATTTGTCTCTTAAATCTATGGTATGATTTCATTTCCTCCAATATATCATTATGCTTGATCACCCTAATGATAATGTAATGCCTTTAATTGCTTTGAAAGAAGAATTAACGGTTGAAAAGAGGCAAAATTCACATTAACTCATAAATTCCTTGAATAAGGTGATGTAAGGTTAATGGTGGAAACCCAGAGATCAATTCTAATGCACTTAATTTAGGGTATAGGTTGCTACGACGGTGGAACTGACCTAGATTTAGGTAGTGAATTGTATCACCATAGTGAACAATTCTGACTACAGGACACTACCTGGATTGAGAGATGAAATTGTTTAGCTATATAAAAATTCATACAACGAGAACCCGTAGTGAAACTGCAATCCTATAGATTCCCATCTAAATTGATTAAACTCGACATTTAATCGATTGCTTTGCTTTGTTTTATTTTTATTTTCTTTTTAATCAACTCTTAAAACCCTTTTTACTGGTCTAGCTGATGCGAACAGTTAGTAGTAGTCCACCGATAATTCAGTGTCCCTGAGTTCGACTCGGGCCTCACAAAGGCCTATACTACATTGATGCGTGCACTTACGTTATACGCACGGTAAAATCATGTCAAGTTTTTGGCGCCGTTACCGGGGACACGACAATTGTCGGCACAACGAGTGCTGCAAGAGGCCATTCTAGGCCACATTTTTTTTATTATTATCATTTTTGAAATTCATTGTTTATCCGTCACATCTAGCAATCATCTAGCATGGTACTGAACCTAAATATTACTTTGCAGGTACTAGTACATGGTGAGGACGCGTAGCACAGACTACACACAACCATCACCAGAGGTTCCACCGTTGGGACCAGACGACGAAGAGAACAACATTCACAACCAGCCTGAAGATATAGATTCAGATTCTGAACCCGAAGCTATGGCTGAAGAACAGACAATATGGGAGAAGATAAAGGCTTCTTCCTCATCAGCAACAAATGGGGCCATCAAAAAGCTGGCAGTTAACATTCCAACCTATAAAATTGACCCGACACTAATCAACCTGGTCAAATCTCAAGCATTCCACGGGCTGAAGAACGAGGACCCTATCACACACATCAACACATTTGTGGAAAACTAAGATATGATCAAGATTGATAGGTTTCCACAGGAGACACTTTACCTGAAGCTGTTCCCCAGCTCTCTGGCAGGTAATGCACACGAATGGTTGTATAACCTGGATGATGAAACCGTTGAAACATGGGACCAAATGATCGAGGTGTTCTTCGAGAGGTTCTTTCCGCCCGAGAAGACCAACGATCTGGAACATATGATCCATAATTTCAGCCATAAAGTCAGGGAGATGTATTCTGAGACATGGGAACGTTTTCAAATAATGCTGAGGAGGTGCCCACATCATGGGCTTGACAAGGAAAAACAAGTCAAGACCTTCTATTTTGCTCTTTCTGAGCATGATAGAAGCAACCTGGATTCAACAGGTTTGGGGTTTTTCTTAAACAACACAGGCACAAGGTGTTAGGAGATTTTGAAGAACATGGCCAAAAAGAAATCATGGGGCGACAGAGATGCAGTAGAGCATGTTCGAGTTGCAGGTGAGTCAAAGGCCATCAAGGAGCTAAATGAAAAGATGGGCCTTCTAGCCAAGAAATTGCTAGCAAAAGAAGATGTAGAATCTGATGAGGAAGCCCAGGTGAAATTTATGTGCCAACAACAGCGGTACAGAAACAATGACTATTCTTGGAGAAAAGACAAGAAATTTTCATGGAAGGACCCAAACAACTTCTTGCAGGACCCTGATGCAAAACCACAACCGTCGACGGAGGAAAAGAGCAATGAGTTTCTCAACCAAGTAATCAAGCAGAATCAAGAACTCATGAGCACGTTTGGCCAACAGATTAAGCAACAATGAGAATTTATGAATCAATTTGGGCAGACCTTACAAAGTCATGGGGATCAGATGAGGATGTTAGAGACATCTTTAGCGCAGATGGCAGATGAGTTAGAAAATCTAAAAAAGCCAGCACAACAAGGTTTTCCCAAGATACAAACATTCTAGGAGGAAACCAACAAGCTAAGGCAATTTTTCTATGGAGTGGTAAGAAGATTTTAAACCCCAGTGCCGATGAACCGAGCACACCCCAGCCAGAAACCACAAGTAAGGCCACAGAGGAGGTTCCGATTCAGATCACATAGCCGGTAGAGGATGTCACATCAGAACCCATTGCTGAGGAGGAGACATTGAAAAGGACACCATATGTGCCGCCACATCAGAGAGCACAGACTATCCCAATTCCATATCCAAATAGCTTGAAAACCAAGAAAGTGGATGCTCAGTTCAAGAAGTTTCTAGATAGCTTCAGGAAGCTGTCTGTTAACATCCCACTGTTGGAAGCAATAGAGAAGATACCCTCTTATGGCAAGTTTCTGAAAGATATAATCACAAAGAAGAGGAAGATTCCTGATACCGAGGTCGTGGTTCTTAAAGAGAAAGTGAGTGCCTTCATTATGGGCACATTGCAACCTGAAAGACAGGATTCGGGCAGCTTCAATATTTCATGTTACATCGGTAAAGTGAAATTCGGCGAAGCATTGTGTGATTTCGGGGCTAGTATAAATATGATGCCTCTCTCTACTTTCACGAAGCTGGGATTGAAAGAATCAAGACATAGAAATATGACAATTCATTTGGCAGACAATTCTGTGGTGAAGTCGTACGGTATTTGCGAGGATTTTTTGGTTAAAGTTGATCGGTTTGTATTTCCAACAAATTTTTTGGTAATGGAAATGCAAGATGAACAAGGGAATGAGCTACTCCTTGGAAGACCCTTCCAAGATACTGCAGATATGATACTCGAAATGGGAAGAGGATGTTTGACATTGGGAATCACGGATGACCGATTTGAAATGGTTATGCCCCCAAGCACAACACAATCAAAAGCAAAGGAACATTGTCGCATGGTGGAACATTTTGATCAAAATATTTATCTGTGTCTAGGGAAGCCGTTTTTAGATATGGCTCATGTAATGACCAAGGTAGAGAAGGGGACACTAGCTATTGACATTATGGAACAGAACAAAGTTGTTTCTATTTGCAGGGCGGTTGGTTTTCCAAATGATGAAGAGGAGGAAATCCCTCTTTCTACTGAAGATGATGCCATAGCAAGTTCCGTTTGGTAAATGAGCCGGTCACGATCTGTTTGGTAACCAGGTGGCGTGTGTGCATTGATTACCGTAGATTGAACTCTGCTACGCTAAAGGATCATTTTCCTCTTCCGTTCATTGATCAGATTTTAGAGTGATTAGCAGGTCGATCTCACTTTTTCTTTCTAGAGGGTTACTCAGGCTATAATCAGATTTCCATTGATCCTAAGGACCAAGAGAAGTCCACCTTCACTTATCCTTATGGAACATTTGCATATCACCATATGCCCTTTGGTTTATGCAATGCACCAACAACCTTTCAGCGTTGCATGCTTTCCATTTTCTCTTATATGGTTGAGCGCTATTTAGAGGTCTTCATGGATGATTTTTCCATCTATGGTGTGTCTTTTGATGAATGTTTATATAACTTGGATAAAGTTTTACAACGGTGTAAGGACACACATCTAGTTCTCAACTGGGAAAAATGCCATATGATGGTTAGCGAAGGGATTGTGCTTGGACATAAAGTGTCTAGGAAGGGGTTGGAGGTAGATCCGGCTAAGATTGAGGTTATTTTCAAATTACCCCCACCAAATTCGGTTAAAGGGGTAAGGAGTTTTCTCGGTCACGCAGGATTTTATTGCCGCTTTATCAAAGATTTTTCAAAAATCGCTAAACCATTATCTGAACTACTGGAGAAAGATGTGGTGTTTGATTTTAATGAAAAGTGTTTGCATGCTTTTAATGTGCTCAAAGAGAAATTAATTTCTGCACCGGTTGTGCAAACACCAGATTGGACAAAGACTTTTGAATTAATGTGTGATGCTTCAGATTTCACAGTAGGGGCTGTTCTAGGACAACGTGTTGAAAACAAACCTGTTGTGATTTTCTATGCATCCAAAACTTTAAATGAAGCACAACTTAATTAAACTATAACTGAAAAGGATCTTCTCGCAGTCATTTTTGCATTTGAAAATTTTGGGCAATATCTTGTAGGGTCAAAAATTGTGGTATGGACGAACCACGCCGCCATAAAATATTTGATGGAAAATAAAGATGAAAAACCTAGATTGATTTGGTGGATCTTATTGTTACAAGAATTCGATATTGAAATTAAAGATAAGGCGGGAATAGAGAATGTGGTTGCGGACCACTTGTCTAGGTTAGAACGGGTAGATGAGAAGGAAATTAATATACCCATTACCGAGACATTTCTGGATGAGAAACGCCTTTCTGTAAAATCCAAGGATCCATGGTTTTCATATATTGTTAATTATCTTGCCTGTAAAATTATTCCAGATGATTGGATATATCAAGAGAAAAAGAAAATTTTCCATTCTTTGATATATTATTTCTGGGAGGACCCCATTTTGTTGAAGCAATGCATGGATGGTGTTTTGTGCAGGTGTGTACCGGAGATAGAATATGACAGTGTACTCCGTCATTGTCATACTCTACCAATTGGTGGCCGTCATGCTAGTTCCAAAACGACGACCAAGGTGCTTGAGAGCGGCCTTTATTGGCCTACGCTATTCCGGGACGCATATGATTATGAGCGACGATACGATTCCTGTCAAAGGGCAGGTAATATTTCAAAGCGACATGAGATGCCCCTCAATGTCTTTCAGAATCCGCACAAAAGCTGATCTTAGAGGGAGAAAAGAGCTTGTTTCGCCCGTGTAATAGGAAGAATAAGCACATTAAGTAGTTGTAGATATTCTATCTCACTTAAGATGGAATTGTAGGAACATGCATCATTCCACCCAAAATGTAGGCATTAGGGCATTTTCATTTGCATATGCATCATTTAGGTCATTTTTATTATTTGTGCATGTTAAACTATATTAGGCTTCCATTTCTTCCGCAGCCACCTATTCCATCCACTCGTTGCTCGAATTGGTAGGCCACCGCGATTTTCTCCTCACTCATTAATACCGGGAGAACTGCTTCCATTTAGATGGTAGTTAGGTCGAGCAACGTAGATAGTAGATCACAAGATGCACCGAGTCTGGACCGGAGGATTTTAGTATGTTAACTGCTTCATATGATAGTGTTCATCAATTTTGAGGTAGATATCTTTTATGGATGATCATTGTTGTCTTCAGGGTAATTATCATTCTGTGGTTAGTGAGGGCCGGAATGTGAATGTCTGGCGGGGATCATATGCCGAAGTCTATTGTGATAATCTTTTCTTTAGTTGACCCTTGCAATTCTATTCTAGAGTTTTGTTGCTCGAGGACGAGCAAGGTCCATGCTTAGGGGAGTTTGACGCGATGATTTTGAGTCTCATTTATAGGCTTGTTTTACTTGTGTTTTATGTGTTTACTGGTCAGTTTGGTGGTTAATATTGCATGATTCACTTATTCTAGTCTATAATCTATTTCAGTATCAAATTCCTCATATTTTATCTTTTTTATCATAAATAATTATAATAATGGGTTTTATCTCAGCTGATTTGGATTTGTCTTACAATTTCAGGAAAAATGCATATATACAACTGTCGATACCATCGACATCCGTCGATAGTATCGACACAGTCATAGGCGGACAACCGCAAGGAGCCATACAGAGTCGATACCATCGATTGGGAAGTCGATGGTAGCGATATACCTTCAGGTTGCCAGCGATCAACCAGTCGATATTATCGACACAATGGTCGATACTATCGATGCTCTACAGCTTCAGTGTCAGAAAGGTGATAAAACCGACGTCTAAGGGTGTCGATACCATCGAACCACGTCGATGGTATCGAGTCAGCATCAGGCGGGACGATAGAAAAGAAGGAAGGCTTGCCGATATCGTGAGGGGTCGATAGCATCGACCTGCGTCGATGGTATCGACGCCGTCAGATTAATGTTTGTTCCATATCGGCCCGAATCCAACGGTGGTGATATTTTGGCAACCTAACTTGGTGTTTATACCTAATGACGGTGGCGAGGAGTCATCTATCACGTCATTAGCTGCTGTACACTTCCCGAGGAGGGAAGAAGAAGAGAACGGAGCCCGAAAGCACGCCCCGACCGTTCCGAGAGCCGAAGAAGATGTTTTCCACCGCCGAAAGGCTATAGATCACGCATTCTACGCCGAGGAACGCTTGGATCTTCTCCGTTCAGGGGTTTACATCACTTCATCCACGTTTTTCTCCATGTTTCCCCTTTCTTTAATCATTTCTTGCTCTGAGATGAACAAGCAGGGCTAATCCCCTTTATCTTTAGGACCGAGAGTAGCCCGGGTAATCATTGTATGACATTTTGATCATAGTAATTCATAATTTGTCTCTTAAATCCATGGTATGATTTCGTTTTCTCCAATATATCATTATGCTTGATCACCCTAATCATAATGTAATGCCTTTAATTGCTTTGAAAGAAGAATTAACGGTTGAAAAGAGGCGAAATTCACATTAACTCATAAATTCCTTGAACAACATGATGTACGGTTAATGGTGGAAACCCAAAGATCGATTCTAATGAAATTAATTTAGGGTATAAGTTGCTACGACGGTGGAACTGACCTAGATTTAGGTAGTGAATTGTATCACGACAGTGAACAATTCTGACTACAAGCCACTACCCGGATTGAGAGATGAATTTGTTTAGCTATATAAAAATTCATACAATGAGAACCCGTGGTGAAACTGCAATCCTAAAGATTCCCATCTAAATTGATTAAACTCAACATTTAATAGATTTCTTTGCTTTCTTTTATTTTTATTTTCTTTTTAATCAACTCTTAAAAGCCTTTTTACCGGTCTAACTGATTGCAAATAGTTACTAGTAGTCCACTGATAATTCAGTGTCCCTGAGTTTGACTCGGGCCTCACAAAGGCCTATACTACATTGATGCGTGCACTTGTGTTATACGCACGGTAAAATCATGTCAAAGGGAAACAAAATCAGACGAAAACATTGACAGGCATCCATGTTGCCCAAGGTTGACTCTATCAAAACCACCATGTGATCTTTGAAAATGAGTGACTTTTCTTGGACAACCAAGAGAACATGCACACATACCTACATAAGATGGAGAAATATGAACAGTCATTCTTCGACAACTACTAGATTCAAGGTTACTTTGGCAGTTATCCACAACTTCCAGATATGTCGCTACTTCCCCAAACTTTCTCGGGGACATTCTATCCCTATGATCCTACCATGTGACAACCTTCACCAGCACTCTTTTGACCAGTACCACTGTTCGACCTCTTAAGTGAGATTTTGATTATGCATGCATAATCAAGTTCAAGCATAGGGGGGTGTTGGAACAACTCCATCCTTTAGTTTTTATTTTTCTTTTAGTCTTTATTTGCTTTTTAGCTTTTATCATTCCAAGTTGTAGGACATATAATCGAGTAAAAAGGGTTTTAAGAGTTGATTAAAAAGAAAATAAAAATAAAAGAAAGCAAAGCAATCGATTAAATGTTGAGTTTAATCAATTTAGATGGGAATCTTTAGGATTGCAGTTTCACCACGAGTTCTCATTGTATGAATTTTTATATAGCTAAACAAATTCATCTCTCATTCCGGGTAGTGGCATGTAGTCAGAATTGTTCACTGTCGTGATACAATTCACTACCTAAATCTTGGTCGGTTCCACCATCGTAGTAACCTATACCCTAAATTAGGTGCATTAAAATCAACCTCTGGGTTTCCACCATTAACCGTACATCACCTTGTTCAAGGAATTTATGAGTTAATGTGATTTTCGTCTCTTTTCAACCATTAATTCTTCTTTCAAAGCAATTGAAGGCATTAGATTATCATTAGGGTGATCACACATAATGATATAATGGAGAAAACAAAATCATACCATGGATTTAAGAGACAAATTATGAATTACTATGATAAAAATGTCATATAATGATTACCCGGGCTACTCCCGGTCCTAAAGACAAAGGGGATTAGCCCCACATGTTCATCTCAGAGACAAACATGATGGAAGAAAGGGGAAACATGAATAAAAACGTGGATGAAGTGATGTAAACCCCTGACCAGAGAAGATCCAAGCGTTCCTCAATGTAGAGTGTGTGATCTACAACCTTTCGGCGGTAGAAAATGACTTCTGCTGCTCTCGGAATGATCGGGGTGTGCTTCTGGTCTCCGTTCTCCTCTCCAAATCTCCTCGGGATGTGTGCAATGGCTAATGACGTGATAGATGGCTCCTGGCCACCATCATTAGGTATAAACACCAAGTTATATCGTCGAAATATCACCACCGTTGGATTCGGGCCGATCTGAAACAAACACTAATCTGACGGCGTCGATACCATCGACGCAGGTCGATGGTATCGACCCGCCATGATATCGACAAGCTTTCCTTCGATTCTGTCATTCCGCCTGATGCAGACTTGATACCATCGACGCGGGTCGATGGTTTCGACACCTTTAGGTGTCGGTTTTATCACCTTTCCGACACTGAAACTGTAGAACGTCGATAGTATCGACCGGCTGGTCGCTGGCAACCTGAAGGTAACTCACTACCATCAACTTCCCAGTCGATGGTATCAACACTAATTGTCTCCTTGCAACTGTCTCTCTGTGACTATGTCGATGGTATCGATAGCTGTATATATACATTTTTCCTGAAATTGCAAGACAAAGCCAAACCAGCTGAGATAAAACCCATTATTATAATCGTTTATGATCAAAAAGAAAAAATATGAGAGATTTGATACTGAAAGAGATTATAGACTAGAGTGAGTGAATTATGTATTATTCACCACCAAAGTGACCAATAAACACATAAAACACAAGTAAAACAAGTCTATAATTGCGACTCAAAATCCTCACATCAAACTCCTCTAAGATTAAACCTTGCTCGTCCTCCAGCAACAAAACTTTAGAATAGAATTGTGAGGGTCAACTAAAGAACAGATTATCACAACAGACTTTGCCATATGATCTCCGCCATTCACATTCCAGCCCTTACTAACCACAAAATGATAATTACCCGCAAGGTGACAATGATCATCCATAAGAGATATCTACCCCAAAACCGATGAACACTATCGCATAAGGTAGTTAACATAATAAAATCCTCCGGTCCAGACTCGGTGCATCTTGTGATCTTCTATCTACGTTGCTCGTCCTAACTACCATCTAAGTGAAAGCAACTCTCCTGATATGAAAGAGTGAGGAGATAATCACCGTGGCCTACCAATCGGAGCAATGGGTGGATGGAATAGGTGGATGTGGAAGAAATAGAAGCATAATACAATTTTTAACATGCACAAATAACAATGATGACCTAAATGATGCATATGCAACGAAAATGCCCTAATGCCTACATTTTGGATGGAATGATGCATGTTCCTACAATTCCATCTTATGCGAGATAGAGTGTCTAAAAACTACATTATTTGCTTATTCTTCCTATTACACAGGTGAAAAAATCTCTTTTCTCCCTCTAGAATCAACCTTTTTTCTATTTTTTTCAAGCCCTTTTTCTCTCAAATTGCAAAATGTACAATATTTTTTTTCAAAATTCTTTTTTTTATTCTTTTTCTTCGGGCTTACTTTCATATAATTGTAATCCTTGAGGCATTACAACTGTATTTTAGAGAGTGTAAAACGAGTTACCCACTTCTCTTATTTTTCATAAGAAACAAGGCACATACTATCCTATATGCTCAAAAATATGTTAAAATGCAACTACATGAGATCAGTTATGCAACTGTGATGCCATGCACCCAGGAATGTGTGCTTGTATGATTCATTCACAAATTTTTTCATTTTCCATTTTTTATGCACAATCTACTAAAATGCAATCCTACCTAAATGATGTGCAATTAAAAGATGAAAACCGTAATGTGCTTCCAGTTCATATGGTGGAGTATGAAAACAATGGGGTGGATAGATCACAAGATTAATTGACTGAACCATTGGAAAATATTATATGTCCCTCCTTACTGACCTATGTAACAATTAAGCGGTTTCTCTCTCTTATTTTAGATTAAGGTTTCATTACCATTTGGTCAGTTTAGGCTCAAACAACCAATTTCGTCCACTTTTCGTGAATCATAGGCATGAACAATTGTGGTTTTCTGTTTTAGAGTTGACAAACCCAATTATTTTCATAAGTCATGTGCTCAGGGTTGAACAAAACAAGCTTGCAAAATTCACTAAAAATTTTCAAATTTATCCCTGATTCCCATGTACAAACACAGAGATGACACATTACATTAGACAGCTGCAATTACACAAGATAGAGTGTGGATCCTAAAAAAACTAAGAACTAAGAAAAATAAATGATAAAAGACAAAGCAATAAATGATAAAAACTAAGAAAAATAAAGGATAGAAGCTGTTCCAACTCCCCCCTAAGCTTGAATTCGACTATGGACTCATAGTCAAAAGCAACCTTAAAAGGTGGAATAGGGATACCGATTATTGGTCAGGTGGTGGCGGGTACTGTGGGGCTGTGGGGTCCCATGATGGATACTGCCCCTAGAAACTCAGATCATATTGGGGCATCGACAGAGGTTGAGGGTACCCCCCGAAATAGTTATGGCTCTAGTAGTTGTCGTAGAAGGGTTGTTGTTGCATCTCCATCCTATGCAACCTATCATGGATATTCTGTTGGTTGTTAAGGAGGAGGCGCTCATTCTCGTAGATGGCTTGCTGGTTAACATAGAGCTGATTGGTAGTCTCCTGAGTATCTGCAAATGACACCGTGTGTCACTGCTACGTCCGCTGGATATCCTACAACATTGTATACATGCCCTGCATAGAATAGGCATCCTGTCCTTGTTGAGAGGGCTGAGGTGGTGGAGGCTGCGAAGAAGTCGATGCACCTGGGTGGAAGCGGAGACGCTTCCGCGGTGCCACTCATGCCCGAAGAGGAGTGAAAGCCTCCTCTTCCTCTTCATGCTCGTCGTCGTCATCATTGTTGTCATCGTCCCCGTCTTCCTCTTCATCGGAGTTGTCGATGGCGATGATGGACCACCTGAAGTGCTGAGCTCCCTCAATGTTGAAGATGGGGTCTGGAAGTGCACATTCTTGATATTCATGATTGACATGGCAATGTGCATAAGACAAGCCATCACGGAGCATAAGGAGGTTGGGGCAGTGTAGATGATGCAGGTTGACCTTGTTCCTGTTGGAAATCGGAGCGATTTGGGAAAAGTCCAACCCAAGGTAGAGACCCAACGGTGTGATGAGCCCTCCAAAGTAGAGAGGAGCCCTTCTTGTACTCCTCCACACGGCCAACACACACGTCAAGAAGAATGCACCCTAGTTGCACTCCTCGCGCTTCAGCAGTTTATATAAAAAGAACAAATCCGTCTATTGGAATTTACTAAGAGAAAGATCGCCACGGGCAAAGAGCGTCGTGCAAAGCATGCGATGCAGAATCTGCACAAAAGGATGCTCGAAGTTGGTGACAACAACATTATGATAGCTGACTGATTTTCCTGGAGGCGCGATCACCAGCTGGGGGAAGATGTCATCATAATTTGTCTGATTATCTGGCCTCCAGTACTGGTCTCTCCCATGATTCCAGTTGTAAATGGAATTGAATTGCTAGAGGGTGAGAGTGTAATTGTTTTTGTAGAGGTAGAAAGAAACACGACCCTTTATCCATTCTCGATCAGTGGCGATCAGGTCGTTCGCCACAATGCATATGTCCAATGACGCCAGGAACTCCGCCACGAGCTCTTTGTATGTCGGCCACTCACCGAAAAATGGTTGGCCGTTAGCATGGAACTCCATCTTTTCGGGCCTCCTGCCCGTATGCCTTGCTTGCCCTTTAAGGACATAAACAAGATTGGCATCGAACCCAAGGTCGCGAACAGTGGTCCGATCGACGTAGCGGGTTGGCTCGATCTTCCGCTTGAGCAATTCCTCATATGTCTTGCGTACTTCTGTCGATGGATGAACAATCCTGAGATGAGGAATGGATTCGGGTGGAGGAGTAATGAAAGTCGGGATCTCCATCGAGACTGCCCTTGAAGAAGATGCGCCTTCCGTACGCACCATCATCTCAGAGAGAAAGGGAATAGGAGATAGAGCTCAGTGAAAGTTGGAGAAGATGATCTCTTCTCAGTGCAGGGCTCTGTGAAGATATCTCGATCCTTGGGCGCGTGATGAAGGCCTCTGGTTGCACATCGATGCTCAATGCACAAGTAGAGGGAAGAAGCTCTGAAGGTGTGAAGAGATTTGACAATCAACCCTTTCTTTTATAAATGAGTCTGTCACTACTTTAGACCCGCCGATACCATCAATGGGGTGTCGATGGTATCAACACCTGTAGCACAATCCATGTCTTCGCTAGTATCGACGGTCGTCGATGGCCTGATGTGGGGGCCCAGATCGATGACGCGTAGATACCATCGACGGGTGTCGATGGTATCGACCCATCCTACAGATCGACTTCCTTGATTTAGCGGTCGTCATTGATTTCTTCTCGTAGATCGGTGATGTGTCACATCGATACTATTGATGGGTGTCGATGGTATCGACTCGGTATGGATCAATTTGCCCTCACGAGGCCTGGGCGCTGTTTTCTGACTATAGCCGGGTCGATACCATCAATAGGCCCGTCGATGGTATCGACTTTATTGAGACAAAATCGTCTATAAATCTTTAGGGATCTCGTGAGTATCAACATCCGTGTCGATACTATCGACCTCGATCTGGCTGTTTTGTCAGCGTCACTGATGGTAGGTCGATACCATCAATGAGGCCGTCGATGGTATCGACTCAGAAAATATTCTACAGTCACCTACCTGTATCCATGTCACTACCATCGACACAATGGTCGATGATATCGACTCTGCCTCAGACCTGCACACTGAACAAATGATCAAGGTATCATTTTACACTAAAAACAAAATTAAACCAAACTAACTTGTAAATGCAAAAGAAAATGGATGAGACTACCAATGGTTGGGTTTCCTCCCAACAAGCGCCCTTATTTAACGTCTTAGGCTAGACAGCATCAAGCTTATCATGCATCCTTAAGTGCTATGAGTTTGACCTCATGCATTTTCCTCATGTAGTCCTCGCCAAAGTACAACTTCAACCTCTATCCATTGACCAAGAATGTCATCTCTCCATCACGCACCAGAATGGCACCATGCGGCCATACCTCCTCCACAATGAAAGGTCCACTCCACCGGGATTTCCATTTCTCGGGATGCAGCTTCAACCTCGAGTTGAACAATAGCACATGATCTCCCTTCTTGAAAACACGCAGTTGAATGTTTCGATCGTGAATAAGCTTTGTTCTCTCCTTATAAATCCTCGAGCTTTCATAGGCTTTCATCCTCAACTCATCTAGCTCATTGAGCTCCAACATGCATTTCTTCCATGCCTCATCATAAGTCAAGTTCAGCTTCCTTAGCGCCCAGTGCACCTTGTGCTCCAACTCTATCGGCAAATTGCAGGACCACCCATAATCCAACCTAAAAGGCGTAGTGCCTATAGGTGTCTTAAATGTCGTCCTATATGCCTATAAAGCATCCGGTAGCAAAGTACTCCAGTTCGTTCTTGTCGAAGCCACTGTGCGCTCCACACTTTTCTTAATTTCTCTACTGGGCACTTCAACCTGCCCTTGTGTCTGCGGGTAGTACTGGGTACCAATATTGTGCTTTACCCCGTACTTTCTCAACAACACAACAAACTTTTGATTTCTGAAATGGGTACCTCCATCGCTGATAATCATCCTTGGAACACCAAATCTGCAGAAAATGTAATCTTTTACAAACCTGCACACTACAGAAGCATCATTAGTCCTCGTGGGTATTGCCTCTACCCACTTCGATACATAATCAAAAACATGTAAAATGTACAAATTAGAGTTCGAGGACACAAAGGGTCCCATAAAATCAATACCCCACAGATCAAACACCTCAACTTCTTGAAACACATTGAGGGGCATCTCTTGCCGCTTGGAAATGTTACCTGCCCTTTGACAGGAATCACATCTTCGCACATAATTGTATGCATCCCGGAAAAGTGTAGGACAATAAAGGCCGCTCTCAAGTACCTTGTTCGCTGTTCTAGAACTTGCATGATGGCCACCAGTTGGTAGAGTATGACAATGACAAAGTACACTGTCATATTCTATCTCCGGTACACACCTGCGCAAGACGCCATCCTTGCATTGCTTCAACAAAATGGGATCATCCCAGAAATAATATCTCAAAGAATGGAAAATTTTCTTTTTCTCTTGATATGTCCAATCATCTGGGATTATTTTACAGGCAATATAATTAACAATATATGAAAACCATAGATCCTTGGATTTTATAGAAAGGATTTGCTCATCAGGGAATGTCTTGGTAATGAGTAAATTAATGTCCTTCTCATCTATCCATTCTAACCTAGACAAGTGGTCCACAACTACATTCTATATTCCCACCTTATCTTTAATTTCAATGTCAAATTCTTGTAACAATAAGATCCACCTAATCAATCTAGGTTTTGCATCTTTCTTTTCCATCAAATATTTTATGGCGACGTGGTCCTTCCATACCACAACTTTTGACCCTACAAGAGATTGCCGAAAATTTTCAAATGCAAAAATGATGGCGAGAAGTTCCTTTTCAGTTGTAGTGTAATTAAGTTGTGCTTCATTTAAAGTCTTGGATGCATAGAAAATCACAGCGGGTTTGTTTTCAAAATGTTGCCCAAGAGGAGCCCCCATTGCAAAATCCGAAGCATCACACATTAATTCAAACGACTTTGTCCAATCCGGCATTTGCACAATCGGTGTAGAAATTAACTTCTCTTTGAGCACATTAAAAGCATGCAAACACTTTTCATTAAAATCAAATACCACATCTTTCTCAAGCAGTTCGGATAATGGTTTAGCGATTTTTTAGAAATCTTTGATAAAGCAGCAATAAAATCCTGCGTGACTGAGAAAACTCCTTACCCCTTTAACCGAATTCAATGGGGGTAATTTGGAAATAACCTCAATGTTAACCAGATCTACCTCCAACCCCTTGCTAGACACTTTATGTCCAAGCACAATCCCTTCACTAACCATCATATGACATTTTTCCCAGTTGAGAACTAAATGTGTGTCCTCACATCGTTGTAAAACTTTATCCAAATTATATAAACATTCATCAAAAGACGCACCATAGATGGAAAAATCATCCATGAAGACCTCTAAACAACGCTCAACCATATCAGAGAAAATGGAAAGCATGCAACTCTCAAAGGTTGCTGGTGCGTTGCATAAACCAAAGGGCATATGGCGATATGCAAAGTTTCCATAAGGACAAGTGAAGGTGGACTTCTCTTGGTCCTTAGGATCAATGGAAATATGATTGTAGCCAGAGTAACCGTCTAGAAAACAAAAGTGAGATTGACCTTCTAGTCGCTCTAAAATTTGATCAATGAACGAAAGAGGAAAATGATCTTTTAATGTAGTGGAGTTCAATCTACGGTAATCAATGCACACACGCCACCTGGTTACCAAACGGGTCGTGGCCGACTCATTTAACAAATTGTGAGTGACAGTAATTCCCCCCTTTTTAGGGACTACCTGTGTGGGGCTTACCCACGTCGAATCAGAGATAGCATAAATGATGCATGCAGAAAGGAGCTTGATCACCTCCTTCTTGACGACCTCCATCATGCTTGGATTGAGTCTGCGTTGTGGCTGGATTACAGGTTTGGCTCCTTCCTCGAGCCGGATCTTGTACTGGCAAAGTGTAGGGGAGATCCCCTTGATATCCGTGACTGACCACCCGAATGTGCCACGGTGGTTCTTCAGCACGATCATCAATTTATCCTCTTCCTCAACACTCAGATATGCCGAGATAATCACTGGTAGTTTTTCACCATCGACTAGGAATGCATATTTCAAATGAGGCGGTAGTGGCTTCAATTCTAACACTGGTGGACTGATCAAAGATGACTGAAGTGGTGGTGGGAGTTTCCCAAGATCTTCATAACACTTAGCTTAATAACACGACAACACTTGAAGCATCTTGACACATTCTTGTAACGACTTGCTTCTCAACCAGTCATGCGTTATATTGGCAAGGCAAGCTTCAAGAGGCAGTTCTTGATATGCATCGAGGACAAAACTTGCTATTGCATCATCTTCAGTAGAAAGAGGGATTTCCTCCTCTTCATCATTTGGAAAACCCACAACCCTGCAAAGAGAAACAACTTTGGTTTGTTCCATGATGTCTACAGCCAGTGTCCCCTTCTCTACCTTAGTCATTACATGATCCATATCTAGAAATGACTTCCCTAGACAAAGAGTAATGTTCTGATCAAAGTGTTTCACCATTCGACACTTCTCCTTTGCTTTTGATTGTGTTGTGCTTGTGGGCATAACCATTTCAAACTGGTCATCCGTGATTCCCAATGTCAGATGGCCTCTTCCCATCTCGAGTATCATATTTGCAGTAGCTTGGAAGGGTCTTCCAAGGAGTAGCTCATTTCCTTGTTCATCTTGCATTTCCATTACCACACAATCTGCTTGAAATACAAACTGGTCGACTTTAACCAAAAATCCTTGAAAATACCATACGGCTTAACCATAGAATTGTCCACCAACTGAATCGTCATATTGCTATGTCTTGATTCTTTTAGTCCCATCTTCTTGAAAGTAGAGAGAGGCATCAAATTTATACTTTCCCCAGAATCACACAATGCTTTTCCGAATTTCACTTTACATATTCTTTGGTGCTTGGGCCTCATGACTTGCACAAAGGACATGGGTCATGTCTCTACAGTTGACCAACACTAAGGGCATGGGTTGAATCTCTTAAGTTGATCTGCACTAAGGGCTTGGGTTATGTCTCTTAAGGTTACTTGCACAAAAGACCTATGTCAAACTCCATAATCTAATATCATCTTGAATCTCATGTTAACTTAAATACCAATGCATGGATCTTAATGGGTTCTAATCTTAAAATTGTATCTTTGAATCTTAACAAAATATGATGTAAATATTAGAATGAAATATTGAATCTTAAACTTTACTAAGAAACTTATAATCATATCATTCATTTGAAATTTTAAAACAAAAGAGCATATGGATGATGAATATATTTTTGTGGTGACCGAAAGAACCCATCTCGGGTGAGATCGACATGGTAAACTCCCAAGGCATGAGAGAGTGTGATCTGATCACCCCCTCCCACACCAAAACAACATAGATTGTCATTCACAAAATGCTATCGGTGAGGTTTGAACTTGGGTCCTTTATTGGGACTTACTGAGCTCTTACCACCTGAGCTACTATGGCTGGATGAATCATGAATATCTTACTTGACAATAAGGAACATATAAGATTTAAAAAAAATAAATGCTAAATACTCATGGGCATAGACAACTGACCTAATAAGCAGGAAAAAACTCCTACGATTTCCCTAATATTACCTCTTAATCAACATGTAATAATGACTTAAAGTTTCTCATTCAGGTTTCTAAACCCTAATTATATTAATTCTAGCATTTCATGAAAACCAAACCAAATTAGGTTATATAAACTACTTCATGAGATAGATCCCAAAAAACCAACAAAAATTAATATGTAGATCATTCTCATATGAGGCATGTACATATTTTTTAGTTTATTAAAGGTTAGACTATCTAGGACAATCAAAGATGAGGTAAAACCATTTCAATCATTATCGACGATCCAGGTCAAAAGACCACTCATCCATCATATTATCATGCAAAACATTAGGTGTGTGATAGGATGATTATTCTATGACAAAATAAATTCCATGACTGTATAAGGATTGAACTATTGAATTTCCATAAATGACCATGATGTCATGACATGTAAACAAATATTGTGAGGAAATGAGTGTTAAAGTGTTTCCTAGTTTTATCTTTATTAACCATGTTGTATCGAGAAGATCTCGTGGGACCTCAACCTCCGACCACAACTTAGACCAGAGCCTCATCTTTCAAAACTAAACTAATAAGAGGATTCTTAAGTATGTTACAAACTCATCCATCGCTTGCTAAGATTCTCTAGAACCTGAGAGCTTCATTGCAAAACTAGTCAAATGGTTGGGGAAACAAGGAGAAAGAAGCCATTATTCCAAACACAAAGGCAATATTTGAGGCTTGAAATGAGTCCGCCGATACTAACCAAATCCAAGGAGGGATTTTGAGATGAACAAGGGAGTCAAAAACCATAAATCAGTATGGTAATTGTTGAGAAACATGTGCTCTTAGATCCTCAAATTTCGTAAATTTGAATTCAATAAATTATAAGATTTGGTTTGATAAGAAAATTTCTATAATTATAACTGATGGAATAATAATATTAACCACTTTATGGCATGGGTTCAACCCATGGCCCAAGTGAGACCCATGAGACTATTTTCTTTGAAAATAGATCCTTGTGAAATAAGTTTAAGAAAAAAAAGGAATTCGTTCATAAATAAAGAGTTTTGGTTTGATGAGTTTCTAGATAATTGAAATATAGAATAATAAGCAAGTTCTCAAAAGATTTAAGATGATTTGTAATTTAGATAATTAATGGATGAAATTAGATAACAATATCTTGAAACACTAGTTTGAGGCATCAAATAAGGATAATTCGATTTGGTTTCTAGAACACATAAAGATGGTGATGAAACTAAGATAATTCTAGAATTTGAGAGAAAAAGGAGTTTCAATGAAGAAAGGGTTTAATTTAAGGAAATACATAAAGGGAAAGTTTCTCCTGCTAAAGTTATCCCAATAAATCCCCCAAAAATATATAAGTTTAAAATAATAATAGTGAGTTTTTCTCCAAATTTCATAATGAAAGTATGCTCCTAGTAGCCTATGGAAAATTGTGAAGGAAGATGTACTTGCTTGTAATAATTAAATGTTGTTTCCCTTATTTGAAGAAAGAGAAAACAATATCAAGACACATTCCTTTGTGACCAAACTTGGCTTAGTACAAGATTCTAGGATAATAAAGGAAGTATCCTTTTTTTGGATCAATTAGAGTAAAGATGAGAGAGATATGAATTACTTAGTTTCCACAATTAAGGTTTACAAAGGGGCCCCTGAGATACCAAATAGGAAAATAAGTATTCTCGTGCTCATGAAAAATAACTAATATAATTAATTAGATAATCCAAATATAGGATTATGGAAGAAAATCTAGGAAGTTCCAAGATACTTTGTGGACAAGTTAATATAGTAGGTAATTCAATACATTTGCCTTTATAACAAATTACTAGTTTAATAAGGGAATAATGAAGGCGTTTACACTTTTCCAATGGAAGGTAATATTATTAATAGAGTTTTTTCAAAGTAATGGTATGAGGGTTGGTTTCCTTTATTTGACATTTTGATCTATAAAGTAAAACATATGAGATTGTTATTAGTAGGACAAGAGGGATGAATATAGTTAGTACTTTACTAGCATGATGGATTGCCAATTGCATAAATAATTTTATTGAAATTAGACCCATCGATCTCCAACCCTTGCTCTATATTAGAAGTGGTAAGAGGAGAACATGGAATACCTCAATTCCCTCCTTCATTGATGTGCATCCTTCCATAAAAATGTGGTAACAAATCTCTCTCCCTTCATCATGGAAGTGCAATACCAAATTCGGTTATATAGACTACTTCATTAGCTAGATCCCAAAAAATCAACAAAAATTAATATGTATATTATTCTCATCTGAGGCATGTACAATTTTTGATAGTTTATTAAAGGTTAGACTATTCTTGGCCAATCAGAGACAAGGTAAAACCATTACATCATTATCGATGATCCAGGTAAAAAGACCACTCTTCCTTCACATTATCATGCAAAACATTAGGTGTGTGATAGGAATGTTAATCTATGACAAAATAAATTCCATGACTATGTAAAGATTGTAATATTGAATTTCCATAAATGACCATGAATTCATGACATGTAAACCAATATTGTGAGGACATGAGTGTTAAAGTGTTGCCTAGTTTTATCTTTATTAACCATGGTGTATCGATAAGATCATATGGAACCTAAACCTCCAACCACAACTCAGACTAGAGCCTCATATTTCAAAACTAAACTAATAAGAGGATTCTTCAGTATGTTACAGACTTGTCCATCGCTTGCTAAGTTCTCTAGAACCTGAGAGCTCCATTGCAAAACTAGTCAAATGGTTGGGGGAAACAAGGAGAAGCAAGCCATTATTCCAAACACAATGAAATATTTGAGGCTTGAAATGAGTCTTCCAACACTAACCAAATCTAAGGAGGGATTTTGAGATGAAAAAGGGTGTCAAAAACCATAAATCAGTACGGTAATTGTTAGGAAACATGTACTCTTAGATCCTGAAATTTAGTAAATTTGAATTCAATAAATTATAAGATTTGGTTTGATAAGAAAAATTTCATAATTATAACTGATGGAAAAATAGTATTATCCACTTTATTATCCTAGTAGCCTATGGAAAACCGTGAAGGAAGATGGACTTGCATGTAATAATTAAATGTTGTTTCCCCTATTTGAAGAAAGAGAAAACAATATCAAGATACATTCCTTTGTGACCAAACTTGGCTTAATATGATATTCTAGGATAATAAAGGAAGTATCCAATTTTGGGATCAATTAGAGTAAAGATGAGAGAGATACAAATTACTTAATTTCCATAATTAAGGTTTACAAAGGGGTCCCTGAGATACCAAATAGAAAAATAAGTATTCTCATGCTCATGAAAAATAATTAATATATAATGAGATAATCCAAATATAGGATTACAGAAGAAAATCTAGGAAGTTCCAAGACACTTTGTGGCCAAGTTAATTTAGTAGGTAATTAAGTACATTTTCTTTTAAAACGAAGTTCTTGTTAAATAAGGGAATAATAAAGGACTTTACCTTTTTCCAATGGAAGGTAATAGTATGAATAGAGTTTTTTCAAAGTAATGGTATGGGGGTTGGTTTCCTTTATGTGACTTTTTGATCTATAAAGTAAAAGATATGATATTGTTATTAGTAGGACAAGAGGGAGGAATATAGCTAGTACTTTACTAGCATGATGAATTATTGCCAATTGCATAAATAATTTTATGGAAACCAGACCCATCGATCTCCAACCCTTGTTCTATATTAGAAGTGGTAAGAAGAGAAGATGGAATACCTCAATTCCCTCCTTCCTAGATGTGCATCCTTCCATAGTAGAGCGGTAACAAATCTCTCTCCTTTCATCATGGCAATGCTCTTCCTCATCCATGTGGTCTCATTGTATCTCGTACCATGGTGCTTGCCACAATGACATAGAAGACCAGGATATTATAGGAAGTACTTTGCCACTCATCCCTTTCCTTCCGAGTCTCCATGGAAGAGGATGCCACATCACCCCATATTCTATGACCATATTCGTGCTTAATTGGTAAACTAGAGTTTACCAGAATGATTACATGTTTAATTAGATTGAACATCGTTAAACTTGATTAATTATGTTAGCTCAATTGTAATGTTTAAAACCTAATAAGTAACTCTAAGAATGATTAGAATTTGAAGAATTAGGGTTTGAGAAATGTAAACCCTAGTTGGAAAATTAGGGTTTTGATAGTGTATAATATGGAATTTGATTAGGATAACAATGTGGTAAATGATTTTTAATATTGTCTGTGTAACTTGGATTTAGTTGAATTATGGATATAATATGGATAACTCAATCATTCATGTTAGTTAAAAATTTAGAATATTTGGATGTTCCTTGAATGTGGTTCTTGGTAAAACTATACTTCGACTGACCATACTGATAAAGTGTTATTTAGAATTGTAGTGTTTGATTTTTAATTATTTATTGGTACTTTAAATGATCTTTTTTTTTGGAGCTCTAAAATTAAATTTCAGGAATCATGATAATTGTTTTAGTTTGTGGAGGATGTTTGACCTCTGAAATAGAATGAATTACAATAACATTTGTATGACAGAAAAATCTACTAAAATAAGAAAAAGTATAGTGTGGGGTCAGTGTGCAAATAACCCAAGCACCTTAATTACTCTATATGATCAATATAGAACCCAAGGAGCTCTCATATTTTATGAGCCATTCTAGAGAAACAAATTCTAAAGAGAAAGGAGAGCTTTGATTTTGAGAGGAGAAAGTGGTGGAGATGTTGACCTAAGATTTCTCTATCCGAGATATGATGAAATCAAGTATGTTTAGCTTCCTTGCATAGACTTCCATGTTGAATCTTCTCTCATATGCCAATATTCCATTAATCCTATGATTTGATTCAAAATAATATCAAATCTTCCCTTTTCTCACTCTTTCTCCATAAATCTCCATTCCTAGATTTTTTGAGTTGAAAGGAAGAAGAAATGGGTCATATGCTAGGGTTTTGATATGCATTCAATAATTTCATAGATGAGCTGCTTTGGTAATGTGTTTTCATACCTTAGGGTGAGTGGGTACTTCCTTTAAAAAGCATATTGCACCAACATGAGTTAAATCATCAACAATCTTCAATTGCTTTATATGCGATTACAAACCCTAAACTGCCTTTTTCATCTAGCTTTTACAAGATGATATGAATTAGATTATTTATTTGTTGTAATGAATTTCAGATGATATAGTCATATTCAAAATGGATACAATCCATCTTAATGAAAAATTCTAAAGTAATTGCAGAGGTTATGCGAATATATTGAAATCTAGGGTTTTCGACTATGTCTGAGATTTGATGTATAATTGAATAAAGAACTTTGCCTATTTGAATATCCTTGTTTATGGATGATAGTTCATATGAATGCATAATACATATACATACGATACTATTTGGACTTAATGTGATGTTATCAGTGTTTACTTGATATCTTAGTAAAGAGGATGAAACCCTAGATTAGTGGAATGTTGGAAATTTGCAAATATACATTGTGAAATCCATTTGAAGTGATTCTCTTTGATATAATAGACTTTATTTATTCAATGTTATTCTTGATGCATGATATATTAGTGAATGTGTAGAAATCCTAATTCATCTCAATTTTAGGGTTTCATATATATGTTGATTGAATGTCAATTGTGGAAACCATACCTTTATCAGTGAAACATTATGATGCATAAAGTCCTTATGTGAGTTGTGTGATATGTGAATGAGGTGAATGAGACCCTAAGAATAAGGCATTGAAAGAAGCAAGTGTTTTCAATTTAGTGTTCTTTAGTGATATAAGTGGTGTTGTATGGTTGCCCATTTTATGATACAAATTGCTAATAATTTATGAAAAGGATTATTTATGAGGTTACACTAAGAAATGTTGATGTGATGATTGAATTGTGAATTTAAAGAGTGATTTAGACATTTAGATGCCCTAAACACTATAGTATCCTTACAAGATGTGGTTTGCATTGTGAGGAGGAAACAATTTCCTGACTGGAGGTAGTCCACATCGAGGTAAGCTGGAGCACACAAGTAGGGTGCAAAGGTCTTGACTAGTAGGGAAGACTCCTTATACTTGTTTGGTACCCAACACGAACCGGGTATGTCGGTGTTACCTATGTTACATGTTGTAGTGATTAGTGGTCAGTAGCTCCATTGATGCACAGTAAGCCTGAGGGCTTTGACTCACCACCTGAGTACCCCATTTGGGATGTGAAGTATGAGATATTTGACCGCTCCCATTAGTTGTCGAGAGCCAGACATGGTGACTGCCCACTGCAGACGGAGTAGATGATACTATAGGCTTAGGAACTTGGGCATACTTCTAAGCTTTATATAGTGAGATCGTAACTTGTTGCGATGCTTTCACATGTCGTGGTACACTTCATATGGGTTCATGACATAATAAGATGAATGAGAGGTTAACCAAGTGTGTGCAGTTATTCAATTATTCTTTGTATGTTTCTGAATTGTTAGTTCTCTTTGTCAAAAATCAAGCATGTTCATATATTGATCACACTTGTAGATATCTAGATTATCCTGCCATATTTATGTTTGTAAATGATTAGTCTCTTTAAATCTTAATGTTGTTATAATTGATATTAGTTGCTCAGTAATATATCTATTGTTATATGAGTGCTTTAAACTATTTCTTTGAAGTACTGATTCACTGAGCCTGTAGGCTCACCCCTCTACTCACAATTTTTATGGATAACTCATGGACTGAAGATGTCAATGCATCAGAGTAGATCTACCATAAGAGTTAAGTATGAGATTAGTTAAGTTTAGTCTGTCCCTTTCACTCTAGGTCCTTGTATAGAAGTGAGAGAGTTGTAAATGATGATATGTATCTTTGTTTCCTTAATAATAGAGAATGCATCCGATTATCAACTCGTAAGTACATGGAAGTGTGAGAAAATGAATGAATGTTTAAATATGTATTTTTATTGTTGAAATTAGATTAGTGTGGTCAAGTTTTAAATATCCTTGAATATTTAGATTATTTAATTGAATGTGCATAAACAAGGAGTTTGAAATCAAAGAAAAAATTAAGGATAATCAGAATTATGTTTAAATCATCAAACTTATGCCCTAATTTCATGATTAGTGGTAATGTGGGATGTGGGTGTAAAAGTTTAGTACCAGAGCTTAGGATGAGTCATCACGGACCAGTAGGATAGAAAGTCATAGTTATAAGTGTGGAGGTTAGCAAGTGATGTGCCTTTAGCCCGGGGAGGTCTGAGTGTTTGGATATCCTGGCCTACTATCTGAATTCTTTGATTGACCATTATCAAGCTACTTTGTCTATTCTTCTCTAGATGCCTTACCCAGGTATGCAGAGGAAGGATGGGCTAGAGAGAAACACTAGAAATATTAGGGTTAGGAGACCATAAAGTAAGGAAGGAATAATGGCTTAAAGATGGAATGAGATACAACTATTATTTCATATATTTTTTTGATTGAAGATGAATAGAAATTCTCTTATATATTTGAAATCAGATTATCAGTTTGTAGAATATATATATATATATATATATATGGTACTTCTAGGTTGTTGTGTATCATGAAGTTTCTTCAGTTATTATTTATGTTCTTTGTAGCAAGTAGACCATAAGCTATGCTTAAATGAGTTTTCCAGAAGTAGATATTCTTTCCACATGTTTGAGATGAATAGGAGTTGGTTAATCCTGAGTAGCTCTTGGCTTCAGGACTGTAAGTTTGACTTGGTCTGGCTAGCAGGGTGTGTTACTGGGATCTAATGACTCATATTAATAATATAATAAGAGTATACTCTGGATATATTAGACCCACATCATAGTGAGAATGTACATACACTAAGATGTTGAAATATAAGGGAAAGACTAGAATATCTAAGAATTAATTAGAACTGATATCTGAGATCCAGCTTTGGGACCTCATATAAGAAACTATAAATTGAGAAAATGAAGAAGAAAGGATGGATAAAGAGAATTGAATTATATAACCAATTGAGGCACTTTACCCAATCTGAAACAAAGGAAAGGTAAGAGAAAAATACATGAAAAGCCAAGATAGAAAGAATCAATTAGAATGAATTGATGATATAATTGAATAAAATGTATTTATGTACTCTAAAACAAAGGAAAATTAGGAGAAAAGAATTAAGTATACAATAAGTTGATAGAAGTGAAGTTCAGAAGAATGAAAGTGAAGAGAACTAGATGAACATGTAAATTTTAAGTCTAAGATAAGAAAAGCCAAGATAGAAAGAATCAATTAGAATGAATTGATCATATAATTGAATAAAATGTATTTATGTACTCTAAAACAAAGGAAAATTAGGAGAAAAGAATTAAGTATACAATAAGTAGATAGAAGTGAAGTTCAGAAGAATGAAAGTGAAGAGAACTAGATGAACATGTAAATTTTAAGTCTAAGATAAGAAATTAAGATGAAAGAAAAAGAAAGTGAGGGAAATGATGAGTTTTATTTGGTAAGGAGGGTTACATGATATAAATTAGAGCATGGAATGTGTACTTCTATCGTAAAGTCTAATGCATTCATCCATACTATTTTTCAATTCAAAGTCTCTATATAGTAGCAACATAGTTTACGTCAAGTGTATTCAATAGGTTCCTAGTGATGAAATGGAACTAGTTCTCAAAAGAAGAACAACAGTGTAGATAAATAAATGAAGAAATCATATAAGGAAAATTGTATTCAGAACATAAAAGCTTGATTGAAAAGGAAACTATGGTTGACCCTTGAATGAGTCGTTTGATTTGATAAAGGACATTGTAATGTATTATCCCTAAGATGAAACTAGTAGGGGGGATATTGATTTATAATTTCAACTAGATAAAAGTAAAAGGATGATAACAAAGTATATATGGCATGAAATATGGAATCATACACAAGAGTGATAAGAATGATCATAAGAGATAAGCAAAAGGAAAAAATGGCATAGGGAAGAGTAGCAACCAGGCAACGAAAATAAAGAAGGGGTTGAAACATGAAGGAGTAATATATATGATAAAAGATAGAGATTGAGAGATGTGAGGAGCTGTGAAATAACTAGTCTCCTTGATGATGAGTAATTAAACCTACAAGAAATGTATTAAGTGAATACTTGAAGATTGCAATTTTAAATCTTAGAATTACCTTCTTTTTTGTATCCTCCCTAACGATAGTAATGTGGGGATGCATTGGTATGCGAATGAATTCTTAATGATACATAACACCATGGTAGACATGTCTATTGAATGTATTAATGACACATGACATGAAGATGAAACCCTAGTTAGGTAAATAAAGAAGGTAACCTATCAGAAATGTCAAGTATGAGAAAATAAAATTCAAGTGGTAAAGACAAGGAACACTTTAGTAAACCTCAAGAGAGATGAGGTTTCAAATCAAATAAGGGAGTAAAATCATGTCACAATAACATCATGTTATTGACAAGGATCAAACCCTAGATAGTTTTGGGTTGTAATAATTCAAGGGATGTCAATAGTGATTTGACCTTGGCCATGAAAATCTCAACAAAATTAAATCGTGAGATCATCAATATGAGAAGAAAGTATAAGTTATAATATTCATGGGTTTAAAGGTTGCAAATGAAAAATATAGATAAAAAATATGGAAATGAGTATGAATGAAGGATAAGAAATAGATTTGAAACATAGGAAGTGTGATTTGAACAAAAGGAGAAATGCAAAATGAGCAAAGTGTAATCTAAAACATATTCTTGCAGTGATAGAAAGAATGACGAGTAATCTATTCTTACCTTGAATGTTTAAAAGTTACAGATGTTTATTGTATATGACCAAAATGGGAAGGATAAGTAAGAAGAAGTTGAAATACATCAGAAGACAAATTGGAGAAAACAAATGGCTTTTAGAAATATGTGAATTTATTTTGAATAAGTATAGTTTGTTGAAGGCATATCAAGGGATGAAAATTTGTTTTACATAAGACTTCAATTGTATATATGTGTGCGATATATGAAATTTGAATGAGTGTTATGGATTAATCATTCATATCAGTAGTCCGACTTAGTTTTATAGAATTATTTCTACTTCTAGTATTACAGCTTATGAGTGCTTTTCTATTAGTGGCAAAATAGTGAAATTCATTCTATTGGCTAGCCTAGATGATCTCTCTATCTACAATGAATATGAAGGTGGATGGCATGCAACACAAATAATACCACCCACTACGCGGAGTATATGTCAGCATGCTCCTCAAGTAAAAATGGGTGACAACAAACAACTAGCAAAAATAAAGAAAGCTTGTTTATACATCCGACTCCAATTTTGACACCCCGGGTCAGGGTGAATGATAAGTGGGGGAGGAGTCATAAATGGGCATGAGAGGTACAATTTTGTCACTAAAATTTTCAAAAGTTTTCTTATACATATTCTTGCTTCTACTGGAACTAAGAGTGAGAAACAAATTTTTCAAAAAAAATATTTTCTAAAATTTTGCTATAAGTCGCAGTTTTGCTTAGCCCATTCTTAGACTTCTCATCTCTCCTACTGTATGTTGTAGTGCAATCATTTCTAGAGAGGCACAAATGAGCTACCAATACACATAAAAGTAAAAAAATAAGCCCAACAATACAGTTTTATTCCATTCTTACAGTAAAATGTTGTGTGTGGAACAATCCTATGTCTATGGAATCCCTAGAAACAAGAGGACTTTACCTAACCATACTCCAGACCAATCAACCTAACTTGATGGTTTGAGCTAGAAAATCCTCACCTCCCTCGATAAGGAAATAGTTGTTCCTTCAAGGTTTAATTATCCCCACTATGGGATGAAAAGAGGCCTGGCCGCAGAAAAATCATTTAAAAACTCCTCACCCAAACCTGAGAGGAGATATTAAAAGCCAAAAAAAATTGAGAGTTGTGCCTAAAAGATGTCGAAGGATCCCACATGCTCGGTGTATTTCTGTGATCATGAATGCAGATATGTTGTGCCCGTAAGTGGAATCCTGAAGCCAAGTATATCCACCTACACTCCCAAGCAACCCTCATGCAACCACCTGACTTAGCATCAAGAGCCATTGGGGCAACACTGTCCCTACAACAGCCTGTGGGTGAGGGCAATTGAGTATACGAAAACACTTATATCCTGAAACTTGCATGAGCATACTAGCATAGGGACAACTAAAATAAAGGAAGGGTGTGAAAGCTACCTCTCAAGGGGATGTTGTACTAGTATAGGTAGAAAACTATAGTAGGGAAGGGGGAAGTCATTGAGACGGAGAGCCCTTTACTACTAAAAGGCATTGGCAAGGATTCAAAGTCATGCAACTCTTGTTACAAATGGGAGGGAATATAATTTTAGGATTTTAAACGGACATACCATGATAATTTTGCTATAAGAATGAGATAACTCTATAATGGTAGGTTTTTTGAAATTTTTTGTTATCGTAGAGATCATATCTCTAAGATTTTGGGCCTACCCATTAGCCTGAGGATATGCTCAGTCCTATGTTTGGGGGAGTTGATAGAGTCTCATTTTGTATACTTTTTACGTATGATTTATGCCTTCCCTAGAATACCTTTTTGGAATTTATCTACTTATCTAAGTGCCTCAGTGTCAAAGTATTAAATTCAAACATATCTTACTCTTGTAGGGTCATGCTACGCCATGACCGTGGTCAATGCTATGATAGCGGATGTATAGCTCACTAACGTCCATGTCGCAGTCATTACCTCTATTCTCACCTCTTCACACTGCGACCGCGGACCGCCAACTGAAGAACACCCCTCGATCAAGGCCAACCCTCGATCGAGGTCGCCCTCCAGCATATTGCAGACGAGGCCATCCCTCGACCATGACAGATAACCAGCGCACTACGGCTGCGATGGAGGTCATGATCGATCCATACCTCGCGACTACGACCCAGAGATTAAGTCAGTGAGCAACGTCTATAAATAGACCCCCACCTCCACCCATCAAATCATCAGATCATCAAAGACCACAAAGTTCTACTAAATTCTTGAGCCATCCATGTTCATACACATCAGTCTTGGATCTCTAAAGATGGAATTTAGAGGAGAGATAATATTGATTGCCCCCTTCTTTGAAGAAAGAAGCTACTACAACCACATCCAATTTAGATCTAGACTTGAAGAAGTACAGTTGGTGTATCGCCTTCATCCTTATCCATCTATAACTACCATCTCCATCACATTGTACTCTCCCTCTTTGTGGTTATTGATGTATCTATCCTATTGTGATTCCATTATGCTTCCCCTCAACATGTGTGGATAAACATCTAACTTGGGTTGGGAGTAGCCACTAAGGCTCTCCCAGCATGTATATTCTTACTCCCCTTTGAATATATATATTCTCTTATCAAGATTATCTCCATACTATTGTTTTTAACGCCACACATGTATGCTTAGGTGCCATCTTGTGATGTTTGATTGTTGGTACCTTGAAAGAATAGAACCAACCTTATCTAGTGTTATGGAGAAGTATGAATGCATGAATGTGTTGGAATACTAAAGCTAACGGTCATATGGTTTGCTTTGTAGTTGTTGGGTCATCATCTCAAGAGAGAGACTAACTTAAAACCTAGATCTATCCTAATCTCAAGAGAGGAGTGAATAGATGTTTTTTTTTATTTCTTGTAATCTTGATAGGAGTATGTGAAGGGGTGTGGGTTTTGCATGTTGGTGAGAGACCTTAGTAGATGAAACCCGATCTAAGTTTCTATCCATACCTTTGTTTCTTACCACGTGTTTAATGCTTTTCACTTACTTATTTTCTTTCTTTGTTTGCCTGGATCATCATCGTTCCTTAGGGAACACCCCCTTAATTCACTTTTTTCATTTAGAATGTAAGATTTTGAGACTCCGTGTACTTAACACTTACCAATCCTATCTCTGTCATTTGACCTTCAATACTACATCGGACCCTGTATTATAGTTGTGGGGGCTTGAGTGTCAGGTTATAATATTAAAAGTCTGACTACTCTAGATACTCTCTATTTTGGATGTGTGATTTGGGTTGGTTAATTAATTTTGCATTGGTTGACCACTCCTTCTGGTATGTCAGTACTTGTGGGTTGACCACTCCTTCTGGCTGACGCATGTGTAGAATCGAGCCATCACCTGTTGTCACCCCCATCCTCTGATATAACGTCCAAAAGAACCAACCTATGATGCTTGTCTACATCCTTGGCCTCCACCACTACTAAACTGCTACCTCTGTGAGCCTTGTTGACTCTACCTTGGTTGTTGGGTCACCTCATCATCCTTCATAGGGAAATACTATCTTGTACGCCCAATCTGTCCACATTGTAGTATGTCTTTTTCTCTTACCACGACCTAGATGGCCCTGTCATAGACTCTCAAGTTGCTATGTGGGCTCCTACTGGTGGAAGATTGTGGCCTCTGCCTCTACTTGGTGACCAATGAGTTTGTGCACCTAACCTCTAAGGTGCCAAGGGTGCCAAGAACCTTATATTTTCAAAGCCTCCATACAAGTGCCCCTGATAATGTACCAAACTCTTCTTGGAACTATTCTCACCCTTCTCAACCACTAATCTTTCTGTCACCAAAAGACTACCAGAACATCCAACCTTATCAACTAATGCTCTTGCTGTTTCTCTTCCTTAGCTACACGATCTCTACCTCTTCATGCACGACCACCTAAAGGATGTGGAAAACCCATGGGGTGAGACTAAATGTCCCACAGAGAGATATAACTCTTCTCCAAATGTCTACTAAAGTACAGATAACTAGGAAGGTAGATATAATATGTAACATGTAGAGAAGTTTCAGCTAAATGATATGTATCTAACAGTAAAAGCAGATTAACCAAAATTAGGTAATTATCACTGAGGAGTAGAACAATTAATATTGTAAAAAGGAATAAGAAGAACCTATATAACAGTTGATTTCTCTTACTACCTTATAATTCAAGAAATCAGTAGAAAGATAAGGCAAAGGGTTCATCCAATGTTATTCACATCTGACCCTAAGAAATAATATACTACAAGGCTATGTTAGATCTTTTATTATTTCCTTAAGGTTTTGAATTGTACCACTCAAATCCAACCAACCATTGCTAAATCAAAACTGGTGCCATGCAAGGTCAATAGAAGATCCGGAATCCACGACCTTCCCAACACCTCTTGGTGAGTGGAAGAGAAAACACCATATAGGCATATTAGTCAATTGAAACAATGACATAGTCAAGCTAAAGGATTGGCTAAAGCATGGCCATCCATATTTAACAACACCTAGCCCACATTGGTACAGGTAACAATGCTAGAAGAATAGACTCACGCGTCCATTCTAAAAAGAAGGATTGGATCACACATGGACATACATATCACTAGAAGAGCAGCTCATGCATGGCTGTCTCACACAACCTGTAATTGTGGAGGCAAGGAGATAATCGACTTTCGCCCCCACATATTAAAAAATATGTACTGTGAGTTTCCCACATGATGGACCCATTTCACCATCCAGCACTAAGACTGACACTGGAATGGATTTATGGCATGGGGAGTCTACATTAGTAGGTGTTTCACTTGATTAGTTATGCCATTTGGGTGACTTTTAGCATAAATCAAGTTACAACATACAAATCCAAAAAAAACTCTACAAAGATAAGGGAATAGTGCAACTCCAAAAGATATAAAATGTATAAGGTCTGAACTAGTCACATCATCACCACATGATACTTAGCACTTCCATTCACAAGGCCATCACCAATGTCACATAACTAGGGGATATCAATCCCTCAATCACATCACTAGAGGGTATCACGTCACAATGGGCATTGAGCACTCACCAGTTCACAGGACCCATCACATCAATGTGATCTCATCATATCTCATCAAGGCTTATAGACATAACTGTGTATCACATAATTATCACCACAACATACACAAGCTATGACATTCATTTCAAATTCATGTCCAGGGGTTCATAAACAAGGGAGATAAATCATTATAATATGATAATCAAACCAAGTATGATAAGAAATGCATCATATGACCCAAACTAGGGTAAGGGTTTCACACCTATAACCGATTAGGTTTCCATTACCTCATGCAATCACCAAACCTTAGATTCCTCATCTCCCACATAGTTTGTGTGTTTTATGGTTAAGCATTATCTTCATTGTGATCAATTAGTCATATCAATATTATTAGGTGTAACCATAAACTGCCTATACACGTGTAGCATTCTTACCATGCCATATGTATATAATAACCATGTCTTAATGCATGTATCAACCCACCATGACATAAGTGTCTCGATCACCCATCAAGGTTGGTCTCGACCACTACAAATCAAAATGGTCGTGATCAAAACACGCCATGGCCACGACCAAAACACACCATGGTCACGATCAGATGTCACGACCCAAACAAAAGCATGTCTCAACCTCCCGTAAACATTGTGTCTCTACCACAACAAAATCAACACATAGTCTTGACCAAAACAAAACTAAAACATGGTCTTGACCGAGACAAAACAAAAACCTACCAATGTATGGTTTTGACTGAAACAAGACTGTATGTCTCAACCCAAGCACAACACAAAGAGTAGTGACCAAAAGAAATAAGGTGTTATGACCACCAAGGTCAAGCCACCCAAGAAACACTTAACCATCATCAAACTAGAGATGAACCTTGACCAAATCAGGATATAATCATGGCCAAAACATGAGATAAAATTAAATAAAAACACCATCATCAAGAACGAAAACTTCTCATAAAATCGGTCACTAAAACTCTAAAACATGCACTATCATAAATTGCCATGAAAAGCCTTATGTAAGGGATAAAAGCTCACGTTCAATACATCCAAAATAGAACCTGAACTCCATGTTACACTAAGGTACATGAGCCTTATTCATGTGATCAAAACCAAGATCAAAACATAGGAAAAGGTCACACATTTCACCATCTTCTCAAAATTGGGTACTATAAATTAGGGTTTTAGATTCTAACAAAACCAAGCATGATAACCACCACCGTTCAAGTTGTATAACATGATATTATTTACTAGCATGTTAAGGGAACATTTTAGAAAGTGAAAAAACTAGATTCATGTAATGAAAAGTGCAATAATAGAGAGGGTAGAGTGTTATATAACCCGCCTTAAGGAAGATCAACTCCAAGAATCACAAGATCCAATCACACGATCACCAAGGAGGGGGATGAAGCTCCACTAAAAGCTCAAATATCTACCATAAGAGATCCTTAAGAAGAAGAAGACACCAAGGTCAAAATACCTCAAGAAAAGATGGTAAGAAACTATTTGTTGAACCAAAATAAAAGGAATGGAGAAAGAGAAGAAAACTTCCTCACACTTGGGTACCACCTTGCCAAAGCATGGTCTATGACCCTTGTGATGAGGAGTTTATCCTCAAAATGACCACCATGGATGATCCAAGTTCTATGGCCTATAAAAGAGAAGAAGGTGGGGTAGAAGGTCAAAGGAAAACACCACCAAAGAAAGGCATATACTTACCAAGGTTGAAGATGATCAAAAGACATCAGATGCAAGGGATCTCGGTCACCAAGGCTCCAAGGATCAGTCCTTATAGCTCCTCAAGGATCCAAGGATGATCAAATAAGGAAGTAGAAGGAAGATGATCGAAAAGGGTCACTTGCATGGAGATAATAAGGTTTATATACTTGATAAGGAGAGAAGTAGGGTGGATATGAGGTATCAACATGGGAGAGTTCCAAAGGGACACTTGTCCACAAAGGAAACAAACATGCAACCACTATATGCAAGCATGCATGAGATTATGATACAACAAATGTGGAGTTTTGACCACTTAGGTCCTCAACACTTGGTTTTGGTCACAACACCTCAAGGAGGTTGAAACAAAGAGCATCATATACAACATGGTTGAGGTAGAAGGACCACCAAGCACATAAGGTCAAGACACACCACAAAAGGGTAAACTGTCTCAATCCAACCACTCCAATACCAACAAGGTCGAGTCAAAACCAAGTCAAGGTAGGTTTCTTGGTTGAGAGACACCTAAGACACCCATAAAGGTCGAGACAGGGCTCACTACACACCACCAAGCTCACATGGTCGACACCAAACCAACTCTAGAAACGCTAATTACCTTTGGAGATGTGACCACTCATCCAAGGCCCAACAAAGGTGCCCCAAAGCAATAAACTCTCTATCATGAAGACAAGAAATAGAAGGTGCACACTAGACATGGAAAATTTCAAGATAACCCTCACAATTGGGTAAATTGCAATTTGACCCAAAACAACCACATAAAGCACAAACATCATCCAAACAAGATCAAACTGAAAGATTAATCTCTCCACAAGCTCTAAAAGCATCTCAAAGGACGAGAGTAAGGTTCTAAGAGCTTAATCAAAACAAGAAAATAGGGTTAGACCAAAACACATGTTGTGGGTATTACAATATTTATTAAATGTCTCACAGTTTCAAATCGATCTGAACTAATCCAACAGTTGCAGACTATTTGTAGTAGATTTCCATGATAAGAAATGTGGGTGACTACAGTGTTAATAGGTTGACTAGAAGTCATCATTAATATATTTTTTGTGTATATAATTGATATTATTCCAACTCAACTTGAATAATCTATTTACAACATAGGATGTGGAATCTAGAGTAGTTTTCGTGTCAAGTGCTTAATGTTTTTGAATTTCTTAGTTACATTTTTATCCAACCGTTCAACCAATTTAAAAATTGAGTCACGAAAATTCGGTTGAATGGACTGTATTAATAAATATTCATATTGTAGATAACTAAATTGTGCACCTAATGGCTCTTGAATTGTAGAATTGTGAGCTTGAATGTGAAAGTTATTGTCATTTTCTTGACAATCTATATTTCAATGATCCTCACTCTAATTGTTGGAGTTGGTAAGTGAGGATATGCAACATTTTATCATTTCATTGGGCTTTTCTATATAGATAATTTATTCTTCCATTGATTTCTATCAATCTACTGGATAAAATATAAAAAATATATCAAATACTAATCAATTCCATAAATTACAAAAAAAATCTAAAACAAGTGAAATACGTAGTAAAATGTTTTAGAAAAATGCATATAGAATTATATAATTACAAATCAAAACATGATGAAAGGATATTCAACATCTATGCCTAGAGATTTTACATCCTAACATACTAGTGGCATAGATATGAAATTGAACCTTTGGGAAAACATTTTCTCCACGTCAGCTATCATAGCATTAGGGTAAGGTCGCTGTAGTGTTTTATTTCCACAGATGCATCCACATCTGCAATCCATCAAATTGATATCATAATATCATTTGATAATACATACCTTTATAGTTATTGACAATTATGGCTATATGATCAAGGGTCCTAGGGATCACAAAACTCTCAACCATCAATCAGATAGGAGCCAACAAGAAGGAAATACAAGAGAGAAAAAAATTTGGTTCCAAATTTTACATGATGGTTAGGGCTCGATCCATTTCCCATTGCACCTCATTCTAAACACATCAATTCTTATTTGTTGTAGGCATCTTGACAATGAATTCCTCTTTTTTGTTCACAATAATCCCACAATTTCTCCTCAATCTCCATTGCCTTTGTATCTATCCAATTACTTGACCTCTAAACAACTTTCTTCTTGTGAATATAGACCACATCTATTCATTCCAATAAGGAACTATTTCTTCAAATTTTGAAAACTTGGTGCATTTTATTCCATTCCATAGAACATGTTCTCCGAATTTGGTTTCCACCACATCTACTTCCTCACAAATTGGTTGACTCTCCCTGGGCTAGTCTACTAGTGATGAACCAGATGCAGTTGGGATATCTTTACGGGGAGGTGGGAGAGAAGAGGAATTCACACTTCAATATATTTTTAAAACATGAATTTTTCTTCTAATGCAACATGGATGATGAGATGTCTAGATCATGGGAAGGCTGAGAAGAAAATCACTAAGTCTCCCCTCCATTGTGTGCTTCTAAGCCTAACGGAGGAGTTGGACTCATCAAATGAGTAGCCGCAACTCCCTCAAACCATCCATTCCCTTAGGTATTATCTCGATGACTCCCCCTTTCATGAATCCCCCCTCCCGTCATCTCTCAGGGCATCCAATTTTTTCAAATTCAAATTTGTAGAGATTTGAAGATGTTGTTTAACATAAAACTAATTAATTGAGCATATATAGTAGATGTTTCATGCTTTTATTACTTTGCAAATGCTTTATCACTCTTTATAACTTGTTTCTCACTCTTAAGGTGTTATAACCTGAAATTTTCAAATCCATAATTTAAATGTAATTTCTCCTTTTAAATATATATGAACAAATAATTATGTGATTTTATTTGGATGTATGGATTTCATTAATAAATAGCCTTGCATGTGTGATTTCATAGGCCTTATTGGCTATTGGGCCCAATAACAAGAAAAATGAAATAAAAGGAAAAAGAAATTTAGTTAATAAAAGAATTAGGAGAAAAGAAAGAGGTAGAAGCCTCTAGAAGGCTTGGAGGTAGCCTCCAAAGGTAGATTTCATATCTTTGGGATTTCTTGGGCTCCAAGGAGCCCAAGTCACAAACATAATAAGAAAGGAAACATAAAATACCAATTAAATTAGCTTTATTGAAAGATAACTTTCTTATGAAGGAAATATCATTTTCCTTTAGAATTTGGGACTCAATTTTGGTATACAAGTAGATAATGTTGATCCAAAGTTTCCTTTAACTTTTGGTTGAAGAAGGATGCACAGTGCACGAGATATGGAATTTTAAAATTATCTTGAAGTGGAAAGGAATTTGTGTCACGATTTATTTGGTATTAAAATCCCGAATTTCATTTATTAGCATGCACTCGCGATCGTTGGATCAGCGATCCACAGTTGGGACCAAATCCCAGTCTCACGGGAAACTGGAACTCAGTGTCCAGATCACAGGAAACTCAATCGAATATTGCTCGAGTTTGAGCCTACTTACAAGGTTGGAAAAGAGTCCATCGACTCTGGGAGATTGTTCTGACTCTACCTAACCCAGGTTTCCAGGGTTTCATCATGAATTGGAGGAATCCCCAATTCACTAGGGACCTGTGATGAACCCTATATATAGGGTAGAGTAGGTGGTCTCACGAGCAACCCCACAAACCCTACCCTCGGGACCGGAGCTCTGCAACGATTGCTCTCATTCCCTCAATTCATCCAAGCACCCTGTTCTTCCCACTCATCTAGCAAAAACCATCGCTAGAGGAGCCGAGCTTCATTGGCGGTGAAGGAGCAATGTGGAGAAGGAATTGATTGGTTGAGAAGGTTCATGGGAGGTAGATGAAGCTCCCAACGTCCTTAGTTTGCTCGTAGATGCACGGAAGCCCGAAGTCAACCTAAGAGTTGACCTCGGCTCGCTGTAGGCGTGCGCGAGAGGTTGAAGATGAACCTCTACCAAATTACCAACTTACCCTCCCACTTCTTTAGTCCAGGTAACTGTATTTTGTTTCTTTTAATTCATGGGCTAGGCAGGCGTCGTGGGTCATCTAATCTCACATGGTCCAGCGGACCACTAATCGAACGATCGAGGTTTATGGTGCATTTCAAAAAATAGTTCCTCTCTACTAGATAATCCAAGAAAATACCTTTCTTTGCAAAAATCATAGACATTAATAGGAAGGTCAGATGAAGAAACTGTATATATGAAAAATGATTATAAAAGTAGAGTAATATGATAAAAATAGTTTTAGCATCTAATTTCATTTCTAATTGCCAAAGTACCTTGAGTTGATCATAAAGTGCATTAATTTTATGTTAAAACCCTTAATGATGATTAGAGATCAAATCTAAGATGCTTAATGGGTTAATTCTAGTATTAATAACCTATTGAAAAGAAAAGTAAGGTTTGAATCTTAAAATAGATTATAATTGGTTTGTAATAGGGTTTTAATTCATGAATCTATGATAATACATGTAGAAACCCTAATCTAGGGTAAAGAAGGAAATTAACTGGAACAATATGAAATTGTTTGGGATAATGTTGTTATCTATTGATCCTAAGCCTGTTAGGAAGAATGTAACAAGCTAGTTAGGGTTTATAATTAGATTTTTTGAGTTAGGGTTCATAGTGTCAATGATGAGGATGAACCCTGATGAAACCCTAATAGGAAGTAGGAAACACTAGGAAGTAAATTCTTATGAGTGTAATCCAAGAAACTGAATAGTAATTAAATTGTATGATTGTTTTAGGATGATTGATTGTATGAACTGCTTGCTTGCCTGGATATTCCCTTACTTGGATTATTGTTAACTTGTTAATTTGACTGAACATGTATGTGGTTAATTATGAGTAATCGCCTTTAGTTTCACGGTGTTTCTTAGATGTTTTTATTGAGTGATTGCAACCTACACTGTTGGATGTTCAATTATGTGATCCTATAAAGTCCCTATGAGTATCATAATTAATTATGTATGTGTATTCTTGAACCTACATGCCAGCCTGTTGTAAGTTGCAAGACCAAGCCCCGGAGGGAAGGTCTGAGTTGGTCAAGCCCTGGAGGGAAGACCATTGGGCTCAATGAGAGGTAACCCCAGGCACCAAACTCAAGATGGATAAGGTGGCCTTATGTCCCTTGTAAGGACAAAACCATAAGAGAAGGTAATCCAGGGTTTAGGGCAAAAGCGGTTGAGAAGTCACATTGAAAGAGTAAATTGGATTGTTAATAAATTATTTGTGAAAATTATGTTGTTAGAAACTATTTGTAAAATTGTGATTGTTCCCCACATACCAGTATAGAAATATACTGACTGGAATTTTGTTTGTTGGCGTTTTAGGTACAATTCTGAAAATGGACAAATAGTAAATCAAAATATTGTGAAGATATAATTAACCTTTGCAAGGAGGGTTAGTTAGATTAGACTTTTTCTATGGATAGAAGTCTAGATCTACATTTTACAAGGTATGCAAAAAGATTTATTTTATTCCATCTTTTCACTTTTGTAGTAGTAGAATTTGATAATTATTTTTTATTAAATGTCAAACCATGGATCCTGAAATATTGGGATAACATCTCTAAACATTTAGTCTCCCTTGATTGGGGGTTACCAGGAGTCAGGGTCATTACATTTGGTATCAGGGTCGTGGTATCTCATTTAATCCTTAGTAATTATAAAATTTTATAAACTCTATAGAACTGAGGGTGTTATTAAAGGATATTCCAAAGATGGAGGTGTCTAGAAAAGGATCACAGTCTGGGTGCTGGCAATATTTTCCTCCACCCCACTAGTCGATCACGAGGACTCTTGGATGAAGTGTGATTGCCTGGACAATGTTTGAGGTTCTGACTCGAAATAAGATACCTTTAGGACTCTCTCATCTATTTCGTCCCTTGTAAACCCTAATTCAATTAAGGATTCTAGGATTTAGGGTTTTAATCTCTCTTCCCCATCCTTTTGAGGTTAGGGTAAGTAAGATAAGGATTAAGGGATCCTCCACCAAATTAATAAAAGCTATGTAAATAAGATGTCATCAGCATAAGTATAAATAGTTTAAATGTAAGCTAAAGTTTGATTGTATGCTTATGAAGATGGCTTGTGTGAAGACAATGGCTACTCTGATTGAGGCCACCGAGATCCAATTTAGGGGTTGGCCTCCCTATAAGAGGAAGGGATCTTCTGAGAAGAGGAAGAGGGACCGGGGTGATGAGTCCTCAAAGAAGAGAAAGAGACCCGAGGGAGCCTCAGAAGAAGGCCCCGATCCTCATCCAGTTCCCTTCGACAACCTTGGGGTGGACTAGGAATAGGAACACATGTCCGAGGATGAGGTCAAGTTTGAGGAGAACCAGATTGGTGGTTTAGGACCGACAATGGTAGTTCAGACCCCTGATGCCCTATGGATGGAATTGCAGAAGAGGCTAACTGAGGCCATTAGTGCCCTGGCCCTTAGGGATATAGCCAAAGATGAAAATGGTGAGTCACTTTTTGTTCGTCCCCGACATAGAGTCATCATTCTGGACTTACTCAAGTTGAACATTGAGAGATTCTAGGGAGAGAATAAGACCGAAGTGGTCGTCAAAGCAGATGCTTGGCTCCTGGTAGTCGAGAATGGTTTCTGCATGTTGGAGGTGCAACCAAACAAGAAGGTTCCTTTTGTTGCTCATCTCTTGGAAGGAGCAGCTAAGATCTAGTGGGAGAACCACATCATGGGTCAAGATATGAGTGAGGAGCCAATGGCATGGACTGACTTCATGACTATCTTTACAGCCAGATTCATCTCTACCTGAACTAATAAGGAGAATGAAAGAAAGTTCACCAACATGATCCAGGGTAACCTATCTGTTGCGGACTTTGGCCGCAAGTTTCACATCTTAGAGCATTTTGGGCACATGATGACCGAGGTGAGGTGGGTGGAACATTTTGTGGAATGTCTTCACCCTGAAATCAAACCTCATGTGATGGCGAGTAAACCAACAACCTTCATTGAAGCCTACAACACCACCTTAGACATGGAGAGGACAGTGATGCCTTCTAAGAACCCACCCAAAGGTTATTTGGGTTTCACTGAAGGTATTCATAGACATAAGAATGAAAACAAGAAAGGACAAGGGCATAACCACACCAAGGGCAAGCATGGACACAAAGGAAAGCCACATGGTGACAGTCACTTTCAGAAGTATCGTACTTGTGGACGGACACATCCTAGGAAGTGTCTCTTTGAGAAAAGAGTATGCTACCATTGCTAGTAGGAGGGACACTTCATCGCCAACGGTCCTCTTCCTGATCTGAGAGGTCCAGTGGCAGTAGCACCCCCAATAGGAGGAGGAGTACCATATAGAGGTCCACCTGTTAGAGAGAGAAGGCAAGACAGAGTGTTCTCCATTGACAATGAGGAAGCCCAGGAAAATGCTAATAGGTTGACCGAGGGTAATAACCCATAGAGTTTTTCTTTCAGTTTAGTTTGAACATGTAATAGCAGTCGGATACAACATGAAACTATGTAGGCATGCTTGAAGTCATGGGACAAAATGTAAAATCACTTTTTGATTCTGGTTCTACTAATATATTTATTTTGAGAAATATGGCAACTATGCTTTGTTTGGACCTCAAGGATTTAGGTTTTGTTTTGGATTTCACAACCCCAAGTGGTCAGATATATACGTCTCTTAAAAAACCCATGTCTTTCCAGTTATGTACCAAAGTCATGAGCTTCCTACTGACTTCAACCTCCTCGATATGAATAATTTCGATGTAATCATTGGTATGGATTGGCCTTACACCTATACAACACAGATTAACTGTATAGAAAAGAAGATCCTTATTAGGAAACTTGGTCATCCACACTTTACCATTCAAGGAAGGAGAGATGTGACTACCGGCCTATATGTGTCAGCTTTGAAGGCTGAGATGATGATATCCAAATGATGCCGAGCATACCTGGCCATAGTCATCGAGCCTGAGGCCAAGGTACGACCATTATAGGATATAGAGGTTGTTCGGGAGTTTGCATATGTGTTTCCAAATGATCTACCAGGGATTCCCCCTGAGAGAGAGGTAGATTTCTCCATTGAGTTAGCTCTCTTCTGAATAGATATGCAATAACTTCAAGAAAAGCTTAATATATGACCATATATTTAAATTGTATATTCGACATAAGATATGCTTCTATTTATCTCTTCTAACATGCATATTTGTTACTAAAAGAGAAATAATTTTTGTTATAACATACTTCTAATTCCTCAATGATTAATCAAGATATGACATAAACAAATTGTTGGATCTTAAATATTCATTACAAGCAATAGTAAATAATTGCACCAATTGATTAACATGTTACATACCAATTGTAGATTCATAATTAGACTACTATTATGCTGAAATGGCAACCAAACGTATGACATAATAGAGACTATTCATTCCAAGTTTTCTCTTGATGCCAAAAGACCATATTGAAAATGATGTTTTCATTTAAAAGAATGCAATATCCGTTTGGGCTATGTTTTACAATAATAGCCAACAAAACACAAGGACAAACTCTAAAGAAAGATAAAAATTTGGCCCATGTTGGTCAATTATATGTTGCTTTATTTAGGGTGAAATCATCAAAAGATTTTAAGATTCTCGTTATATCAAAATCTATAGAAAAAAAAGGTTATGAAGACAACAACTAGAAATATAGACTACACTAAATTATTATGTTATGATAGAATAATATAGGAAGAAGGCATACACTTTCCATGTATTATATCATGTATCATATTCTTACTACATATTTTGGATCTTTGATGCATTCATTTGGATCTCCATATCTTCAAACTTTAAGCAAGTCAGCTAACCTAAAACGCCAAGAAATAAATATGCGGTCATTATATTTCTATACCATGGTTGTGTGTGCAAACATAATGTTTGCATTTATGGATAACAAGATAAATTACATAACAATCAGTTCACATGTCGAATTTGTATCTTCAAAATAATTTTCTAAAGCACACTTGTCATGTCACCTCGAGTGTACTTATTCCTTTGTCGATCATTGGACATACATGAATGACCCTTGTAAGGATTAATATTGGGTTTAGAATATAATGGTGTTCATATATGATACACTTAGGGCATTACTGATGAACTATAATAAAAATAAACAACCAAGCAGTTTAGCCAAATAATTAAACATTTTTATAACATCAAGTCGATATGAACAATTATTCATAACATAACCACATACCTTTTCAATGAAGAAACCATGAAATAATTATCTAAGCAATCACAATGTAGTTCTAAGAAATCAAACAATCTAAAATTATGCACAACACCAAGGTGGACCTCCTTTTCAAGGTAATCATCACAAAGAACTGTGGTTAAGCGTGCTTGGACCAAAGTAGTACTAGAATAGGTGGCCTATTAGGAAATTGATCCCAAGATGTGCATGAATGAGGACAAAGTGCACCTCCAAGGTAAGTAGTGCTCTGTGGGTGCATTTCTCATTCATAAACTCTACTACATCCTTAGGCAGTGTCCCATGGAGTTATAAATGGCATCATGGCCCCTCTCCTGATTATCCCTCATTGAAGTGGACAGAGAGTGCAAGGATCGTCATCCAAATGTTGGTGATCCATATTTAACGAATGACTAATACGAATCAGTAATTTGAAGCATAACATACTTGGATAACAAATGGAAGATAAATGCACCTCAAAGGAACTACATGACTTTTGTAAGGGACAAAAGTACATAAGAGCTAACATCAAAACAAGATTATCTATTTGATCCTTCTTGTGAGAACCTGTAACACTAAACGAGATTACTCAAAACATAAAGCACAATCGATCACTAATTAATCACATACCCAAAATTTTGGGTAAATTAAAACAGATTTCAATGTCAGCACCCACTCAGAAACATTTGCATAAGAGCCCAACATCTTTCTTATATCCATACTATGACAAGAATTTGATATAAATTGTTCTATCGCCTTAGCCACAACATATATACATAGGAAAAGAATATTTGTATATACCACACAACAAACATTAACATACTAACAAAACTTTGATTCGTTTGAAACACCATATACAAACTTTTCATACCAGGACCTGAGAGTACAGGGACGACTCTAGGACACACTAAACATCTAATTAACTTTCTCAAAGATTCATTACTATAGATCTTCTTTGTTGCCACATGTTTGTTTTTGTCACTTTAGATTACCTGAAAAAATGTGGCGAACCACAAGGGTGAGACCCATGTCCGAGCAAGAGATATAACCTCCAACAACATTTATTGATTATGACATTTTTAAGTAACTATATAGTTAAGCAAATTAATTAGATATAACAAATAATCTCAACGACACTGATGATTAACAAAATACACAAAGGAGAAGATAATAACTATCTCCATTAGCCAGACTATTCTCATATCCCTATTAACAATATAAAGAGTCTAGCAACATGATCATCTCTAACGTCATGAATAAATCTAGTATCATATGCATAGCTAACGACATCAGTATGTCTAACAGGTTGAACATATCAGCATCATAAGAAAAGCTACAACATAAGAACAACTATCTGGATAAGCAAGATTAGTAGTATATGCATCTCTAGTTACAAAGGCATGGCTAGCATGCTAAACATAACTAACAACATGAGATCGCTAGCATCATGATTATAATCAGCAGTAGCACTATAGTTATCAACATAATCATGGCTATTGTATGTACACATCTAAAATCTTAAGAATATCCACAACATAAGTATATCTACTATCTCTTAACTGCACTAAGCATCATCTTTATGTAAAAATAACAAACAAGGGTTATCATCAATGTGAAACGTTGTGTATAACCCAAAACAAATATGCTAAACGGATGTATTACATCTTTTATTACGCCTTGGGGAATTTGAATCGTACCATTTAAAGTCCAATCGACCATACGAAGGGATATTCAGTTATGTACAAGATCTAGGAGTGTCAGTATCCTAAGATCTCTTCCCCTCGGTCTGTACGAGTAAAAAGGCAGTGACATATCAGTCAAAGTTGTCACCATAGTGACATATAGTCAAGCTGCTAACCACTAGTCCGCCCTTGGTACAGGTCACGACACTAGAAATCAGGGTATTCAAACCCAATCACTAAGGTACAAACGCAGTTTTCCTCTAATCACATCATGTTATAATCACCGAGATACGACCAAAACCGTTCTCAATCACATCAGATGTATGAGGCATGACCATAGACAACCTCAATAATCTACATTGTGGATGATAAGGATATATCCTCGACCTACCACCCCCACATACTCAATAGTATGGACTCTGAGTTTCCCTTAGGAATACTCGTTTCACCATCCAACAAGTTCTGACACTGAAGATGGCTCTACGACACAGGGCACTACATGATTAGAGTTGCATTTGATTAGTTATGCCAATTGGGTGAATTAAAGTTGCATCAAACAAGTGGACATACAAACCCTAACTGACTTCTAACAAGCATATAAATTTTAAAACTTGAAAAGATATAAAACGTATGAAGCATCATTTCTCATCTCATCATCACATGGTACTATTCACTTGCCATTCATGAGACTACACTAGTCATCATACTATCACAAGATATAAATCATTTTCACAATATCACAGGGTATCAACCCTCATCAACACAAGAGGATTACTCCTCATTCAAGGCTCAACCATGCCCAAAGGTCATTAAGACCATCATACTATCATAGGATATAAATCATTTTCACAATATCATAGGGTATCAACTCTTATCAACACAAGAGGATTACACCTCATTCAGGGCTCAACCATGCCCAATGGTCATTAAGACCATCATATTATTCCCTACAAGATCATCATTATCTTTGTATGCCTTGTAGCAAGGCTCAACAACATCACACACATATAATACACGGTATTAGCATAATATTGCATTAATTATCTAGGAGATATTCATAAACAATCATAGTAGGGTTATATTAAAATTAAGAACATTCATTTATCACATCAACATGCAAGGAATGTAGATATGATTAACCCTTAACATATCTATAATGCACATGTTTAGCATAAGAAAGTATCAAGCATGTGGCTATGATAACCCCCAATTAATATATTAAAGTTATGATCATATTAAGGAGGTTATTCCACCATCATTCCATCATATAAGAATGTTAAACATGAACACTTATCTTTATATATTTGCATTAGAGTTAGTTTCAACAAGATAAATTATATTAATGTTACTAATCAGCACTCATACCAAACCCTAACTCACAACATCCCCCTATGGATCATGGATGCATAAGGTGAAGCATCACCATCACATTCCATACTATTCTCAAGTATGAGCCCACACATAAATCAAGATGTAACCATCAGGTTATAGCATACTATCATTTCAACAACAATAAGAGATTACCCCATGATTGCATTAGTCATTCAAGGACTATTCATACCCAATTACCATCATTTAGTTATATTTAAGTTAGGTATAACAAGTTATACCTTATTAGGGTTATATATCAACACAATATGGTTATCATCCCTTCTATTCATATGAGTGAATAGGTAAGACTACCTTATTAAGGATAACCCTCCATTTGTTCCATCATCGTCAACCCATATCACCATACATAATGTCACCCAGAACCATTGGATGTTTAAAAGGTACATAAGACCATTGGTTTTTTACATAAGTAAACACCTTGGATAAACCACCTATGAAGTCCTTGATTTGTTCTCTAGAAAAATCACCATTTAACCGTAGACATCCCTTGATTAAGAACATAAAAAGTTCCATTGAGAGTGGGGTAAAACCCACAATCAACTGTTCATTTAAAACAAGATATCCATTGTCAACAAGTAAGCTCCTTAAGTTGATCATATATAGGAAACCATCTAAATCGTATTATTAGGACCAACATATTACAATATCCATCATTCCACTTTCTTGGAGGAATAAAATTTTGATCTTGACCATTGGGTCAAGTTCATATGTTAAAATTATCAATTACAGTATAGGTCCGACCATTGCATCAAGTGATCCAAGAAACCATTGGTCTAAGGCTTAATTGATGCTACAACTACAATGCTTAACTCACCATAGGTTGTAGAGACATGATCCACCATCATTAGTGATCATTAAATCACCATAGGTTGTTAGATAAACACTATATTCATTAATCAGCATCAAACATTAAGCTAATGTCATCAATGATTGATAACATCAGTACGGTACTTAATGGTTGATCATTAAACTTCTAATTGATCCAAAACATGACCTAAGGGGGTGACCATAGGTTGTCACCATCATCTGACACCTTTGATATTGATCATTATTTATCATGAAGACAACACCATAGGGTTGTTTTAATGGTACCATCATCGGGTCATGGGTTTATAGAAGAAATCAGGTTTATACCCTAAAATTGACCATTGGTTGATAGATGCTTAGCACCATAGGTTGTCAAAACAACATGATCCAAGTCATATTATACCTTAATAATAATGAACACATGATCACATGTTCATCTAGAACTAAAATCAGAACATGGAACATTATAAAAATCAAAATCCAAGTCAAGCATAGCTTTTTAGTGCATAAATCATCATTTTCAAACAAGTACATGATCTAGAAAGCTTATGATAAGAAATAAACATGGAGGAAGTTATAAAACTTGCCTCTAATGAGAAGGTGAAACCTCACACAGAAGAAAACTTGAGCAGGTAGGGTATAAAATCCAAGAATAAGTTATGAATTCATCCATCTAGCACCTTTCTTCATCAAATGAGCAAACCATAAGCATAAGGAGCAAGAAAGGTAGGGTTTTAAAGCTTTAGAGCAATTTCTACCATGGAACAGTAAGGTTTCGACCTGGAAAAAGATAGGAGGAAGGATAAAAAGAAATAAATGGAGGAAAGAAGGGAATTCTTACTCTTTTAGGTCAAGATCACTAGAAGGAAGCTTTTTCAACCCTAAAATGAAGTCAATTGCAACCCTAGATCTTTTTTCCAAGAAGATCCCCACTTTCTTCTTCCTTGGATAAAAAAATTTGCAGCAGCACATAGGGAGAATGAGGTTGGGAGAATGAGGGAAGTGGTGGAGAGAAAATGGATCGTTTTTGTGCTTAGGGATAAGTATATGAAACTTGAAAAAGAAAAAGTTGAAGTTATAGTATCTATTCAAGTGTCCATGGCCTTAATTTATTAAGAATATACAAGCACACACACAAGAAGAACCAAAACCATTTCTATAGACCTCCTTAGCTTTCCTTTTTCGAATTTTATAGTCAATCAAATAATTCATTAGTTGATAGCTACTAAAGGTAGCTCATCCATGAAGCGGTAAACCCTAAAATACCCTTGGAGAAAACACTTTCAAACCAAGGTGTAAATAGGTATCCTATGTATCAACAAGATCAATAATGATGATAGAATATCCAAGGAGCATAATTCAAGTGATAAATTGCAAAGAAAACCTCTCAATTGGGTAAATTGTAGAAAAGTCCAAAATGTGCATAAAATTGCATAACTTGCTCAAACACTGTCCAATTGGACCAAATTTAAAACTTAATCGTGTCTTATGATTTCAAATCATATCACAAGGTTATATTTGGGTTATAAGAATTCATTTATTATAATTAGGTGTGTTCAACTCATTAAGAAAGTTTAGGGGCTTTGCAACTATAAACCCCTAATAGGGATTTCGCCCCCAAAATCCAAGGTAAACAAAGATGGGTACTTCCTTTGCACCTCATCCTATTACCATCACATGGTTACTTTCATATCATGGTGATGTCACATCATTCATACATATCTCATCTTGGGTCAACACAAAACCCCACCTAAGAAGACATTCTCAATATGGAATGTAGAAACTTATTGTGTCATATGTACAACTCTAGTAGTAATGTTCAACTTCAAATTCTAGATATCATCCTAAAATTATGTCTATTGTATCAATACATTACTCAAAAGTCATATTTACTAGATTTTTACCAATCATGGCATGTGTCCCACATTGTTCCTTGGAGAATTAAAAAAAAGGCAATGTATCCATCCTTTTTTATACACTGACACTAGAACTCTTTGTTGGTATGTATGCCTTGAGAGACAATCATGGGATGATTTTTGGGATACATTATGATTGATTTGATAAACATCAAAGGCAAGCTTCCAATTCTTTCTGGTTCAATCATATGAGATAGTGATAGAACAAATTGAATGTCTAGAGAATGACAGTACTCAATGACGTATGCCTTCAGGTTCAGGACCTGAACGATGAGATCATATGGATGCTAAGAGTTTGTACATTCTTGTTATGTCCCTAGTCGTATGTCATTGTGGAAGGTAGATAGACAGTAATGACACACAAGACTAGATTGTGGTGTTGGTTGATGACAGAATCTCATTAGTCATGATATAGAGATATCAAACCAAACACATAGGTACTTGTTAGAGAACAAGTGTACCAAACAGACCCACCGTGAGTTTGACACATGGAACCATGACATGGTAGTCACATTCAGTACTCACAGTGATGGTGGTGAGTGTGATTCTTTGACCTGAAATCACTACACTCAACACATGTCGTTGGGCACACTTTGACATCATCAAACGCAGTCCTAAAACATGGGTTGTTATAAAGGTGATGATTGGGTGGCTTTGACACATGGGGCTTTTGAGGGGTGAGTGATAGATATGGGATTTGTCCCTCCTGAGGGAGTTTGATATCCATGGCTGCTTGATGAGTAGGATTGAGAAAGGCTTGCATGCATGTGTGAATCAGTATGTGATATTGATGTCATACATATCTCTTCCAATCTACTCTGAGATCAAGAAAGTGAATGAACATTGACAGGATGACTGTTCCATGCCTCGAGTTCAATCGGGATATCAGTGACAAAGGAATTATACATTCAGTGTAACACCATTCACAAATTGTAGGATTGAAAGTTGTTCTCCAACTTTCTTTTTCACTTGGGTAGCTCTGATGTGTGACTAGGCACCGCTCTTTGCTTGTGAAGTCATAAGTGTTATGGACTTTCATTGCCAACATGAAATGGACCTGTAGGGTCACACACATAGGATTTAACCTAGAAAAGGATTTTTGTCCACAAACAATGTTTAGATTGATTACTAAAGGATTTTAGTAGTTCAATTAAACACTCAATTAACTGATAGCTCAATGTCATAATGTTCAAGGTGTTGGACATGTTGATTGGAGTATCAGATTGATTGAAACTGCAATTGACTGATTCTGCACAATCTGCACTCCCAACCGATCAGCTCATGTGATGAATCGATCGGCTCAGCTTGGTGAACCGATCGGCTCAGGTGGTGAGTCGATCGGCTCATGGACAGGGTGAAACGATTGTTTCAAGTGTTGAAACGATCGGTTCAACTGGTGCAACCGAGCAAGTTGGGAAAGTAGGATTGGTGAGAAATTTTTCTTTTGTTTCACTTGCCCAATTTGATTGGGAAAAGGATTGGTATTTGATACCAATTAGAAACAAAAGAGGGAAATTCAATCGGGAACTGATCAGGACCACGAACCGATTGGTTCAGAAAGTGAACCAATTGTTTCATGGGTCTCAACCGATCGGTTGAGTGTCAACCGATCAACTCAAGTCCCCAATCGACCGTTTTAGAAATGAAACGATCGGTTCAGGTTGCGAGTTGGTTGTTTTAGTGGAAAATCTTGAACCCTTCTACTCCTGCTTTAGTCCCATACTGTCCGGGATAGAGAACCCTGTCCCATGACCCTCCTATATATATAGTGTTCTTGGCGGCTTCTCAAAGAACAACTCAGTGCAACCAATTGCTCTGCAAAGTTATCATTCTCTCTGGTTTTGGTAACTGAGAGAGCCCGAGCAAGTGCTACCCGGGAGGCACATCAAGGGAAAGACAACTGCAGTTGTGACTGGTGGCAGGAGAGTGTGTCAGTGACTAGTACACTGACAGGAGGGTGAGACTCCTTCCAATTCCTTGTGGGACAAGGAGATTGGATTTCCAGGTGGTCTGTGTGGACTACTTCAGAGGCGGGAGGTTTCTGCCGCTCGGAGGACAACTGTCAATCCCGACAGTCCCGGTGAGACCAGGAGTCGTCAGTCTCGGTGTGACTAGGAGCTGCACAGACACCGTCCAAGACTGGAGGTGAAGATCGTGCAAGGCGCGAGGTATTGTCTCCGAGCAAGCCTCGGGACAAGGTATGATTCCACAAATCATCCTTTCCTATTGTATAGACGTTGACGTGTTTCCTTGTTCTGGGTTTGGGGAGGAGAAAATTTTTGTTTCCGCTGCCTTCTCTGCCTCCCCTAAAACCCAACAGTGGTATCAGAGCCATGCCAACTGCTCTATACTTTAGGATTATTGATATGATCGATTTTGGTTTGTCGCATTTATTTATTGCATACGATGCGAATAAAATTGGCTTTATGCATGTCCAATCCTAAATCCACAAATCCCAATTTACATATATGATATGTATTATGAATGCACTCGATACGTGTCGCTCTTAAATGAGTTTTGTGGTGGATGTATAGCGTGGTTATGTCCAATAAACACTATATGTGTATGGTTGTATGTGGTTGCTTGCATCTCCGTTTGTGCACCGATCTTCCTTCTCCTATTCCTGATGTAACTCGAAATAATTTGAGACTTTCTTTCCTACCTTTTCTCCCCTCGAACGTAACTCAAGGTTTCTCTTTTTACAATGTATAATAGGATAGAATTTTATTTCCTGTTATGTCAAAGAACGGAGGACATCCTGATGACAGCTGAGACGATCGGTTCAAGGCGTGAACCGATCGGTTGACGTTCGAGACGATCAGTTCAAGGAGTGGGCCAATCAATTGATGACTGGTTCGAGGAGTGAGACAAGCGGGTGGTGGCCATGATGAGATGCATGATGACCAAGAGAACCGGTCGGTTTGAGGAGCCAACCGATCGGCTGGTGGCACCCAACCGACTGGCTTGATGGCGAGCCGATCAGTCATGTGATGAGTTGATCAAACCCAGAAAGGCAAAGCACAAAGTTCATCTTATACAGGTTGCATGTGATGTAGACCTAGATGAATGTGATTCCTCTTGGCTCGAGGAATCACATTAGGATGGCCATAATCATCGCTTTTATCATTTTGCATGTTTTATGTGGGATATAGCATGTATATGATATGTACTATGTATTGTCGTGATTGGATATGTATATGTATATAAAAAACCAAATCCCTCATTAAAATATTAAGTCTTTTATGCCTTCCATTAGCAGCACACATGAAAAACTCGATCGACCAAGCATAGGTTATGCCAAAGTGTGGTGCGTCATCTATCTTGTAGAAGTGTGAAGGGTAGACATGTAGGTTCTGCTAAAGCAGGGTGCATGTTTACCATGTCGGCTTTTGGGTTAGACTTAACTTGTGATTCTTAGAGCGTCTAAGCCCAGAGGCAAGGAATGTTCATGGCAAGGTGTTGCGCATGTTCATTCATCAAGAGTTTCATATGATGCAATTGGCATGATGGCCTACCTAATTAGTCAAGATTATGGGCGATCAGCCAAAGCTGACTCATGACTTGATGAAATATGGATCTTGTCGACTAGAAGGTTGTATGCTACAATATTCCGAATTGATGGTGAGGGCTATCAATTTGAACTAAAATAGTGGGAGCGATAATTAATTAAAGGCCTAATTATATCGTCAACTTTTCAAATCAATCAAATAAGTCAAAAATGAGTTTTTGGACTAAAATTGCATATTTCCTTTTATAGTACAAATGACAACAAACAACAATCACTTTTCTTTGTGATCGATCCTTGAAAAGGACAAGCTGAATGGGAATTTTTCCACGACTGGTTAGGACATTGAGAAGTGTTCTCAATCGTAGAGTGAAAGCTCTAAGTCCTAGTTATACTAGAACTAGATGAACTCCATCCCACCATATCAATGGCTGAAAGTATGCTTATGGAAGCATACCGAGGAAGACATTGATGAGGAGTGCTTGATGTTGTGTTCTCTGAACTATGAGTTGCAGAGACAACATGAGACATATGATGTCTCCAAGACATTGTCCTAGTATGTCATGACAGAAGGAGATCCAGTAAGGTATTCACACACTCAATATGATTGGGTATGTGGAAATACCTGACTAAGAAGGATTCCCTCTGACCCAAGACTTGGCTATTGGTATGATACTGCAAATGTTGCGAGAATCATACAGTTCATGATAAACTACAACATGAACAACTTTGACAAGCGTTGACAAAGTTGTTGTACATGTTGAGGACAGTAGAGGAAAATATGAAGAAAGACTAACCCTAATCTTTGATGAGATCAATAAAAGGTAAGTCTTAAGGGCAAGGGTAAGGGAAAAGCAAAGAAGTGTTCTGATGCTAGCCAGCAGCCCAAGCCATCTTCAACCTCAAGGCACATGGGAAAAGAGTGTATGAAGGAATTGCCCTCTATATCTGGAAGAACAAAAGAATATGAAGGAGGGGATGGAGATCTCCACCTAAGGTATCATGAAATGAACCGCTTCTTTATCTGAGGTATATGATACCAAGATATGGATATGTCATATATGATATGCAATATCCACAAAGAAGTGTTGGCCTTTGTGAAAGGACCAAGAAAGGAGTACCCATCATTAGAGCAAGTGTTGTTGTCATAGATAGGAGTACCTTTCAGTTTATTTCATCCTAAAGGGCACGAAATAGAGTTGAGAACTGCTATTTCATACTTTCCAATAGATAGAAACACTTTATTTTTGCATATTATATGACAATGATGGCAATCAATAAAGAGATGTTTCAATTTCTAAAGATACAATCTTTATGGCAATTCCTTGTTTATCTTATGGTATTTGATTTGCATAAGATAAAATGATACCTAAAAGTTATAGATAACTCAAACAATCAAATTAGCATCAATCATGAGAAATTCATTTCTAGTTTCCATATGATGGATAAATCTAGACTCTTTTGGTTAGAGAACCAGTAAGAGACATTAATATCTTGGACATGATTAATCAATCTTCACTAAAGGTAGTGGGAGAGTGATTATCCTATTAGGTATAATACATGTGATGTATTTACATACCTATTGGAACAAATGCTAATACTTCAAATGGTGTTTAGAGAAATACCAATATGAATATCTTGAAGTGTTCAAGATTATCATAGATAAAGTGCAAATTTGTTAAAGTGTTAATTTTTGATGAGATCAATGAATGAAATACTTGGACCAAATGTTTGAGATCCTTATGAGTGATTATGATAGTGTATCATAGTGAACTCATGATTAAGGCATGGTGATGTCTAAATCAAGAAGGAATCATACTCTAAGGAGTTAGAGAATGATTATCAAATAACTGAATTCTTCTTAAATAAAGAATACCCCACACTAATAAAGGACATTAAGAATCACAAGGAGTTGTAAGTTCTTATATCCTTGACAGATACACCTCAATTATCTATGTGATGAGTTGGTCATGTGATGAGTCAACTATCTAGATGAATGAGAGGAATCGAATTTTGAGTTATGGTAGATGACCATTACATCCTAAATGACTTCCATGTAAACCATAAGGTATGACCTTGATGGTAGCACCCATTGGATGGAAATCCATAAGTGAAAATAAGTCTTAAGTGTTAATACACATGGATGACATTATGAGAATGATGATGCTTGTTAATTGCAACTTAATGACTAAGACATTTGGTATATGGATACTAAAACTGCATTCCTATGAGGAATAAAACTGGGATGTGTACGTGACACAACCTATAAGGTTTATGAATCCACTGATGCAAATGAAGTCTTTAAGTTACAATGGACTAATCAATGTGATTGATTGAGTACAAGCAACTCAGAATTGAATCTTTACTTTGATGATATAGTCAAAGGGTTTGACTGATATGTCAAAGATAAAGAAAGGATTTGTGATTTAGTGGGAGTGTGTTCACATTCCACATGTTGATGTGAAATGAAAATGTTCCAGAATGGAAATCTAAAAGTGGAAATTATCTTTAAGGAAGATAGAGATGTTTCCTATGTGATAGGAATAGAGATCTATAGAGATAGTTCTTGAAAACCTCTTGACCTAAAAAGAGAAATCATACATTGGCAATCTATAATGAAGGGTTCAGTATGCACAGATTCAGTGGGAGAAAACTTGTCCATGTTACATGGAGTTAGTATCCCAAGGCCAAGTGTCCAATTCTTATGAAGAATGGGAACACTAAGAATAGATATGGATCTATCATGTATGTAATCATCCCATTATCTTGCATGTATGGACATGGCAAGAACAAAATGCATTCATCATCTTGTATGTAGGACATGGCAATATGATGTGCTCATCCTGATAACTCGTATGTGAGACATGACGAGTGGATGTCTATCTACTTCCAGAAAGGGTTATTGGAATACCATGAGAACTTGATAAGTACTTGAGAAGTACTAGTTCTATGGAGATAAGGAAATGTTTGATGTAAAGAGTTACATTGATGTGAACTTCCGAAAGGACAGAAATTTAGTTGCAAAATATACATAGAATATATAACAGTGAAAGTTTGTTGATAATTGGAAGTATTCCAATGAAACCATTTAAAAGGAAATGTCGAGTATCTATTGTTGGATAAATTGGACATTATGATAAATCCCTTTGTTTCAATGATGACAAACATTTCACTCTTGTTGATCTAATGTGCTACTTGAGTGTTGCATGAATAAGGTGGATGACAAAGCTCTAGGGAATATATATGCTTGAATGATTGTAAATGTCATGAAATGTAATCAATTGTAAACTTGTACAAATATATAATGTACAAGTACTTAGACTTCATGTAAATCAAGCGTTAGATCTTCCCTAGCTAAACATCACACTTAGATAGGTCATCCCCTTCAATAGTGTCACATATGCACACTCATACACACACTTAGTACCTTAATTGAAAGATTGAAACAAGGTCAATCTCGGTCGACAAACTCCTCGACCGAGACACTCTCGGTCGACAAACTTCTCGACTGAGAATGACCCAAGTAGCCGTTAGACACAGCTGACAAGGTAGTTGGTAGTTGAAGATGAACGTTGATCCAGAGAGCCTGTCGGTCGACAAAACTTTGACCGAGTAGGTATCTCGGTCGACAATTCCTCGACCGAGATGAACTCTGACAGCAACTGCAGAATAAAGTAACTAGTCATTACTAATGCAACTAACTTATACCTAACGGCTAGTTAAGCACTTAGAACCCCCTAGAAAGTGTCTAGAACGTCCTTAAGCACTTGTAGGTCATTCCTATAAATAGGACATGCCTTAGGACACCTAAAAACACCTAAGCTACACGTGTGATATACTTGAGCATACACTTACAATTGGCAATCTGTTCTGAGAAATTGAGCAACACTTGCATTGGCAATTCCTCTACTTGCTCTAATTTCGTGTCCTATAGGCTAGTATCTCCTATCCACTACAATCACACGTGCATATACATTGGTTAGGAGATCTACACGCTTGATATAGGAAAATCAAGCCTTGTGCTTCAAAGGATAAGTTGTAATTTCTATATTCCTTCTTGTTCCTTTTATTCTTTGTATTCTCCTTGCTACTCCTAGGGTTGGAGGCTGCAGATTGGAGAAGGTTCTTCTCGGAGGAGAAGGTGGACTTCAAGATACTTCAAGAAGGCTATTGCAACGGGAAGCTACATCAAGAAGGCTATTGCAACGGGAAGCTACTTCAGGAGGAAGGCTGCTTCAAGGTTGGTGCAATTACTTCTAGGTGAAGGTTGCTTCAAGGTTGGTGCAATTACTTCTAGGTGAAGGCTGTTTGAAGGGTTTAGGGAAAGAATTGTAATTTTATGTAAAGTCCTTGCGAGGTAATAAAATTTAATTCTTTCCAAATCCTGGTTGGGTAAGCAACCGGGTAGTGGACTGACTACCTTAGTATTTGCTAAGGTAGGAACCACTCTAAATCCTTGTCCCCTTGTCCGATATTTTTGTGGTTGATTGTTTGAGTTAAATAATTGTTAAAATATCTTTAAAACTCTATTCACCCCCCTCTAGTGTTTTTCAATTGGTATCAGAGCAGGCTTCAAGGAACCCTAACAAGGTCTTGAAGAATGGGTGACGGGGTGCTCAACAACCTTAACCTTGAAGGGACATTTGTTGCTAGGCCTCCAGTGTTTGATGGAACAAACTACACATATTGGAAGAGAAGGATGCAGTTCTACTTCCAAGGCATTAGTTGGGACTTATGTAGGATGGTGTCAACCCCATATGAGCTTCCTCAAACACAATATGCAGAGTGGGATGCAAATACGGTAAAGTCAGCTCAAATGAATGCCAAAGCTGTAAGCATCTTATATTGTTCAATTTCAATAGGAGAATTAAATAGAATATCAAACTGTGACACAGCCTATGACATTTGGCATAGATTGTCCATAACTTATGAAGGTACAGTTCAAGTTAAGAATTCTAAGATTAGTATGATGAAAAACAAAAGTTTGAACACTTTCGTATGGATCCGAATGAATCCATTAGTGAAATGTTTGCAAAATTCTCTTCTATTGTTAATGGTTTGAATGCCTTAGGAAAAATTGTTCTTGAAAAAGATCAGGTATCAAAGGTACTTCGATCACTTCCTCCCAAATACAAGCCCAAGGTGACAGCCATTGAAGAAGCTAATGATCTCACTAAACTGAAAATGGAGCAACTTATTGGCAATCTAGAAGCTCATGAGGCAACTTTAGAAGAGGAAGAAAGAAGAGAACGTGAACGTCAACAAGTGAAAAAGAAGGACATTGCATTCAAAGCATCAATCAAGGACAATCATGACACAAGTGAAGATGATAGTGAAGAAGAAACTCTCATTGTAAATGGTAAGCAATATAAAAGTTTTAAAACTAATAAAACTTCTAGTGTTTCTTCTTCCAGGTGCTTTGAATGTGGCAAAAAGGGACACATGAAAGGTGATTGTCCAAAACTCAAGAAAGGGAAGAAATCATCTCACAAAAAGAAAGAAAGAAAGAGCATATAAATTTGCATGGGATGATTCAAGTGATGATAGTGATGATGGAAAAGAAGAAGTAGAATGCCTCATTGCTACAACAAATGAAGAAGAAGAAGAGGTAAGTCTTTTTGATCTACCAAAAGAAGACCTAATTGCTAGTCTTCAAGATACTCATGAGAAATATATTGAGTGCAAGAAGAAACTTAAGAAATCAAATAAAGTAAATAATGATTTAAATGTTAAACTTCTTGCTCTTGCATCTGAAAATGAAAATCTCAAAAAGGCAAATGAAGATTATGATCTTAAGTTAAAATCTATAGAAGCTGATTGCAATCTTCTTTCCTTAGAAAAGTTAAACTTGCAAACTCAAGTGAATGATCTTCAGAAACAACATGTTCTATGTTCACACTTAGATTATGATGAGGTTGTCAAAGAAAGAAACTCTCTAGTATCTGATTTAGATCAAGCAAAGAAAGATATAAACAAGAAGATGGATGATATTGTTAAGTTACAAAGAAATATAAATGAGTTAAGAGGAAATGACATGCTTGAAAATATTCTGAAAATTTCCTCTAGTTATAATGGAAGAAGAGGATGAGGATATGATCCAAAGAGAAATAAACCCAAAAGAGCTAAAGCATCCAAGACTAAGATTATGTTTGTACCTAGGAACGCAATTCCTAGAAAGAGAAATGAAGTTGACTCTATTAGTTGTCATTATTGCATGCGTCTTGGACATTATTCATTTTCATGCCCATATAAGAAAAAGAATGATGATTTAGCTTGGATTCCTAAAACTTAGTAGCTCAAAATTAACTAGTTGAGATTTGACCTAAACTGATTCTTGATATACAAATGTCATATCTCAACACAATCGAGCTCTAACTTGCATAATCTTATTTTACTTGGAATCAATTAACAGTTCTGAAAACATTCCAGAAACTTTGTCGGTCGAGAATCTGTCGACCGAGTGAACATTCGGTCAAGAAATTGTCGACCGAGCAGGTCACTGATTTCCAGTCTGCTGTAAAATTGCTGAATTTTTTTTTAAAATTGATCAAATTGCTATCTATTTGTGGTTAATGACTGTTTGTACATGCAAAACAAAGTATAAATTCTGGAAATCATCCTTGAAAACTTATATGAGATTAATTTGGTTTATTCTCTAAATGATAAGTTAAAACTGAAAATTATGAATCATGTTGATTTAATTCAAATTACTGCCTTCATGGTCTGTTCTAAGTATTCTTTGATTTATTCACATAGAAACCATATGTTGAAATTCATATTGTTACTGTTTTATCATTACATCATGGATATGCTTTCAACATTTCATTATTCAACTTCCTATATATAAAGTTGATGCTTATTGCATGAATGATCCTTGATGATACATAGGCAAGCAAAATGATTTGTTGGTAATATGTTGTTTTAATGCTTGCAACACATAAGATAAAAATTTCTCAATTGGTATCTTTAAAGACTTGAGATATTAATCGTGTTTTCATTTAAGAATCTTATGCGGGTAAATGAAATTTGATATTTATGTACCTACAGCAAAGTTTATATAAATATTCTAGGAAAATCAAGGACAAATGTTTTCATATTGAGTATTATTTAAAATGCTTCAAATTGATATCTAATCAAATTACATGCAGATATTATACTTCATATATGAGTATTCAATTTGGAAATCTGCAAATTTGCCTCTTGGTTGAAATGAAATTTACCAAGGGGCGCTATGGTCGAAGTCAAGGTCGGCCTAAAATAAGCTTTGACAAAATGCTTATTTGGACATCATTTTATTGTACTTAGTATATTTTTGATAAAGGTCAAAATCAAAAATCATTTGTGACCTTAGAAGCCTTAAATTGCTTTAATTGTAAGATTAAGGGGGAGCTCATTAACACAAATTGTGGCTAAATTAGACAAAAATGATATTAAATCCATGTTCCTAGTAGAATATCTATTTAAGGGGGAGCATAGTATAAAATTAAGGGGGAGAAGAAATATAATATATTCAACCTGGATATCTTTTTGAAATGACAAAGGGGGAGAAAGAATATAAAATCAAAAATATAAATGAGTTTCATCTTGATGGCCAGCACTCACTTGCAAAACAAGAATGGCTACAAAAGGTAATTTTCAGGTATGAAACTCACATGTCTTATATTTCCTTATTTCATATTTAGGAAATGTTTGTCATCTTCAAAAAGGTGGAGATTGTTGGATAAATTGGACATTATGATAAATCCCTTTGTTTCGATGATGACAAACATTTCACTCTTGTTGATCTAATGTGCTACTTGAGTGTTGCAGGAATAAGGTGGATGACAAAGCTCTAGGGAATCTATATGCTTGAATGATTGTAAATGTCATGAAATGTAATCAATTGTAAACTTGTACAAATATATAATGTACAAGTACTTAGACTTCATGTAAATCAAGCGTTAGATCTTCCCTAGATAAACATCACACTTAGATAGGTCATCCCCTTCAATAGTGTCACATATGCACACTCATACACACACTTAGTACCTTAATTGAAAGATTGAAACAGGGTCAATCTCGGTCGACAAACTCCTCGACCGAGACACTCTCGGTCGACAAACTTCTCGACCGAGAATGACCCAAGTAGCCGTTAGACACAGCTGACAAGGTAGTTGGTAGTTGGAGATGAACGTTGACCCAGAGAGTCTGTCGGTCGACAAAACTTCGACTGGGTAGGTATCTCGGTCGACAATTCCTCGACCGAGATGGACTCTGACAGCAACTGCAGAATAAAGTAACTAGTCGTTACTAATGCAACTAACTTATACCTAACGGCTAGTTAAGCACTTAGAACCCCCTAGAAAGTGTCTATAACATCCTTAAGCACTTGTAGGTCATTCCTATAAATAGGACATGCCTTAGGACACCTAAAAACACCTAAGCTACACGTGTAATATACTTGAGCATACACTTACAATTAGCAATATGTTCTGAGAAATTGAGCAACACTTGCATTGGCAATTCCTCTACTTGCTCTAATTTCGTGTCCTATAGGCTAGTATCTCCTATCCACTACAATCACACGTGCATATACATTGGTTAGGAGATCTACACGCTTGATATAGGCAAATCAAGCCTTGTGCTTCAAAGGATAAGTTGTAATTTCTATTTTCCTTCTTGTTCCTTTTATTCTTTGTATTCTCCTTGCTACTCCTAGGGTTGGAGGCTGCGGATTGGAGAAGGTTCTTCTCAGAGGAGAAGGTGGACTTCAAGCTACTTCAAGAAGGCTATTGCAACGGGAAGCTACTACAAGAAGGCTATTGCAACGGGAAGCTACTTCAGGAGGAAGGCTGCTTCAAGGTTGGTGCAATTACTTCTAGGTGAAGGATGCTTCAAGGTTGGTGCAATTACTTCTAGGTGAAGGCTGCTTGAAGGGTTTAGGGAAAGAATTGTAATTTTATGTAAAGTCCTTGCGAGGTAATAAAATTTAATTCTTTCCAAATCCCGGTTGGGTAAGCAACTGGGTAGTGGACTGACTACCTTAGTATTTGCTAAGGTAGGAACCACTCTAAATCCTTGTCCCCTTGTCCAATATTTTTGTGGTTAATTGTTTGAGTTAAATAATTGTTAAAATATCTTTAAAACTCTATTCACCCCCCTCTAGTGTTTTTCATCTATGTGTTAGAGAACAAAAGTGGATACTATATGGATCTCGAAGTTCATGAGATGAACTTATAGATATTCTGCTCATTGATGACAAGTATGGAGTCCTTGATCATGCAATGTGGCTAAAGGTTAGCAAAGGAATACTAGATCGCATATTATGGCAACTCCATCTCATACGTGTGACGTACAACGAAGAGATGAGAGACATGTAGTTAAAACTGACTTTGGCAAGGTGTTTCCATAACTCAATATGTTCGCACTAGAGCACAGTAACATGTGGAACATGTTTGAATATCACTATAAATATGATTCAAGGGTGATTGGCTCGCAGTGCAAGTGGGAGTCTATTAGTATGTATGCCATGAGAGCCAATCATGGGATGATTGGTGGGATACATTATGATTGATTTGATAAACATCAAAGGCAACCTTCCAATTCTTTCTGGTTCAGTCATATGAGATAGTGATAGAACATATTAAATGTCTAGAGAATGACAGTACTCAATGATGTATGCCTTCAGGTTTAGGACATGAACGATGAGATCATACGGATGCTAAGAGTTTGTACATTCTTGTTATGTCCCTACTCGGATGTCATTGTGGAAGGTAGATAGACAACAATGACACACAAGACTAGATTGTGGTGTTGGTTGATGACAGAATCTCATTAGTCATTATATAGAGATATCAAACCAAACACATAGGTACTTGTTAGAGAACAAGTGAACCAGACAGACCCATCGTGAGTTTGACACATGGAACCATGACATGGTAGTCATAGTCAGTACTCACAGTGATGGTGGTGAGTGTGATTCTTTGATATAAAATCACTACACTCAACACATGTCATTGGGCACACTTTGACATCCTCAAACGCAGTCCTGAAACTTGGTTTGTTATAAAGGTGATGATTGGGTGGCTTTGACACATGGGGCTTTTGAGGGGTGAGTGATAGATATGGGATTTGTCCCTCCTGAGGGAGTTTGATATCCAAGGCTGCTTGATGAGTAGGATTGAGAAAGGCGTGCATGCATGTGTGAATCAGTATGTGATATTGATGTCATACATATCTCTTCCAATCTACTCTGAGATCAAGAAAGTGAATGAGCGTTGATAGGATGACTATTCCATGCCTCGAGTTCATTCGGGATATCAGTGACAAAGGAATTCTACATTCACTGTAACACCATTCAAAAATTGTAGGATTCAAAGTTGTTCTCCAACTTTCTTTTTCACTTAGGTAGCACTGATGTGTGACTAGGCACCGCTCTTTGCTTGTGAAGTCATAAGTGTTATGGACTTTTACTGCCAACGTGAAATGGACCTGTAGGGTCACACACATAGGATTTAACCTGGAAAAGGAGTTTTGTCCACCAACAATGTTTAGATTGATTACTAAAAGAGTTTAGTAGTTCAATTAAACACTCAATTAATTGAAAGCTCAATGTCATAATGTTCAAGGTGTTGGACACATTGATTGGGGTATCGGATTGATTGAAACTGCAATTGACTGATTCTGCACAATCTGCACTCCCAACCGATCAGCTCATGTGATGAACCGATCAGCTCATCTTGGTGAACCGATCAGCTCAGGTGGTGAGTCGATCGGCTCATGGACAGGGTGACACGATTGCTTCAAGTGTTGAAACGATCGGTTCAACTGGTGCAACTGAGCAAGTTGGGAAAGTAGGATTGATGAGAAATTTCCTTTCATTTCACTTACCCAATTTGATTGGGAAAAGGATTGGTATTTGATACCAATTAGAAACAAAAGAGGGAAATTCAATCGGGAACTGATCATGACCACGAACCGACCGGTTCAGAAAGTGAATCAACCGTTTCATGGGTCCCAACTGATCGGTTGAGTGTCAAGTGATCAGCTCAAGTCCCCAACCAACCGTTTTAGAAATGAAACGATTGGTTTAGGTTGCGAGTTGGTTGTTTTTGTGGAAAATCTTGAACCATTATACTCCTGCTTTAGTCCCATATTGATCGGGATAGAGAACCCTGTCCCATGACCCTCCTATATATAGGGGTATTGGGGGCTTCTCAAAGAACAACTCAGTGCAACCAGTTGCTCTGCAAAGTTGTCGTTCTCTCTGGTTTTGGTAACCGAGAGAGCCCGAGCAAGTGCTACCCGATAAGGGAGACACAGCAAGGGAAAGACAACTGTAGTTTTGACTGGTGGAAGGAGAGTGTGTCAGTGACTGGTACGTTGACAGGAGGGTGCGACTCCTTCCAATTCCTTGTGGGACAAGGAGATTGGAGTTCCAGGTGGTCCATGTAGACTACTTCAGAGGAGGGAGGTTTCTGTCGCTCGGAGGACAACTGTCAATCCCGACAGTCTCGGTGAGACCAAGAGTCGTCAGTCCCGGTGCGACCAGGAGCTGCACAGACACCGTCCAAGACTAGAGGTGAAGACCGCGCAAGGCGCGAGGTATTGTCGCCGAGAAAACCTCGGGACAAGGTATGATTCCACAAACCATCCTTCCCTATTGTATAGATGTTGACGCATTTTCTTTTTCTGGGTTTGGGGAGGAGAAAATTTTTGTTTCCGCTGCCTTCTCTACCTCCCCTAAAAACCCAACACTCTTGTCAGTTCTTTTTCAGCATCAAAAGAAATGTTGACGCTGGCAGCTGTCATTCCATATAAGAAAACATCTGTCACACCTGCATCCCATGATTACCGCTAATCGTTAGATTAGGGTGTGACTATGAGGATTACACTTATTACAAAATCACCCTTAACTCTTTCTTTTCTTAATCACTTTATATTTAACCTAAAGGAAAATCTTATAATTTGGAAAATACTGAAATCTTACTTAAACTTGCGGAAGCAAACTTACTATTTCTTAATCTTGAAATATACCTCAGAGTTTAAACAACATATTACTTCTTACTTGCGGAATGTAAATTACAACAGATAATTTAAACCTAAACTACTTATTACTTTACATTCTCTCTCTACCACACTACATGCCCAAGGATCGAGGGTAAAGGACTGAGAGACTTCTATCTAACTATGAACTACCTTCTAAGAGCATGGGTGAAAAGATCCTTCAGTTTCCTCGTACTGACGTTGACCTGAAAAATGCTTCAGTAGGTTGGTGAGCTACTGGATCAGTGAATAGAATTTCACCCAACCATAGTATATAACTCATTTTATGTTTATTAATTGGAATAAAATACAAGATAATACTATACTATGTAGATTTAAGCAACATAATTTAAATGATAGGAGATGTCAACATTTCATTTAGATAACAACTGCTGCAAAGTTGTATATATGATTAAATAATAGAAATACTAAAATTTCATTTAAAGGACAATGGTTGTGAAACTAAATCAAACCTTTCTTAACTCTTTAAATTATAAGAAACTATGTGAACTTATATGAACATATTTTATCTTATGCCCTGATCTTATGAGGTGTACTCTACATACAAAGACTCATAGTGAACTACGATCCCACCATACAAGACTTAGCCGACACCCCAGGATAGCTAAGTTTGACTACTCTCCCGGTCTGCAATACGGAAATTGGCACTCCTATTGTGCCATAATCTGGACTCCTCCTCTAACCTAAGCACACAGGCAGAGAGTCAAGCCACCTATTGACTTTTTTGTACTCTAGTGCCACCAGGCCCTCTGGTTGATGTTGGACACTATAATCTATAATTTAAGGAGACTTCTACTAGGGCTTCGTTCCCCGTGCCACCTGATTGTATGTTCCGACCCTCGTATACTAGATTATGCCAGGGTTAGGTCATTTCACCCCTAAGGCGTAGACCTCACATAGGGGTTCTACGGTGTTCAGGGCCCTTAAATCTATAATTTTATTATTTCCTAAAAAAACTCTTACTATGTTGAACCTTTTTCTTACTTATACTCTACTCTCGTATTTCTATTACATCTCGTCTATTGAATTGCCATTCAAATCACAACATGAATCTCATTCTAGACCTGACAGAGCAGTATACTCAAAAACATTGTAATTTACTGAGTAATCCATATACCATGCATGCAGGCAGACTGAAATTTCTTAAATAAACTAAATTCATATCAACTTGGCTCATATATGCTGGAATTATACAATTAATCATCGTAACACACTAATAAGTGAAAATTACTTGATATATTAGAAATTGTCAATAGCTCTTGTAAATTATCTGAAATTCCTTGAAAATCAAGCACACCAACCCAAATTCTAAGTTATGCATCACATAACTCAATTAAAGGTAAATTACTTGTTATGGCACAAATTATTAATATTGATTGAGAATTTCAAATGATTTCTTTGAGAAACATGTTGATTTGTACAATTATTAATACACTCACATTAAATATAACTAGGGGTGTGCAACTAGGTTTCTATTGAACCCTTTCATGTCATTATCATTTCTTTGAAATCGAGCATCTATAAACTTACTAAAAACATACAGCCTGGGTTTATACCCAAACTATGTCGTTACTGGTCATGTACTATTGAGTTCAACATTTAATCGAGAAAATTAGGTTTTAATCATTCATGCAGTTCTAGTAATCTAAATCACACATGTAAGGACCCTGACCTCCGTTCAGGGCTTATCCTGTTTGTTTTGCTTAACCCTAATGCTTATTTGCTTGCTAATCACCTTTAGTGGTGATTAGGGTTTGCTGGTGCTTTGTTGAGAGTTGGAGGTTCTACTTGCAATTAACCCAAGTTTAAGGTTTGTGGGCAAGTTTGCCACCTTGTGAGGTGGTCCTCCCTCTCCTTGCTTCCTCTAGTGTTGAGAGGAAGGTTTGGGCTCGTTGCTTGAGTTCCTTTGTGATTGGTTGAGCTTGTTGGGCTATGTGGTGCCTTGTCTTTGCCTCTTTGGACCTTGTGTCGGGCAAGAGTGCCTTGTGTCATCCTGTGCTTGTGTCGGCCAGTGGTGTGTCGCCTAGGGTCTGTGTCAGCCATGGTGTGGGGTTGTGTCGCCCATGGACTCTTTGACTCTCTTTGACCTCGTTTGTGTCACCACTAGTGGACACTTGGTGTGTGATGCTTGCATGTGTAAATGGCCTTGGACATGTGTTTAGAGCATGTTAGAGTGGTGGCATTGCCCATGGACAAGTGTCCCTAGGTGGGTGACACCTTGCCTTGTCTTACCTTGGTTTCTCCTCCATCCCCTTCTATATATGTGTTTCCTTTCCCTTGATAAGGATCCCTTTAGTTCCTTAGTCTCCCTCTCCCTTGATGCACGACACCCTCCCTTCCTTTGCAAGCTTGGTGGTCGATCCTTCTTGGAGTCTCCTTCTTCCTCTAGTGGTGGCTGAACCCTAGAGTGCCTTGCTCTTCTTCCTTGGTGGTGCTTGGAGCTGGGAGCTAGGAGATTGAAACTTGCTTAAGGCGGGTTACATAACTCCTAACCCTAACTACACTACCTTCTTTTATGTTCTTATATATTTCTTATGATCATATCTACTATGCATGTTGCTAGTTTAGTTTCTTACTTAGTTGTTCTTGTTGGCCGAACCTGTGTTCTAGGGTTTCTTGGTGAGAAACACCCCTTTCTATCCTTGGTCTATAGGAGTGAGCTTGAGTTCTAGTAATATGGGCAGCACTCCTCTCTCACTTAAGTTGAGAGGTGAGCTTGTGTTCTAGTTGCTTGAGCAACACCCTCCTCTCACCGTGGACTTGAAAGTTGAGCTATGTAGTGGTTGTGGACCTTGGTTGTGGTTGCACCTTGTGTTTCCCAATTGGTGTTAAGAAGCTTGGAAAGACCCCTATCTCTTGATAGTTGAGAGGTGAGTCATCTTCTTGATCCATTAGGGTTTTGGTGCCCTTGTGCTTGAGGTTGGTGGTGACCCTGTCGGGCTGCACCTTGGCCGTTATGGCTTGGGGTTGGTCTTGCCCGATACCCCTCTTGACCTAGATCTTTGGACGTTACGATGTGGTGTTATGTCAAGCGTCACACACTTGGTTCCTGCCTTGTTGTGTTGGGTGATATACCCTAATAAGTACCCTGCTTGACACCCTTCACCTCGTTATAACCTGATGTTGTGGAAGTTTGTTAACTGGTTCTATGGTGGGCGTCATCCCTTGACCCTGTCCTTTTGTGTCGGCCGATAGATAGGGCTAAGCTTTGTGTTGGGTGTTATGTTTTCTTTGCTGCACGCGTTGCACCTTTGGGCGTTATGCCTTGCTGTGTGGTGTTGCCCGATACACCTTGTGCACGACGCGTCGTTGCACGATATGCCTCTTTGGCTAAGATGCACGCCTTTTTTGCCCGATATGCATGTGGTGCACTACACAGTGTTGCACAATAACGCATCGCACGTCACACTGGATGCACGACATGCCCATAGGTTCAGCTGCCCGATAGGATTTGTGGTCATTTTAACCCTGTGTTTCACGGCACGCGTTGTACGATACAGAGGTGCACGACACACGTTGCACGATACATAGGTGCACGACACGTGTTGCACAATAAAGAGGTGCACGACACGCGTTGCACGACACAGAGCTGCACGGCATGCGTTGCATGATACACCCTGAGGTAGCCCGACACCCTTGCTGGTTTGCTTGGCCGATAGGTAGCTGGTTTGCTGGACCATTGCATGGTTGTTTTGGTTGGACAATATGGGCGAGTCCCCTGCCCGATACCTACCTTTGGTGAGGGTACCATACCTGATACCACCTTTGGTGAGAATAGTGGATGCTTCTAGTGAGGGTCTTGTTCCTTATGGAAAACCTATGTGCTAGATCTTGTTCTATGATGTCACGTTTGGTTTAAAATAGTATCTCTTGATATGCTTGTTGGTAATTGCTACAGTAAGTGCACATCTATGTAACTTGACACGACATCTTATGTATTTGTAATCATCTTGAATTATCTGTATAATGCTGAGTAAATAATAAGAATATAAGATGCTTTGCATAATGATATGACTTATGTCTATGGTCACAGGTTGAGACATAAATGATAACGTATATAATCATCAATGTTGTCCTATGTTGATAATATGAATCTTCTGTCAATCCATGATGATTGTGCATACTAACCATGCAGGTGATGCGTATCTAGGTAAAGGTCTATGAGGAATATATGATGAGTAACATTGCTTTGATGGTTACTCTTAATGGTGAGATAACATACATGATGTGTTTTGGTCTGAGGACCCAAGTTTGGATAAAGTGCCTAAGTTGATGAGAATGCCTTGAGAGGCAGTGGCACTATGTGATAAGGGATTGAGATCCCATGGCAATGTGATGATCCTTGAGGTGGATCTAGATGATTGGCAAGAGGCCAAGTGATAACATGTAATGTTGGATCCTTATGATGGATCAGGATGATGTTGATTACAATAAAAGCATAAATTTGAATTTCATGTTGTTTATTCTTGTTATAAGTTGCATGTTATACAACTTGGTTGAATCTTGCAATCCACATAAAAGACACTAACTAATCATAGTGGAATATATCATGTAGTTGTCATGGCCATAGATCCATCATTGTCAGAAGCTGGTGATGGTGAAACGGGTTTTCCTACGGGTTAACCCGGAGCGCATATTGTTGAATATGCGAGGTTTCTCCCAGCCTAAAATAGAGAGGATTTGAGTACAGCTGTGGTTGCAGACTCGAGATATGTATAGAGCATGGTGAACATGCCCATGGCTCAGGATATGTGATATGAGAGCATGAATGCGTTCATGGCTCAGAGCACGGTGAACAGGCATGTGGCTCATATATACTAGCGTCGAGACTTGTACCGAGGCGGGCTAGAGAAGGGTAGCCTATGGAGCTGACCCTGTGGCTGAGGCCACTTAAGCATGAGACTGCGGTCCTGCTTGTGTTGTACTCGTGCACTGACCACAAGGTGGGAGGTCGTGGAGTCCGGCTCTTCCATTGACCCTGTATGGCACCGGCTCCGGGTTTTGCAGCCGTCGGTTGGATTTGAGCGGTACGGCTCACTTCCTCAGGGCATAATAACACGTAATCCAGCCATATAGTATTTACTTATTAAGGCAAAACACAGAACATTGGTTGAGGCCTTGCTTGTGTAGTTAATCTTGTTATACCTTGCAGTTACTTATACGTTCCTCATGTTATGTGGTAAGACCTTATAAATCTTATCTTGTTAATCATGTTCCATAAAGAGATATTTGGTGACATGCCTTCCGTACATCTGGTAAGCTTGATGGTATGAATAGCTTAGTTATAAACTACTCTTGTTATACCTCTTATCAGTTATCTACTGTTAATGTTTTATCTTTCTGAGGTTTTGTGGTTTCGGCGGGGAGTTATGTTTCTTGTTGGGACTGTTTATCTCACCCCGCTGGTTTATAACATTTTTAGGTGTTCGAGCTAGACGTGGTGGTGGTCGCGGAGTTGCAGCCGAGCAGCAAGATGAGCAGTAGAAGGAAAGAGATGGACATGCTGCTGTTTTGGTTGTTTTGTAGTAGATTCTTAAAGTCATCCCTGTACTCTCAGGTCCTTGGAGGTGTTTTGACGTTGTTTCATGATGTATAGTTGATGGTGTTTTGTATATCCTGTTGCTAGCCGGATGTGGGCCGTTATGTATGTATAAACAGGTGATGAACTCATGTGATGCCTAGATAGCTGATCTCCTAAGCTGTGGACACGTGTCAAGATCTTGTAAATGTTTATATAACATGTTTCCTTGTAGGATGAGGACCTAAATGTAATAGTTTCTCAGTTTATCCTCAATCTGCAATCGGTTTTAATTAACCTGTGTTTTTGGTAATTTGTGGTTTATGGTGTTTTCCACACGTTTTCACGTAACACCTCGTTGTCTGTGTGATAGTGGGATGTGTTGCCACAAGTTTTGGTATCAGAGCTCTAGGTTCGCTGAGTCTACAGGGATTTCGGACTAGGTTGTGTCTGTTCTTGTGAGTTTTCCAGATTTTCTTACCATCATCTTCTGCCCTCAGCAGAAGAAAACCCAAGATGTCTGGAAACCATGAAGAACATACTGTTGAGAACAACGATGCTACATCAGTTGATGGAGCTATAGGGCAGGCACATGAAGATCAGGTGCATGAGGTCCCCCAACTTGAGCTAGCCATTTTTGAACACCCTGCCTATCAACAGCTTATGGGGCAGATGATGGCTACGATGAATCTCATGGTAGAAAGATTGTCAGTGCCTCCGCCGAGAGCACAGGCTCCCCATGGTGAAACATTGGGTATTGGGAAGACCTTTGAGCGGATTCGCCGAGTCAGAGCTTCAGATTATGCAGGGATGACTGATCCAGTGGATGCAGATCTGTGGCTGACAAATCTTGAGAAGGCTTTCTGGATCCTTGACATCCCTAAAGTAGACAAAGTAAAGCACATTGTCTACCTTTTGAAGGGTAGTTCTAGTCACTAGTGGACCATCGAGTAAGAGAAGCGACCTGGTGAGGTGATCAGTTGGGAGGTGATAACCTCCTATTTTAGTCGATTATCTTAGTCTTTTTCTTTAGTTTTCCATACTCTTTACAAGTTAAAGCTATACATAATCCCAAATTTACCCTTTTTTGTAAATACACCATCAGACTAACTTTTTCCTATTATATATGCATAAAAACATCAAAAAATCATAAAAGAATAACTCAGCCTCAAGACCGCATGGATTCAAACGGTCCCAAGACCGCATGAAGCCAATCGGTCTCGAGACCGCATGGAGTCAAACGGTCCCAAGACTGCATGAAGCCAACCGGTCCCGAGACCGCATGGAGTCACACGGTCCCAAGACCGCATGAAGCCAACCGGTCTTGAGACCGCATGGAGTCAAATGGTCCCAAGACCGCATGAAGCCAAACAGTGTCGAGCCCGCATGGAGTTCAAACGGTCTCAAGACCGCATGAAGCCAACCGGTCCCGAGATCGCATGGAGTTCAAACGGTCTCAAGACCGCATCTGGTCCCGAGACCGCATGAAGTTCAAACGGTCTCAAGACCGCATGAATCCAACCGGTCCCGAGACCGCATGGAGTTCAAACGGTCTCAAGACCGCATGAAGCCAACCGGTCCCAAGACCGCATGGAGTTCAAACGGTCTCAAGACCGCATGAAGCCAACCGGTCCCGAGACCACATGGAGTTCAAATGGTCCCAAGACCGCATGAAGCCAAACGGTCTCATGGTCCAAATGGTCTTAAGGTCCAAACGGTCCCAAACCGTTTGGACTTCACTTAAGGCCTATAAATAAGAACCCAAGGGTCCTCCGTCCATATCAAGTTTCAGACGTTCAAAGGCTACCTCAATCGTTCCAGAGCTCTTGCTACTTCCATCCTCCACCCTGGGGCTGCCGGTCTGAGACCCATACTCCATCCTGAAGCTGCTTTCTCCTTCTTCGCCAAAGAAGGTGGGAAGGGGAGATCTCATCGTTGTGCAACCTATGAAGACTGGTGGACCGTTTCTCTCTCTCCAAGGGGTTGACCTTCCTCCATCCTTTATGGGGATGATGCTCTCTCTCTCTCTTCTCACCTCCTTCTTGGTCCTAGTCATGAACGAGTAGTTTTCCTTCACTAGGGTGCAGGGAGTAGCCCCGCTACCCATGCTTTCATATCATGTAAATGTAATCCTTAGGTTGTAATATAGAGTTCATATCTTTGTCAGTTCGACATCAAACGATTAATGAATACTTGTTGCTTGATCTCCAACTTGTGCTATCTTTTATCTTTTAGTATGAATTGTCTACGTTTGTACTATTAGATTTGAAACTCATTTGTATGTTGGTTCTTGGTGCATGTATCCACCATGCATCTGTTTCGGTATCCAGAAGTGTATCTCAAGAAGTGGAGTAAACTCACTATCATCCGTTGCACTTTTATACTATGAAATGGAATCAGTTGATGTATGGAAGTGCAACCTTAGTAAGTCTAGGAACACACTTTGCGAGGGGAATGATGTAAAGTAATGTGACCATTTGATCGAGAATGACTGGCGTTGCAACATTCCCGCTCCATCCGCAGTTGCATACTCAGCAACCCCAGATGGCGCTACCGCAGCAACAATCTCAACAACAAATTCCTCTAAAAAACACTCTGGCCCAACCGGAAGATGAAATATCCTTGATAAGGAAGCTGTTACAATCGCAACAAACTATGCTTGCTAACCAACAGGCTCAGCAGAAAGCAGTTGAAGCTCAACTCGCTCAGATCGCTGCACAATTAAAGCCCCCAGCAGGTATGCTTGTTGGGAAACCTGAACCAAATCCTAAGCATGGGCAAAACAGACATGAACAGTTGAATGTCGTCACCACAAGGTCGAGACGCATTCTTCCTGAACCTACCAAGATCACTCTGGATGATGATGATACGCCCGCTTTTATGACAAAAGAGAGCTCGCAACAAGGAATTGAGAAACCCTCTGAGGGCACAAAGAACAAAAATAAAGAACAAGTGTCCGCAGAACCCGAAGTCTCGCAATTTAAACCGAGGATTATGTATCCGGGAAGACTGCAAGAAACAAAAATGGACACCAGGTTTCAAAAGTTCAACGAGGCAATGAAGAAACTGTACATTGACATCCCGCTCCTTGACGCTCTGTCCGAAGTACCAGCATGGGCAAAGTATCTCAAAACCTTGCTATCAAGAAAGTATATAACCAAGGAGCAGGAAACTGTCAAGCTTTCTCAGACCACTTCTGACATCATCCTAAACAAATTGCCTAAAAAGAAGAAGGACCCAGGTTCCTTCAGAATCCAATGTTGCATTGGAAATGCGTCTACAAAGAAAGGATTAGCTGACCTTGGGGCCAGCATATCCATTTTGCCTTACTCAATGTGCCAACGTCTGGGTTTCACCGACTTGCTACCTACAGCAATGACTATTCAACTAGCTGATTCCACCATAACCGCACCATTGGGAATCATTGCAACATCCCAGTAAGGATAGGCAAGGATGCCTACGTTCCGTGTGGTTTTGTTATCATGGATATTAAAGAAGACTTGAGATACCCGATCATTTTCGGCAGACCTTTCCTAGCTACTGCCAGAGCGCTGATTGATGTCGAAGCTGGAACCATCATTCTTAGGCTCAGGAAAGAAGCAATTCAATTCCGAGTCCTTGATAGTATGAAAGGTCCCAGCATCTAAGAAGAAGTCTTTCTTTTGGACGCAATTCAACAAATGTCACAATTAGAAATCTCCGAGCCAATTGACGAACTTGAGAATGCTCTTATCAATCTGGAGGTTGAATTTTCTGCAAATGAACTAGTCCAGCAATGCCTCCAATATCTATAAAAGATCGAAGAAGCGCCAAAGGCTACTTTTGAAGAGCTTAAAGCTGTTACTATTATAGAAGCAGCCGAACCACCAAAAGCCCCTGAATTGAAGACTTTACCTACAGGGCTTAAATATGTTTTCCTAGATGAGGAAGAGCTATGCCCGATCATCATCAGCTCCACCCTTACCGAAGATCAAGAAGTAAGGCTTCTGGATAAGCTGAAGAAGCATAGAAAGGTCATTGTATATAAAATAACTGACCTTACAGGCATAAACCCAGCTCTGTGTATGCACATGCTTCCTATGGTTGAAGAATTTAAACCCTCTCGCGAACATCAAAGAAAACTGAACCCAAATCTGAAAGAGGTAGTTCGTCTGGAAGTCCTTAAACTACTCAAAGCTGGCATGATCTATCCTATCTCTGACTCTTAGTGGGTCATCCCGATTCAGGTTGTTCCAAAGAAAGGGGGCACTACTGTAGTGATCAATGATAAAAATGAGTTAGTACCTACCAGGACTGTAACAGGATGGCGAATGTGCATTGATTATAGGAAGTTGAACAAAGCCACAAGGAAAGACCACTACCCTCTACCTTTCCTTGATGAAGTCCTGGAACGCCTGGCTCACCAAAAGTATTTTTGTTATCTCGATGGTTACTCTGGGTTCTACCAAATACCCATACACCCGGAGGACCAGGAAAAACCCACCTTCACATGTCCCTTTGGGACATATGCATTCAGAAGAATGTTGTTCGGGCTATGTAACGTGCCTGCCACTTTCCAACGTTGTATGTCTGCTATCTTCGCCGGTTTAACTGAATCCGTTATGGAAGTTTTATGGACGATTTCTCAGTTTACGGAGACTCCTTCGACAACTATTTAATCAATCTTGAACGAGTTCTGCAACGCTGCGAGGAAACGAACCTTATCTTGAACTGGGAGAAATGCCATTTCATGGTAACAGAAGGTGTCATCCTCAAACATAGGGTAAGTGATAGGGGAATCGAGGTTGATAAAGCAAAGATCGATGTTATCTCAAAGTTGTCACCTCCAAAGGACATAAGAGGAGTTCGAGCTTTCCTGGGTCATGCAGGATTCTATAGAAGATTCATCAAAGATTTCTCGAAGATAGCTAAACCCATATGACCCAACTCCTGACAAAAGATGCTGAGTTCATATTCAACCAGGAGTGTATGCAAAGCTTCTCCACCCTTAAAGATGTGTTAATCTCTGCACCTATTCTAAGGGCTCCAGACTGGTCGCAACCCTTCAAAATCATGTGCGACGCAAGTGATTATGCCATAGGGGCTGTTTTAGGATAGAGGATTGATAAGAAACCCTATGTCATCTACTACGCATCCAAAATGCTAGACGAAGCACAGAAAAACTACACCACCACGGAGAAAGAGTTTCTGGCTATCATCTACGCATTTGAAAAATTCCGCTCCTATCTGATTGGCTCTAAAGTCATCATTTACACCGACCATTCTGCTATCCGATACCTGATTCAGAAACAGGATGCCAAACCCAGGCTTATCCGCTGGGTGCTAATGCTTCAAGAATTCGACTTGGAGATCAAAGATAAAAGTGGCGTGGAGAATGTTGTGGCCGATCACCTCAGCAGGATCGAGGTTGAAGAAAAAGATAAAATCCCTATTAGGGATTCTCTTCCTGATGATCAGCTTATGAAGGCCACTCATGGTTTCCCTTGGTATGCGGATATCGTTAATTATCTGGCCACAGGGATTATCCACCCATCTTCTTCCTACCAGGATAAAAGGAAGTTCCTTCACGACATAAAACGTTATCACTGGGATGAACTCTACTTGTTCCACCTCTGTGCCGACGGACTTTTCCGTCGCTGCCTGCCAGAAGAAGAAATAACCCCGGTCTTAGAACATTGCCATTCCGGACCCACGGGGGGGCATATGAGTGCCAAGAAAACCGCCATAAAAGTTTTACAATCTGGTTTCTTCTGGCCCACCATATCAAAAGACTCTTATGATTTCGTGAAAGCCTGCGACAAATGCCAATTTTTGGGCAACATATCAAAAAGGGACGAAATGCCCCTCACTATGTGGCAGGAAATTGAACTTTTTGATGTATGGGGGGTAGACTACATGGGCCCTTTCCCTTCATCATATGGCTTCTCTTACATTTTGGTTGCAGTGGATTACGTCTCAAAGTGGGTCGAAGCTGTACCCACTGTGTCCAGCGATTCCAAACCTGTTATCAAATTGTTCAAAGATATTATTTTCCCAAGATTTGGAGTTCCGACAACGGTCATATCATATGGCGGGACCCATTTCCTGGAACGAAGTTTTGAAGCGTTACTGAGAAAATATGGAGTCCATCACAAAGTCTCCACGCCTTACCACCCACAAACTAGTGGCCATGTAGAGGTATCCAATAGACAATTAAAGGTGATTCTTGAAAAAACGGTGAACAAAAACCGCACTGATTGGTCCACCTAACTTCCTAATGCCCTCTGGGCATACCGAACTGCTTACAAAACACCAATCGGAACAACCCCGTTCCATTTGGTGTACAGGAAGTCATGTCATCTTCCAGTCGAACTGGAACATAAAGCCTGGTGGGCCATCAAGCAATTAAACTTCGATCTTAAAAGTGCAGGGGAGAATAGACAACTCTAGTTACAGGAGTTAGAGGAGCTCCAAATGACAGCCTATCACAGTTCTAGAATCTATAAAGAGCAAACAAAAATGTGGCACGATGGACATCTTAAGAGAAAAGATATCGTCGTTGGCAACAAAGTTCTCCTATTCAACTTCAAGCTCAAATTATTTCTCGGAAAACTTAGAACAAAATGGTTTGGGCCCTTCACTATAAAACATATCTACCCAACTGGAGCTGCCATTATTATCGACAACAACAGAGGAGAAAGGACGGTCAACGGTCACCGTTTAAAAAGATATTACACTCCGGAAGACAAAAAGCCTCGACAAACCATCGACATCAGAGATGCTATACCAACAGCATAACAGCTTTACAGTTTCCTCGAGCCAGCAACGTTAAACCAAGGTGCTACTTGGGAGGCAACCCATGACTTCACAAATTAGTTTAGTTGCAGCCCTTGTCCTAATTACTTCTCACCCTATCACTTTGCCACTCTGAGGATAGAGTGAGTGATAAGTTGGGGGGGTACATTAGATAAGGGCAAGGTATCTTTTTTCCAAAACCCTCTTTCTCCTTTTTCTCCTTTTTAACCCTTTTAAAATAAAGTCACCCCAACTAACTCTAGAATCATGTTAGTCCCTACAAGTAAATAACTCTTAGGCATTTAATGGAGATTTAATAATGTCCCTCCACTACTGATTTTCATGCTTTTGCTTCAATTCTTTATCTGACTCTCCACAGGTCAAAATCAAGGCAGAAATAAGCCAAGATCTCAAGGATGAGAGGGGAATTAGGCAACTTCCAAATCAAGAAGTTCTGCAAGTGGACCACAAACCAAATAAGTGCATGCTGAAAAACTCTAAGAACATCTTTCCTCTCTTCAAAATAAAAGAGGCTTGGCCGCCCAAAATAAATTCCCAAACAAAACCCCAAAACCCAAGCCTGCGAGTTATCGAATAAAAGCCAGAGAGACGAATAAAATTATGAGAGTTTTTCCATGAATAAGGATCTATATAAAGAACTGATGAAGGTTTCATCCGGCCGGCACATTCCACTGCCCTCACAAAGGCAGATGTGTCGTGCCCGGTAGTGGAACCCTAAGGTATCTAAATATATGAAAAACTCATAAAGGACTCACCCGGCCGGTACATTCAGCTGCCCTCATAAAGGCAGATGTGTCGTGCCCGGTAGTGAGATCCTAAAAAGCATAGATAGCCCCTCCCCCACTTGAAGGGGGAGCTACACTTCAAGCCTTTAGCCAACCCTCATACCCTCTCTAGCTTCCAGTAGGTCTTTCAGAGAGGTATAAAGCTGATTAGAGTCAACAACATGCACGAAATAAAGGTGGTCCCAATGCGAACTATGAGATACGGAAAGAACCTGAGACCCAAGAAACTCTCGAAATCTGAAAGAGTCAAGGCAAGCAATAAGACTTGATATGACCTTAGGGGAACTCAGGTTAAGAATTGAAGCAAGAGTATGGAAATCCTAATTAAATAAGATCACCTCGCCATTACATGTCTCAGCTCTATCTAACTTGAGGACAAGCTAGATTCTAAGTTAGGGGGGGTGATAACCTCCTATTTTAGTCGATTATCTTAGTCTTTTTCTTTATTTTTTCATACTCTTTTCAAGTTAAAGCTATACATAATCCCAAATTTACCCTTTTTTGTAAATACACCATCATACTAACTTTTTCCTTTTATATATGCAGAAAAACATCAAAAAAATCATAAAAGAATAACTCAGCCTCAGGACCGCATGGATTCAAACAGTCCCAAGACCGCATGAAGCCAATCGGTCTCGAGACCGCATGGAGTCAAACGGTCCCAAGACCGCATGAAGCCAACCGTTCCCGAGACCACATGGAGTCACACGGTCCCAAGACCGCATGAAGCCAACCGGTCTCGAGACCGCATGGAGTCAAACGGTCCCAAGACCGCATGAAGCCAAACGGTCCCGAGACCGCATGGAGTTCAAACGGTCTCAAGACCGCATGAAGCCAACCGGTCCCGAGACCGCATGGAGTTCAAACGGTCTCAAGACCGCATGAAGCCAACCGGTCCCGAGACCGCATGGAGTTCAAAAGGTCTCAAGACCGCATGAAGCCAACCGGTCCCGAGACCGCATGGAGTTCAAACGGTCTCAAGACCGCATGAAGCCACCCGGTCCCGAGACCGCATGGAGTTCAAACGATCCCAAGACCGCATGAAGCCAAACGGTCTCATGGTCCAAACGGTCTTGAGGTCCCAAACGGTCTTAAGGTCCAAACGGTCCCAAACCGTTTGGACTTCACTTAAGGCCTATAAATAAGAACCCAAGGGTCCTCCATCCATATCAAGTTTCAGACGTCCAAAGGCTGCCTCAATCGTTCCAAAGCTCTTGCTACTTCCATCCTCTGCCCTGGGGATGCCGGTCTGAGACCCATACTCCATCCTGAAGCTGCTTTCTCCTTCTTCACCAAAGAAGGTGGGAAGGGGAGATCTCATCGTCGTGCAACCTACGAAGACGGGTGGACTGTTGCTCTCTCTCCAAGGGGTTGACCTTCCTCCATCCTTTATGGGGATGATGCTCTCTCTCTCTTCTCGCCTCCTTCTTGGTCCTAGTCATGAACGAGTAGTTTTCCTTCACTAGGGTGTGGGGAGTAGCCCCGCTACCCATGCTTTCATATCATGTAAATGTAATCCTTAGGTTGTAATATAGAGTTCTTATCTTTATCAGTTCGACATCAAACGATTAATGAATACTTGTTGCTTGATCTCCAACTTGTGTTATCTTTTATCTTTTAGTATGAATTGTCTACGTTTGTACTATTAGATTTGAAACTCGTTTGTATGCTGGTTCTTGGTGCATGTATCCACCATGCATCTATTTCGGTATCCAGAAGTGTATCTCAAGAAGTGGAGTAAACTCACTATCATCCGTTGCACTTTCATACTATTAAATGGAATCAGTTGACGTATGGAAGTGCAACCTTGGTAAGTCAAGGAACACACTTTGCGAGGGGAATGATGTACAGTAATGTGACCATTTGATTGGGAATGGCTGGCGTTGCAACATTCCCACACTTCTCGTAGTTAGATTCTTCGAAAGGAGGCTAAGTCTACAAGGATACTAACTAACTGAACTCTTTTTGCAGGTTAAGTTTTGCTTTGCATGTGTTGATCGATGTGTTGTGGCGGTGAAAAACCGATCACACCCTAGTGATCTTTTATCATAGTTTAACTCATTAGATTTACTTGCTTTCTTTACTTTTCATGTTCTTAGTTTAAAAACATCAAAATCCAACTTTCGATATAAGTGCCTACTAGCAAGTGATTAAGTGAAATTCCATACATTTTTCATCTTGGTGCTTGCAACAAGACCGTTGTCTTTTGGGTTTGATCCTAAATCTGTACTACGATACGGCTTCCATACTCTTATGGGGTTGGAGAATTTATCTAAGCACCATTTCTAGGTAAACCTAGGGAAGACATCAACTCTCTAGGGTTTTTGGTGCATATTTGGGACTCCCATTGGAAGAGTAATCTTTTGGTGTAAGTCCCAGCTCCATCAGGAGGTTTTTCGTCGCGAGTTCGTCAGCAGATACTTTCTGAAGATGTGTCTAGATGAGAAGATCAGTCAGTTTGAGAGCCTACGACAAGGAACGATGAACATCACCGAGTATGAAGCCAAGTTCATGGATATGTTAAGGTTTTGTCCTCGCATGGCAACGACAGATGATGAGCAGATCAGACGTTTTGAGAAAGGTCTGAGTGTTGAGCTGACAACACATGTTTCTGCATTGGAGAATTGTGAGCGGTTTGCTACGTTTATGGAATCTTTCCGGAGGATCGAACGGTCAGTCATGGAGAAAAGAGAATTCATGTCTAAGAAGAGGCCTACTCAGTTCCAGGTACAGAGGTTTGGTGGCTTCAAGAAGCCCAGGTTTTCAGCACTGTTAGTGATGAGAGGTTCCAGTGTACTGTCGCAGTGGTCTCCGAGTAAGGGAAGAGGATATGTTTCTTCACCGTCAAAGGCACATAGTACATCTTCTGTGGCAGTGACAGGGCCATCTAGGCCACAATTTTAAGATAGGTCATTCCATCTGTGTGGTCATATCGGGCATTTCAAGTTAAACTGCCCGAGTAGAGATGTTGATGTGATGCAGTAGCTGAGGTAGAACCAACGAGGGTCAGATAGATAGCAGCCCAGTAGTAGCAGAGGATGAGGATGCGGTCAAGTGTCACAAGCGGGATCATCTGCTCAAGGAAGCAGAGGTCGTGGACATCAAGCAACGGTTTGATTCTATGCTATGAGTCAGTCGGAGGTGATAGTCAACCTGTGAGTGGTGACAGGTCAGATGGAGTTATTTCATTCTGATATGTCTTCTTCTTGATTTATATATATTTTGGTTGACCCGGGTGCTACACACTCTTTTATCGCCTATAGTATGCTTGAAAACTGTCGTTTGCCTATTAGTTGTAAGAAGGATAGCTTGTTGTTAGAAACCACTCTTGATGGTTCCCCGATGCTCCGAGAAGAGTGTCCATCTTGTGTCTTATCTTTTTCGGGACACAGTATACAAGTGGATCTTATACCACTTGATAAGCATGGTTTTGATGTTATCCTTGGGATGGATACGTTAGAGAAGTATAAGGTTGTTTTGGACCGTGGTTCCAAGCAGACATTGTTTGATGACGAGGGAGAGAAGTGGATCTTCCAAGGAGATAGGAAGATTCTTCCGACGTGTCTAGTATCCACTATGGTGGCAGAAAAGTTGCTGCGACAAGGATGTGAGGCGTTCTTAGCCCACGTTGTGGATGTCGTTGTAGATACCAAGGAGAAAGGTCCTAGCCTTGAGGAGGTGTCGGTTGTCTGAGAGTTTGCAGATGTGTTTCTTGATGAGTTCCCTAGTGTTCCTCCACCCCGAGAGATTGATTTTGAGATCAATCTGGTTCCAGGAACACAGCCAGTTGCACAGACACCATATAGGATGGCTCCAGTAGAGATGGCAGAGCTTAAGAAGCAGTTGCAAGAGTTGTTGGAGAAAGGTTTCATCCGACCGAGTACATCACCTTGGGGTTCTCCAGTGTTGTTCGTTAAGAAGAAGGACGGGTCGATGTTGTTATGTATAGATTACCGACAGTTGAACAAGGTCATGATCAAGAACAAGTACCCGTTACCGTAGATGACCGACAGTTGAACAAGGTCATGATCAAGAACAAGTACCCGTTACCAAGGATAGATGATCTATTCGATCAGTTGCATGGTGCTACAGTGTTTTCAAAGATCGATCTATGGTCTGGGTATCATCAGTTCAGGATTAAGACGTATGACATACCAAAGTCAGCTTGTTAGGACGAGGTATGGTCACTACGAGTTTGTGGTTATGCCATTCGGGCTAACCAATGCACCAACTGCTTTCATGGATTTGATGAACAAAGTGTTCCGTCCGTTCCTAGATCAGTTTGTTGTAGTCTTTATAGATGACATCTTGATCTATAGTTGGGACATGCAAGAGCATGAGTGACATCTTCGACTAGCGTTGACTCTTCTTCGCCAACATCAGTTGTATGCCAAGTTCAGTAAGTGTGAGTTCTAGTTGGAAGAAGTAACCTTTTTGGGTCATGTGATATCTTTGGAAGGAGTCAAAGTGGACCCGAAGAAGGTGGAGTTCGTTGCAGAATGGGAACAGCCAAAGATGCTGATAGAAGTTTGTAGTTTCCTGGATTTGGCAGGATACTATCGGAGGTTTATAAAGGACTTCAGTGTGATTGCGTTTCCGATGATGAAGTTGACTAGGAAGGATGTACCTTTTGTCTGGGATGATCATTGTCAGCGAGCTTTCCAAAATTTGAAGGAGAAGTTGACCAGTGCCCCAGTGCTAGTGCTACCAGAGCCTAGAAAGGGCTATGTTGTTTTTTGCGATGCTTCCAAGAAAGGTTTAGGTTGTGTGTTGATGTAGGAAGATCATGTTCTTTCTTTTGCTTCGTGACAACTTAAGAAACACGAGGAGAACTATCCGAAGGCGGGTTACATAACTCCTTGGTGGTGCTAGGAGCTTGGAGCTTGCTGAAGGCGGGTTACATAACTCCTAACCCTAACTACACTACCTTCTTTTATGTTCTTATATGTTTCTTATGATCATATCGACTATGCATGTTGCTAGTTTAGTTTCTTGCTTAGTTGTTCTTGTTGGACGAACCTGTGTTCTAGGGTTTCTTAGTGAGCAAAACCCCTTTCTCTCCTTGGTCTAGAGGAGTGAGCTTAAGTTCTAGTAATATGGGCAACACTCCTCTCTCGCTTAAGTTGAGAGGTGAGCTTGTGTTCTAGTTGCTTGAGCAACACCCTCCTCTCACCATGGACTTGAAAAGTGAGCTATGTAGTGGTTGTAGACCTTGGTTTTGGTTGCACCTTGTGTTGCCAGATTGGTGTTAAGAATCTTGGCAAGACCCCTCTCTCTTGATAGTTGAGAGGTGAGTCATCTTCTTGATCCATTAGGGTTTTGGTGCCCTTGTGCTTGAGGTTGGTGGTGACCCTGCCGGGTTGCACATTGGCTCTTATGGCTTGGGGTTGGTGTTGCCTGATACCCCTCTTGACCTAGAGCTTTGTACGTTACGATGTGGTGTTGTGTCAGGCGCCACACACTTGGTTCCTGCCTTGTTGTGTCGGGTGATATACCTTGATAAGTACCCTGCCTGACACCCTTCACCTCATTATAACCTGATGTTGTGGGAGTTTGTTAATTGGTTCTGTGGTGGGCGTCATCCCTTGACCCTGTCCTTGTGTGCCAGCTGATAAATGGGGCTAAGCTTTGTGCTGGGTGTTATGTTTTCTTTGCTGCACGCGTTGCACCTTTGGGCGTTATGCCTTGCTGTGTGGTGCTACCCGATACACCTTGTGCGCGACGCGCCATTGCACGATATGCCTCTTTGGCTGAGCTACACGCTTTTGTTGCCCGATATGCATGTGGTGCACTACACAGTGTTGCACGATAACGCATCGCTTGTCACACTGGATGCACGACACACCCATAGGTTCAGCTGCCCAACATGCTTTGTGGTCGTTTTAACCCTGTGTTGCACGACGAGCATTGCACGATATAGAGGTGCACGGTAGGCGTTGCATGACACAGAGCTGCACGACATGCGTTGCATGATACATCCTGAGGTAGCCCGACACCCTTCCTGGTTCGCTTGCCGATAGGTGGCTGGTTTGCTGGACCGTTGCATGGTTGTTTTGGTTGGATAATATGGGCGAGTCCCCTGCCCGATACCTACCTTTGGTGAGGGTACCCTGCCCGATACCACCTTTGGTGAGAATAGTGGACGCTTTTAGTGAGGGTCATGTTCCTTCTGGAAAATCTATGTGCTAGATCTTGTTCTATGATGTCACATTTGGTTGACAATAGTATCTCTTGATATGCTTGCTGGTAATTGCTCTCGTAAGTGCACATCTATGTAACTTGACATGACATCTTATGTATTTGTAATCATCTTGAATTATCAATATAATGTTGAGTAAATAATAAGCATAAAAGATGCTTTGCACAATGATATGACCTATGTCTATGGTCACAGGTTGAGACATAAATGATAACGTATATAATCATCAATGTTGTCCTATGTTGATAATATGAATCTTCTGTCAATCCATGATGATTGTGCATACTAACCATGCAGGTGATGCATATCCAGGTAAAGGGCTATGAGGTATATATGATGAGTAACATTGATTTGATGGTTACTCTTGATGATGAGATAACATACATGATGTGTTTTGGTCTGAGGACCCAAGTTTGGCTAAAGTGCCTAAGTTGATGAGAATGCCTTGAGAGGCAGTGGCACTATGTGACAAGGGATTGAGATCCCATGTCAATGTGATGATCCTTGAGGTGGATCTAGATGATTGGCAAGAGGCCAAGTGATAACATGTAATGTTGGATCCTTGTGATGGATCAGGATGATGTTGATTACAATAAAAGCATAACTTTGAATTTCATGTTGTTTATTCTTGTTATAAGTTGCATGTTATACAACTTGGTTGAATCTTGCAATCCACATAAAAGATAATAACTAATCACAATGGAATATATCATGTAGTTGTCATGGCCATAGATCCATCATCGTCTGGAGCTGGTGATGGTGAAACGGATTTTCTTACGGGTTAACCCAGAGTGCATATTGTTGAATATGCGAGGTTTCTCCTAGCCTAAAATAGAGAGGATTCGAGTGCAGCTACGGTTGCAGACTCGGGATATGTATAGAGCATGGTGAACAGGCCCATGGCTAAGGATATGTGATATGAGAGCATGAATGCATTCATGGCTCAGAGCACGGTGAACAGGACCATGGCTCAGATATACTAGCGTCGAGACCTGTACCGAGGCGGGCTAGAGAAGGGTAGCCTATGGAGATGATCATGTGGCTGAGTCCACTTAAGCATGAGACTACGGTCCTACTTGTGTTGTACTCGTACACTGACCACGAGGTGGGAGGTCGTGGAGTCTATCTCTTCCATTGACCTTGTATGGCACCGGCTCCGGGTTTCGTAGCCGTCGGTTGGATTTGAGCGGTACAGCTCACTTCCTCAGGGCATAATAACATGTAATCCAGCTGTATAGTATTAACCACTGTTTAGAAAATCGGCCGCTTAGGCTGAATAATCGGCCGAATATTCCTTTTTAGATGTCTACCTCTCCGATTATGAATAATCGTCCTATAATCGGTCGAGGACCGATTATTCGGCCGATCGGGGGAATAATCGGCCGATTATTTGGCGATTTTCAAAATCAAATGTTAGTAATAATTTTTTTACATTAATTTTTTCTAATACTACTATTGGTCATTAAAATTACATTCTCTTCTTCCAATTTACATATTTGGTCTTCTCCTCATGTTTTCTGTATAAGTTTATAGTTAGTGTTTATTGAACTGGTCCTTACTATTGATGTTTTCTTCTTAATTTCATCAATGTTTCTAATTACTTCTTAATGCAATATTAGTCTATGACTTATCAATGTTTCTAATTACTTATCAATGTTTTTCCCCTAATTTCATCAATGTTTCAAGTTACTTCTAATTACTTATTAATGTGATATTAGCCTATGACTTATCAATGTTTGTAATTACTTATCAAAGTTTTCTTCTCTAATTTCATCAATGTTTCTAACTACTTATGAATGCAATATTAGTCTATTACTTATAAATGTTTCTAATTACTTATCATTGTCATTATTATATGGTCAATATATAATTTACATATCTTTATGGTTAATATTAAAAAAAATCAAAACCGATTAAAACTAAATATTCTCCCGCTTATACTCCCGCATACCGTATATACTCTATTCGGTACCCTCTCCACCCGTACACCGATTACCGCTTTTCAGAACAATGGTATTTACTGCTTAAGGAAAAACACAGAACATTGGTTGAGGCCTTGCTTGCATAGTTAATCTTGTTATACCTTACAGTTACTTATATGTTCCTCATGTTATGTGGTAAGACCTTATAAATCTTATCTTGTTAATCATGTTCCATTAAGAGATATTTGGTGGCATGCCTTCCGTACATCTGGTAAGCTTGATGGTATGAATAGCTTAGTTAAAAACTGCTCTTGTTATGCCTCTTATCAGTTATCTGATGTTAATGCTTTATTTTTCTGAGGTTTTGTGGTTTTGGCGGGGAGTTATGTTTCTCACTGGGACTGTGTGTCTCACCCCACTGGTTTATAACCTTTTTAGCTGTTCGAGCTAGACGTGGTGGTGGTTGCGAAGTTGCGGCCGAGCAGCAAGACGAGCAGTAGAAGGTAAGAGATGGACATGCTGTTGTTTTGGTTGTTTTGTAGTAGAGTCTTAGAGTCATCCCTGTACTCTCAGGTCCTTGGAGGTGTTTTGACGTTGTTTCACGATGTATAGTTGATGGTGTTTTGTATATCATGCTGTTGGCCGGATGTGGGCCGTTATGTATGTATAAACAGGTGATGAACTCATGTGATGCCTAGACAGCTGATCTCCTAAGTTGTGGATGCATGTCAAGATCTTGTAAATGTTTATATAACATATTTCCTTATAGGATGAGGATCTAAATGTAATAGTTTCTTAATTTATCCATTTTTTGCAATCGGTTTTAATTAACCCGTGTTTTTGGTAATTTGTGGTTTATGGTGTTTTCCGCACGTTTTCGCGTAACACCTCACTGTTTGTGTGATAGTGGGATGTGTTGCCACAACACATATCAATCAAAATTAGTGTCGTACAAATATAATTAAGAAATTTGTGCAAATTAGATATCTTGGTGACGATGTCACTGCACGACACTTGGGTAAGCATTGTTACCCGTGAATAACACCGATTCAACCAAAACACCCAATTGTTGGAGTTATACATGCTTAGTGAGTGAAATTCTACTCACTGAGGTCCAAGGTGACCGAATTTCAACCAAAAATACATCCAGGGCCTATTCTTCAATCTTGGGCACCCTGGGACAGGTCTACTTCACACACAAGTGGAGGAAACGAGCTAAGCTAGATGCTAAACGCAACTGGAGCTGCAGATTCAGGCATGGATCTCAAAGCCAAAGTCAAGAGGACCGATTCGAGGTGCTGGCTACACAAATGTTCCTGGTTCGGACCTGCTGCAAGTAGCAGGTGCCTATCTCATGCACAGGTTGGAGAAGAACCTTGGATGGGTGTTGAATCGAGGCTAGGGCTGCGGATTTGTGCACAGACCTCAAGGACGAAGTTAGGGGCATCTCTTTGTAGTGATGGCCGCACCCAAGAGGGCTCCTGGCTGTTGTTGCAGCTGTTGTTGCTCTTGCTAGATGGGGCGCCGCCCCTGTAGGTGGGAGACAATCTTGATTGGGTTGTTGGTCATGGCTAGGGGCTGTGAAATTGTGCTAGGGCCTCAAGGCCGGAGTCGATGGCACCAGTATGGTGTGCTTGCCGCACCCAAGGCGGCCCCTGGTTGCTGCTGCGGCTGCTTGGCCGGCCGCTGCTGCTGGGTGCCGTACTAGCAGGTTGGGCGATGTACCTGGGGCAAGGGTGGGGAAGAAAGAAGGGTGGAGGAAGGAGAACGAAGGTGGGTGCTGCTGAATCGGAGCTTAAGGGGTCAAAATCCCCCCTCCTTTCTTCACCTATCTGCTGGCCGATCGGCTACTTTGGGCGACGCTATTCAAGCGGTTCTCTATTCTATCAGGGGAGGAAGAGATAAGGAAGAAAGGAAAATAAAGGTTATAAAGCTAATAAATGGGTAAATTGCAAATCTAAGCCCAAGGATCTTGAAAATGCTATAACTTTTGCCTCGAATGTCCAATTTGCGTGATTTCTTTTGCAAGGTTTCAAGAATGAAATCCTCTACAACCTCAAGGAGAGAAATCATGCTAATTAAGCTATAACACTAGATCAAAGCACTAATTGCATTTGTGAGTACTTAACTTAACTTAACTTAATCAACTTAATGATGCATTAAGCATTGTACTTACTTAACTTAATCATCTTAATGATGTTGTGATCATTGAACTTACTAGTTAGCTTTGGAGTGGGTCATAACAATCTCCCTCCCATATAAGAATTTCATCCCGAAATTCCTAAAACAGAAAAGAAAACTTGTTATGCATCTCTTACTCAAGCTCCCACGTGGCTTCCTCTAGGTTGTGGTTCCTCCACAAAACTTTCACTAACGGTATCTCACGATTCTTGAGTTTCTTGATCCTCTGATCAACTATTTGAACTGGTCCTTCAAAATAGGACACATCTTCTTTGAGTTGTGCAGGTTCTGGGTCCACTATCTTCTCTGTACCAGGGTAACACTTCTTCAGCATCGATACATGAAATACATCATGTAGACTAGCCAACTAAGATGGCAAATCCAACATGTAGGCTACAGTGTAACGACCCTGACCTGGGTTATGAGGTAACCCTATTTGTTTTGGCTAATAAAGTTGATTAGAACTTTAATATAATCCTCTAAGGTGATTTGTTATCATGCGACACACTTATGTTTCAATTTTGGTACCGATTGAATGTTGTTTGAGCAATTTTCCTTTATTTTGGACCAAAGTACAATTTACCCAAATTGAGGGGTTATAATGCAAAATTTCACATGTTGAACATGCCTCATGCGTTTTAGCATCATTATCGAGAGAATGATGCAAGGTGGTGGCTTGTGGAAAGCCTAAATTCCAAGTTTGAACTTGTTTGAACAAAGTTGGTACCTTGTGCACCAATTTTGGTACAAATTAAAATTTACCCAAAATGTGGGGTTGATATGCAAATTACCACCTCTAGAATGACCCTAATTACTCTATGTATCATTTAGAGGAGAGATAATGAATGAGACACCATGTTTGGATCAATTATGAATGATGATACTCTTGGTGATGAAATGACCAAGATAAAGGGTTGAATTTGGAAACTTAACTTGAGTTGTATCAAGTTGAAAAGCTTATATATGAGTGCCTATTTTCCATGAAGCCCAAGGAGGTGTCCCATATCATTTTGTGAACTCTTGGAAAAGTCCATATCACGCAAATCACCTCAAGGAGGTGAGGTGTGATGGCCAACAAGTTTCCTTAGAAAAAGTGTATCGGCTTGACTTAAAATAGTGATTAAACCTAGATGACTTATCCAAATGGATAAGCAATGGACGAATTTGCATCTCTATATGATCCTAAACTGTTTTGCAAGTCAAGATAAATGTTGATGCATGCATGTACACGTGTCACCCATGCATGACACGTGGCACCTACTAGCTCAAAATGTTGACACCTCATTTTTACCTTTCTTCATGATCAACAAGTATATATACCCCTAGTTTCACCCCTTGGTGCAATTTTGTGACCCTTACTGTAAAGACCAAGTCTCTACTATTAAACATGGCAACCAAAATAATCAATTGTGAAGCAGCGGAAATTTAAATCTTGACTTTATTCAAAATGTATAAAGAGTACATTACAAAATTTCCATAAAGGAAGTACAACTTTATACAAGAACAAGGATCTAGGTAGAGGAAGACTTAGACTAATGCAACATTGTCTCCAAACAATAAAACTTATAACATAAAAGCAACTATGATCATGCAAGCTATATGCTCTCTTTTTCTTCTTGTCCTAATCCTTAGCCTTAGGTTCACCAAGCTTCCATGCGCACTCTGATCCTAGCCTGGATGGTTGGGGTCATCCAGCAAGAGAAAGATAAAAGGTATGTGTTAATAAAAGGATAAGGGAAATCATAAAGGTAAGCATTTCATAACAAAAGATTCCACTAAGGAATTTCAAGGACTAAGAGGCAAATGAATAAATAAGATTTAGAAAACTGCCACATTTCAATATCAACAAATATCACATTTGCATGAATATAAATTATGACTCAAAATCATCTCAATGTAGGGTGAGGCACCTACCGGACCTCACCAATGGCAGGGGGACTAAAACCCCAGTGCCTAAAAGTGACAGGGGGACTAAAACCCCAGTGCCTAATATATAAAATGGCAGGGGGACTAAAACCCCAGTGCCCGACAGGGGGACTAAAACCCCAGTGCCCTATGCGTGCTTTGTACTCATGTACACTACATTGTCAATTAGCCAATAACTATATCATGCATAAACATTCACTTGGCAATAGAGTGAAAGGTATATCAAGTTAACAACATAGCATTGGGAATCGGCTCCTCTCTCTCTAGGGTTCGGCTCCGGCTCTCTCTACACCCTGGTGGCTGCCGCTGGGGGGAGGGGGCGGCCTCCCGGTTCTCTCCTCCCCCTGGTCCCGGCATGTGGTGGCTTGATATCCGAGACAATCTCTGGAGTGAAGGGAGCAGGTGGTCGAGGGGCAATCTCACGGGCCCTCCTTAGCAGATCGGATTTGAAGGTTCGTGATGCACGGCAAGGTCTCGAAGATGGGGTCCGGGGTTCGGCAGTCACCCTGTCGACTCCGTTCTGCTCAAGAGTGGCGGATGAAGAGGGTCGTTCCCCTTCAGATTGGGCTCCGTTGCGGCTGCTCCGACATCACCGGTGTTGGACGGGGTTGTTGCCCCTCCTCACTGGCATCTTCTTCTCCATCGGATGGGGCGATGGCCTGATTACTTCCTCGACGCGTAGCTGCTCAGCGCATCGGCACGGGTGGGCTCACTCGGTGGGCGGTCGGGGTCACTCCTGACCTGTCGGCTGTGTCTGACGACGCTTCCCTGATCTGACAATGGTCGCCCTCGCGGCTTAGGGGTCAATGCTGGACCACGATGTGGTGGGGCAGCTTGCTTTCAGGCAGGGACTGATCCTCCGTTCAGGACGGCGGAGCTTCTATCTCCTCCGGGTGCTGCATCCCGGTGATGGTTCCCTGCTCTGGGACTCCAACCCCGATGCAGCAGAAGGACTGAGGGGAGCAGCAGTCGCTTGGCTGTTGCTCTTGGATGTTGCGTTCCAGGTGTTCGACGGTATGCCAGAGTTCTGGTGATCGCAATCTGGCTCTGGTTTCGAGTCGTTGATGAATGTTGTTGTGCCTTTGTCTTCTCTCTTTCACACTTTGTGGGTGGAGTCTAATGCTAGTGGAGGAGGATTCGAAGTCCTTCAACCTACCTCACCTCCTCTTCTACCGAGTCAGTTTATGGTTGCTCCCAGGTACAGCTTTGACGCTAGATTGCTTAGATGCTTTGGAGTTTTCAGGATTCTTTGGAATACTAGGTCTCTTCTGAGGTTTCCCAGGTGGATGGTTCATCCAGCTAGGTTCCTGGTGCTTACGCAGTTGGTGAAGATCTGATGCTTTCAATCTTTGTCCAGGCAGGTTTCCTGTAGGACGCCTTGTTTAGAGCTTGTTCTTACTTTTTGTGGGTGGGCTAACTGCATGTACTTACATCTCTTAACTGGCTTCCTCCTAGATGGCTTGTTCGGTCTTAGATTGATGTGTATTTCTGGTCTTCCTTCTTTCTGGCTTCTTTGTCCTGTGTTTTTCTTGTTTTTACCCCCTGCGTGGGGTATATGTTTCTAGAGTGAGCTTTATAGCTTCTGGTTTGTATTGGGGTACCTTGTGCCCAAAGTTTTTGGAGTATACTAACACGCTTTTTGACTGACCAAAAAAACATAGCATTGGGAATAAAACCCAAGAAATAAATAAATAGGCCATCATAGGCAACAACAATATCCAAGAACTCTAAGAAATAAAGGAGCCAACAAAGAAACAACATTATACATTGTTTCCAAGTATTTCAAAAGGATGAGACAACACTGGCCATAACAAGATTAAATATTTCCAAGTAAATGAGGCAACATATGTAGTAGCAAGATTCACATAATTCAAATGAATGGGCCACAATGGCATTAGAAGCATAAAATAAGTAAAGAGCCAATAAATGCAATTAGAAGGATTACAAGGCTAGCACAATAATGATTGTGGGGTTGGAAAAGACCCAACTGAAAGATAGGTAGTTTGCACAATTACATTCACATTCATCTTTGATAGGATTCATATAATATGATTCACATACATAGGAGCCACATACAAAATAGGGTGCACATACCTGTTTTAATTATTTACCATCACATTCACTAATCTGATTGCATCCACTTCCACATTCCCTAGTTACATTATTACACATGTATTAATATATATAAAAACATAAATCATAGGAAAAACCCTAATTTTATAAAACCACGATTTAGGGTTTAAAACCTAGTCTAATAGATTGGTCATATTCTCCTGAATAAGAAAACATATTTTATTTTATAAATTGGAGTTAAAATGGATTAATTAGGTATTTTAGAATATTTTATATGCTTAAAAAGGCATTCAAGGCAAACTTCGAAAAAGGAATCATAACCATGACTCAAAAACCATAAAATCAGGTTCTAAATGAAAAATCCTTTCCATTGACTATTTATTTGCATTTTTATGACCATGGATCGATTTACTATGAATTAAGTAAAATCAACCAATCAGGATGCAGGAAAACTATAGAGTGACAGGTATTTAAATCAAAATGTAAATCGATGTAAAAAGGTGATATGACTAAAATACCCTTGTGGGTTAAACAAATCTATCACAGTCGTAGGGGCACTCTTGTCATTTGCACAATCCGCTTGTTTGCATTAGCGAGAGATAACCAGGGGCGAAATTACGATAATGCCCAAGGATGATTGATCGTCCCAAACACAGGGGCATGACCACGGGCGTCATTGCACGGCCAACCTTCTTCAACCTTGGCTGTGGCGTGAGCAGTGAAGCAGGGGGGGAAGCGTGTTCACATCGAGAGCTAGCAGCTGCCACGGGAAAAACTAGACTCATCAGTGAGTTCCCCATCGCTCGATGATCACCATGGTCCTCTTCATTCCTACTTCGATGGTCTGGAGCTCGAGAGTCGATGGAGAACAGAGGGATGGCGGCTTGGAAGAAAACAACGGTGAAACACCACGAAAAAGCACGGCTAAGGCCAAAAGAACAACCAATGAGTCAAGGTGAAGCCGGCGAACCATTCTACATGACTGGAGGAAGACCCAGGCGGAGAAGAGCCAAACATCGTTGTGGAGGTAAACCTGGTCTATAGGACCAAGCGTTTGGAGGTGTCGCGAGGTAAACTGAGAGTGTGAATTGGAAGAGCGGAGGTGGAATATGGTTACCATGCTTCTGATTGCACTAAGGTGGCCGGAGGAGGGAGCAGCATGCCAAAGTCACCGGAGATCCACCTTGAGCAAGTCGGGGTCTTCGGGGGTCATTGAGGAGAAATTGAAGGAGGAGGAAGAAAGGTGGCGGCCCGAGGGTCATTTCTGCAGCCTTATATAGGCAGGGCAAGGCATCTAGGACCTTCTATATCTTCACGACAGGGAAGAGGAGGAGGCCCCAATTGGGCGTTTCGTCCTTACGGCACGAGAGGATGCGAGAGAACTCTCAAAAGGTTTGTCGTGAGGAGACGAAACGGATTGGAGAAAAATCACCTGAAATGGTGCAGCGTGGAGAGAGAGAGATCGGGGAGCTCGGCGGTCGGGTCTGCTCCTGTACTCGCGGATAGCCAGAGCTAGAAGACAATGGCTCATCCGTTAGATCAGTTTCGGATCCACCCTGGCCGTCGGATGGCGCGTAGACAAAAAGGGGCACGTGACAAGTAAATAAATGAAAACTATAGCGTTACGCGGTGAAATGAAATGGATTAAAGGCATTTGATTCAAAAACTTTAATCATACTATATTAAAAGCTTTAAAATCGATTTGGATGGTCAAATAAAGTCCAAAAGGCACCAAATTTTAACCACATGCTCATATGAATGTGTAGAACATTGTTATGCAATTAGATTTCATATTTAAGCTCACTAAGGCTCATAACTCATATGTTGTCCATTATTACATGTATTAATATATTAAAAGAGGTGAAATAATATGGAAAACTAATTAATTGAAATATGGGAGTAATATTTCGAGGCCATCATCTCCTAATTATTTCAAGAGAAATAACTCACCATATTATCCCATTTTCACACATTTTATCCACTTAAGAGGAGAGAGAGAAAATAAAGAGGTTAATATACTCATAATTAATTCAAATGCTTATTATTACTAATATATTTATCCAAAAAGCTCCAATTTAATATTATCTACTTATTTCCATCCTTAATGACCAAATTAAATTATTAACCTTCACTTATCTCCTTAATTGGGTTATTTGTGCAAACACCCCTTCGTTATCATAAATGAGGGGAAAATATAATTTTAAACATTGAATTGTGCTCAAATTGCACAAAGAGTCCAAAAAGATTATAAAACAAGGGAAATTTATGAAAAAGGTCCAAATGGACTAGAAGGCCAAGAAAAGTTCAAAAGTGGGTAAATTGCAAGGAAGACCCTGAATTTCAGTATGTTACACTTACCACCCTCCTACCCTAAGGTATCGTGCATGGAGCTCCCATATTGTGAAGGGATGTTGTGGTATCGTGCATGGGCCTTGGGGTATCACCCATGGCAAGACCATATCACCCAAGTAGGTGATATCAGCCATATAAGGGTGATATCGACCATAGAGTGAAGTGTTTTGACTCCAAGTGAATGCCATATTGTGCAAGTGAGTATCATATCATGCAAGAGGGGTGGCATGTCGTGCAAGAGCACAAGGGTATCGTGTATAGGCCTTGGGTATCGGCCATAGCAAGTATATAGGCCATACCATGTTGATATTGCCCATAGCAAGTTGATATCGGCCAATTGAAGAGATTTTGGCCACAAGTGAGGAGGTATCGGCCAAAAGAAAAGTTGTGTCGGCCAAGAGGAAGTCCATATCGCCCAAGAGTGGTAGGGTGTCGGTCAAGGAGCTAAGGAACTCAAAACATAACCCTAAGATAAGCTATAGTTGTCTTCAAGATTGAATTGAAGCATGGAATTAGAGTTATGATCTACCTTTCTTTTCCTCTTAGCCAATTTCTTATCCATTGTGATTCCTTGTATATGAAGTTGTGAACGAGCCTTGGACCTTTGATAAAGTCATCTTCAACCTTAGGAACGTGGATCTTTGGAGCTTGAAGCTTTGAAGTGGTTCTTAAGGCGGGTTATATAACTTGAACTCAACCATGTTATTATTCTTCACCTAAATTGTTATAATTAGTGAAATACTTTTAATTCCGAAATTTCCTGAAATAGTTGATGAAATTATGAGTTCTAGTAGTTGTTTGGACCTTTTGCCATGAACTATAACAGTTAGAACAAAGGTCTAGAGCTTGAAGATGATGGTATCACCTTATAAAAGTGATATCGGGTGCAAGCACACAAGAAAGCACGTTTAACCCGATATGATGATACATCTACTTCACTTGAACGATATGGATATGAATGAATACTTTGTTTCACGATATGGGGGTGTAGTATACACCTATTGCATGATAGGGAGTAAAGTATAGACTCCATACACGATACAAGGTTAAATGAATACTTATAAGTTGACATGAAACCCTAATTTGGGTAACCCGATATAAGTGAAGTATAACAAGTGCTATTGCACGACATGGTTGTACGACATGGTTGCACGACATGGTTGCATGACATAGTTGCATGACATGGTTGCACGATAGGGTTGCACGATACACAACCCTAGACGATATGGTAACCCTAACCCGTCATGGCTAACCCTAGATGGTGACTAGCCCGATAGGGTGATTGCATGTACTTCTGGCCCGACATGGTGATGGGTTGATACCTCATAAGTATCATGGGAGACACATACATATACCTTGTGTCCGATATGAGGTCAAGAAGGTACCTCATGCCCTATATGGAGACAAGTGCAAATCCTAACCCAATATGGTGAGTGTTCATACACCTCCAACCCTATACAGTGGTATCTAGACACCTACAACCGATATGGTGAACACATGCATATGATTTAACCCTATATACCTTGTAAAGGTGAGAGTAAGACACTCTTAGGAGTGATTTGTGTAGCACCAAGTAATGGTGTGGCTAATACCTTGATAGGTGAAGCACCCAAAGTGGTTGTTAATGGACAACCTTATACCAATAATGTCTTAACCCGAGATGAGTCCATATCATTAATGATGGTTAAATAATTCAATTGTGTGACTTATGACCAATACATTACATGATAAATGTGATGATCTAGTGCATAAAGTATTAGGATGGGACATACCCTAATACAAGATAAGTTGATGAACTTAAGTATGTTAAAAGTGATGAGGGAAGTGATCATATATCAAGACATGAGAGATATCACATCCAGCACTTCAAGGTTGATGCACCTTAAATCCAATATACTTGGATGAGTAACACATGAAGTGAGTCATGTCAATTGTTACATTGAGATGTAATGAGATTAATGCACTTTGATAAGTGTAGGCTAACATACCTTGAGAAAGGATTTAGCCTAGTTAATAAAGTATGATGTAATCATTCTCTGGTAAGGATGAGAGAGAAACGCATACCTTGTGTTGATAATCATTTAATGATAAATGATGTGAATAAATAAGTATGATTGAATACTTATGATATCAGTGTTGGCTCCTAGTTGTTGGAGAAATGAATTAGGGTTTGATCATTGATAATATGACCTTGAAAACCTAAATGGTTAATTATGGAAAACCCTAATGAAGGGTAATGATATGTAAGAGAAACCCTAATCGATAAGAAAGGAAAATCCTAACCCTAATGATGGGAAGGTTGTATTTCTCTTATTGCATAAGCCTTGTAAGGCATGTTAAATACTTTCATAACAAGTATCATGTGAATACGTTGTTGCCTAGTGAGAGGTGACAAGATGTGAATGGCCTTGTGAGCCATGTGAATAAGTTGTTGCCTAGTGAGAGGTAACAAGATGTGAATGGCCTTATGAGCCATGTGAATAAGTTGTTGCCTAGTGAAAGGTAACAAGATGTGAATGGCCTTGTGAGCCATGTGAATAAGTTGTTGCCTTAGTGAGAGGTGACAAGATGTGAATGGCCTTGTGAGACATGTGAACAAGTTGTTGCCTAGTGAGAGGTGACAAGATGTGAATGGCCTTGTGAGCCATGTGAATAAGTTGTTGCCTAGTGAGAGGTGACAAGATGTGAATGGCCTTGTGAGCCATGTGAATAAGTTGTTGCCTAGTGAGAGGTGACAATATGTGAATGGCCTTGTGAGCCATGAGAATACTTGTACAACAAGTGAAATGAATACCTTAGTCTGAGGACCTAGAGGTAATGGTTACCTGTTATAGAGGTAACAATGTTATGTGACAATCTAAGGGTTTGAATACACATATCCAACAATCATGATAATGATTATGTGAAGGGATGAGAATTCCCAGTAATGTGATAAGGGACTGAGATCCCAAGTATCATGTGTTTTAAGGATTTGAAAAGTACGTGATAGATGTATTATACCTTTCTTTGTAGCATTTGTCATAATAATTCATGTGTGAAAACTTGACTGATGCTAAAAGAATATGGTAATGCACTTAATTAACCAAGTGGAATTTTATCATGTAGTGCCCTGGCCATAGATCCATCATTGTCAGCAGATGGTGATGGTGAAACGGGTTCTCCTACGGGTTAATCCAGAGCACATATTGTTGAATATGTGGGGTTTCTCCTATCCACAAATAGGAAGGTTAGAGTACAACTTCGGTTGTAGACTCCAGAGCACAGTTTCAGGCCTGTGGCTCAGTGTGATAAGAGCATGGTGAATAGGCCCATGGCTCAGTGTGATAGAGCATGAATGCGTTCATGGCTCAGGGAGCATGGTGAACTGGCTTGTGTCTCGATTCACTAGCGCTGACACCTATACCAAGGTGGGCTAGGCAGAGGGTAGCCTGACCCTGTGTGACTGAGGTCACTTAAGCAAGAGACTGCGGTCCTATTTGTTTTCTCACACTGACCGAGTCGGGTGAGGTCATGGAGTCCGGCTCTTCCATGGACCTTGTATGGTACCGATTTCGACTTTGCAATGGTCAGTTGGATTTGATAGGTATGACTCACTTCCTCAGGGCATAAGTGTTATTGTAAAATGTAATCAGCCGTATAGCATGTTTGCTTAAGGATTGAATACAGAAATCATTGGTTGATGTTACATTTCTTTTGTGCATCCTTAGTGGATAGATATTATTTATGTTTCTTTACATTCCTTGCAAAGTAGATAGATGATTTACAACTCTACCATGGGTAGATGCAATGTTCTCCTTAAGAAAGGATATTATCTCATTCTGTTCATATAGTAAATTATCCTACTTATTAATATAAAAAGAATTGTTGCTCAGTTTATAAATGTTTAATCTGTGATAATAATATGGTCAGCGGAGAGTTATATCTCTCACTGGGACAATTACAATTGTTTCACCCCCGTGGGATCCATATTTTTAGGTGGACATGCACGAGGAGGTGAAGACCTTTTTGCAGAAGGGGAACGACAGCTGAGGCAGTAGTGACAACTCAGGTTGAGTGTATTGTCTGTCATGTCTTGTAAATAGAAGTCCTATGTGTCTTCTCTGTACTCTCAAGTCCTTGGAGTTGGTTCGTACTGGTTTTATGATCAATAAAAGATTTTGGCTTACGTGCCTCGAGGTTTTATGTTGCTCATGTGTAGTTTGGTAAATCAACTATTATATGTTATTCTCGAGATGAGATGTACCGGATATGTACAATGTGAATAATGATGTATATAAGGTTTTGGACCTTTCAGTAAGAGTTTTCTTTGGAATGGATCTCCTTGAAAAATGGTTTTAATTTTCAGTGATTTTCATTAATCTGTTGTTTATGTTTAATTCCGCTTAATTAGTAACGATTTGTTCAACTGTCATTACAATTTTGGTATCAGAGCTTAAGGTTCGCTGAGTCTACAGAGACATAGGACTAAGGTGTTGAGTCTGTGTTAGTGTCCTCTAGTATACCCTATAGTGACTTCTGCTTGTGCAGAAGAAAGGGTGAAGTTTATAAATGACTAGGGAACACGAGGAACACATTGCTAAGGGCAATGTTGTTGCACCAGGAGAGGGTGCAAGGGATCAGGCAAGAGAAGAACAAGTGCCTGAGAATCCCCATCTTGACCTGATCATGATAGAGAATCCTATGCTTATGCTCTTGTTGGGCATGTTAGGATAACAGTGATGCATATAGTAGACTGGATACGAGCATTACAACCTAGGTTACCAGTCCTTAATACAAAAATTTTGGGCTTTGAAAATGTTCCTGAATGACATAGTCATGTTGGAACAGTGGAAAATGTGGGAAGGATTAGCATATGGCAAGAAAATAGACTCTGCCATAAGTATAGACAGATAGTATATCTGCGATGGTAATGCCCAAGATGGGGAAATAAGTTGAGGAATAAGGAAAGGTCTCTACAATTCTAGATACGTGTGCCTAGTTGTTCTAAAAAGCCAAAGTTTTTGGTGCCACCAGTGCAATAAATGCCTAGTGTACCAGGGCAGTAGCCACTATGTAAAGGCAAAAGTCTTAACTTTCCACCTGTAAGAACTCATGGCTTAGCTTATACATCGGTAATGAGACTGATAAGACCATGGTATGAGAACAAGACATGTTATGGATATGGACATGTTGAGCATACTAAACTCTTTTCTTTGAAAAGAAGGGAGGAAATGACTCAACAACCGAGGAAGGCTCGGTAGGGCATACAAAAGTTACAGCCCAATAGTGTAAAAAGGCAAGAGTAACAACATGAAATAGCTAGACTCTATGTGTTGAGTCAACCTGGAGCGGTAGATGACCGCGAGGGGTAACAGTTAGATAGAGCCTTTTCATTTCAATATGCCTTATCTTGATGCTATTTGATAATCCTAAAATGGATTGATGTTATGGATTTCCCTATTGATTTTCCTATGGGGGCATAGGGAATATATGATGAGAACTAGAAATTTATACTGTTCAGTATTCTTTTAAATGCTTTATAATTTCCCTAATCTGTGTGAAAGAGGATGAGGTATATATGTGGTGCCTGGAGAAAATTTAGGAATGTTAAATCATGTGTTTATAATGATATGAAAAGCAAGGAACATGATAGTAAACAAAGTGCATACTACCTAATCTCAGTACTTATATACCATGGCCAGGTATATAATTATTGGAGATATGGTAAGTATGGAACTCTTAGATTGTTATCTTTCATATTACTCTGATCAAGTAGTCATTCTGAGACAATCTAGTGAGTATAACTAAACTGGAAATATGGTATGGACATGTATATCACATCCTAAGTGCAATAAAGTGGAATTTGAGATGATCTCAGGTCAATGTGTAGGTATAAGGAAATGAAAAGTATAATTCTCATGATAAGAGAATGAGAACAATGGAGATGATCCATGTTAGATAAAGCATGTGTGAATAGTAAAGATCTTTTCCCATGATGTGGAAATGGGAAATGTGATAAAATCACAAAATGCTCATGAACATGTTAGACAATAACAAAGAAAGCCATATGTTCCTTTGTGTTCTTTCCCTTCAGGGACATGACACTTGATGTGCATAAGTTAAAAATGTTCAATTGATGGATACTTAGAAAATTATCAGTCTGTCTTGGACTTTGGTCCCAAGATAAAGATGTGTGTAACAAGTAATGTCCCAAGATGAAAGAAAGATGAGGATGTGATGAGTTTTTGACACATGTGATAGATATCAAAGTAAGGAATCCTGGTATCTAAGAAGTGTCAGGTGGTATGAGAAAGTGAAAACATAAACTCCTAATCAAATGATTTATGTTGGTTGCCTGGGATGGCCAACTGTGAAATCAGTCTAGTTACATGAAATAGTATGGACATCATATGTTAGGGGTTTATGCTCTGCATAAACATAACATTGATGAGAATGATTTACTTGAAGGAATAATTGTAAAAATATTACAATAAAAGTTTGTCAAATGAGATTAACAAACAACCTCTATCTGAGTGAGAAAAGTGTTACCTGGCTGAGAATTAACTACACAGTCGATAATGAAAAGACAGTGAAGCATGTATCCTATGTGTTTGATTCCATAGGATTTTTTTGTGTAAAAGAACTTTTTATTGATCAAAGTTCTATGGTGTCTCCATTACAATGAGATGTTATGTGGAGACTTGATGATATAATGAATGAAAAATATTTGTCTCCTTTTATCTAAGATTTCGGGGACGAAATCCTTGTTAGGGGTTTATAACTTGTAACGACCCTTACCTGGGTTATGATATCATAAGTATTCAATCATACTTATTTATTCATATCATTTATCATTAAATGATTATCAACACAAGGTATGAGTTTCTCTCTCATCCTTACCAGAGAATGATTACATCATACTTTATTAACTAGGCTAAACCCTTTCTCAAGGTATGTTAGCCTACACTTATCAAAGTGCATTAATCTCATTACATCTCAATGTAACAATTGACATGACTCACTTCATGTGTTACTCATCCAAGTATATTGGATTTAAGGTGCATCAACCTTGAAGTGTTGGATGTGATATTTATCATGTCTTGATATATGATCACTTCCCTCATCACTTTTAACATACTTAAGTTCATCAACTTATCTTGTATTAGGGTATGTACCAACCTAATACTTTATGCACTAGATCATCACATTTATCATGTAATGTATTGGTCATAAGTCACACAATTGAATTATTCAACCATCATTAATGATATGGACTCATCTCGAGTTAAGACATTATTGGTATAAGGTTGTCCATTAACAACCACTCTGGGTGCTTCACCTATCAAGGTATTAGCCACACCATTACTTGGTGCAACACAAATCACTCCTAAGAGTGTCTTACTCTCACCTTTACAAGGTATATAGGGTTAAATCATATGCATGTGTTCACCATATCGGTTATAGGTGTCTAGATACCATTGTATCGAGTCGGAGGTGTATGAACACTCATCATATCGGGTTAGGATTTGCACTTGTCTCCATATCGGGAATGAGGTACCTTCTTGACCTCATATCGGATACAAGGTATATGTATGTGTCTCCCATGATACTTATGAGGTATCAACCCATAACCATGTTGGGCCAGAAGTACATGCAATCACCCTATCGGGCAAGTCACCATCTAGGGTTAGCCATGATGGGTTAGGGTTACCATATCGTCTAGGGTTCTGTATTGTGCAACCCTATCGTGCAACCATGTCATGCAACCATGTCGTGCAACCATGTCATGCAATAGCACTTGTTATACTTCACTTATATCGGGTTACCCAAATTAGGGTTTCATGTCAACTTATAAGTATTCATTTGACCTTGTATCATGTATGGAGTCTATACTTGACTCTCTATCGTGCAAGAGGTGTATACTACACCCCCATATCGTGCAACAAAGTATTCATTCATATCCATATCGTTCAAGTGAAGTAGGTGTATCATCATATCGAGTCAAAAGTGATTTCTTGTGTGCTTGCACCCGATATCACTTTTATAAGGTGATACCATCATCTTCAAGCTCTAGACATTTGTTCTAACTGTTATAGTTCATGGCAACAGGTCCAAGAAACTACTAGAACTCATAATTTCATCAACTATTTCAGGAAATTTCGGAATTAAAAGTATTTCACTAATTATAACAATTTAGGTGAAGAATAATATCATGGTTGAGTTCAAGTTATATAACCTGCCTTAAGAACCACTTCAAAGCTTAAAGATCCAAAGATCCACGTTCCTAAGGTTAAAGATGACTTTATCAAATGTCCAAGGCTCGTTTACAACTCCTTCATATACAAGGAATCACCATGGATAAGCAATTGGTGAAGAGGAAAAGAAAGGTAGATCATAACCCTAATTCCATTCTTAAATTCAAGCTTGAAGACAAATATAGCTTACCTTAGGGTTAAGTTTTGAGTTCCTTAGCTCCTTGGCCAACACCCTACCACTCTTGGGCGATATGGACTTCCTCTTGGCCGACACAACTTTTCTTTTGGCCGATACCCCCTCACGTGTGGCCAAAATCTCTTCAATTGGCCGATATCAACTTGCTATGGGCAATATCAACATGGTATGGCCAATATACTTGCTATGGCCGATACTCAAGGCCTAGGCACGATACCCTTGTGCTCTTGCACGACATGACACCCTCTCTCATGATATGATACTCACTTTAATGATATGGCACTCACTTGGAGTCAAAACACTTCACTCTATGGTCGATATCACCCTTATATGGACGATATCACCTACTTGGGCGATATCCCAAGGCCCATGCACGATACCACAGCATCTCTTCACGATATGGGATCTCCATGCACGATACCTTAGGGTAGGAGTGTGGTAAGGGTCGCAAAATTGCACCAAGGGGTGAAACTAGGGGTATATATACTTGTTGATCATGAAGAAAGGCAAAAATGAGGTGTCAACATTTTGAGCTAGTAGGTTCCACGTGTCATGCATGGGTGACACATGTACATGCATGCATCAACATTTATCTTAACTTGCAAAACAGTTGAGGATCATATAGATATGCAAATTCATCCATTGCTTATCCATTTGGATAAGTCATCTAGGTTTAATCACTATTTTAAGTCAAGCCGGTACACTTTTTCTAAGGAAACTTGTTGGCCATCACACCTCACCTACTTGAGGTGATTTGAACGATATGGACTTTGCCAAGAGTTCAGAAAACTATATGTGACACCTCCTTGGGCTCCATGGCCGATAGTCACTCATATATAAGTTTTTCAACTTGATACAACTCAAGTTAAGTTTCCAAATTCAACCCTTTTTCTTGGTCATTTCATCACCAAGAGTATCATCATTCATTATTGATCCAAACATGGAGTCTCATTAATTATATCTCCTCTAAATGATACATAGAGGAATTAGGGTCATTATAGAGGTGGTAATTTGCATATCAACCCCACATTTTGGGTAAATTACAATTTGTACCAAAATTGGTGCACAAGGTACCAACATTGTTCAAACAAGTTCAAACTTGGAATTTAGGCTTTCCACAAGCCATCACCTTGCATCATTATATCTATAATGATTATAAAACACATGAGGCATGTTCAAAATGTGAAATTTTGCATTATAGCCCCTCAATTTGGGTAAATTGTACTTTGGTCCAAAATATAGGAAAATTGCTCAAACAACATTCAATCGGTACCAAAATTGAAACATAAGTGTGTCACATGATAACAAAGCACCTTAGAGGATTATATTAAAGTTCTAATCAACTTTATTAGCCAGAACAGATAGGGTTACCTATCAATGTTGGCTCCTAGATGTTGGAGCAATGAATTAGGGTTTGATCATTGATAATATGACCTTAAAAACCTAAATGGTTAATTATGGAAAACCCTAATGAAGGGTAATGATATGTAAGAGAAACCTTAATCGATAAGAAAGGAAAATCATAACCCTAATGATGGGAAGGTTGTATTTCTCTTATTTCATAAGCCTTGTAAGGCATGTTAAATACTTACATAACAAGTATCATGTGAATAAGTTGTTGCCTAGTGAGAGGTGACAAGATGTGAATGGCCTTATGAGCCATGTGAATAAGTTGTTGCCTAGTGAGAGGTAACAAGATGTGAATAGCCTTGTGAGCTATGTGAATAATTTGTTGCCTAGTGAGAGGTAACAAGATGTGAATGGCCTTGTGAGCCATGTGAATAAGTTGTTGCCTAGTGAGAGGTGACAAGATGTGAATGGCCTTGTAAGCCATGTGAATAAGTTGTTGCCTAGTGATAGGTGATAAGATGTGAATGGCCTTGTGAGCCATGTGAATAAGTTTTTGCCTAGTGAGAGGTGACAAGATGTGAATGGCCTTGTGAGACATGATAATACTTGTACAACAAGTGAAATGAATACCTTGGTCTGGGAATACCTTGGTCTGTGGACCTGGTGCGCTCCCGCTAGAGGCTTAGAACACCAGCCAACTAGGGTGTCGAGTGAAATCCAAGAGGTCGGGAGGCACGGGATGATGGGATCCTTGCTTTCAAAATTTGTTTGGTCCCAAATCGAGTCTATCACTAAAACTAAAACAATTCGCCCGCAAGAGTACGGGGTACTGTTGTAGTATAGATCAAGGGCAAGATGCGGGGTCGAACCATGAGTATAGAGGGGGCTCTAGAGTTAGAAGGTGTAAGCTATGTTCCTATTGTGGAGATTAAGGTTTTTAGGGTTTTAAGGTTGATTGGTTGTTGATTAAGCTAAGAGAGCAAGTATGAAAAGCAATACGAAACTAAGTTATCAAAAGACTAAATTAGCAATCTAAATTAACAAGATATCTAAACAAGAGCAAGAACAAACTATACTAGACTAAGAAAGCAACTAGCAATTGAGAGCCTAAGTTAACCACTAATCAAGATCAAAGATCTAAATTAACACTTATCTAGCAAAACTAAGCAATTAACTAAGTCAACTAAAGCAATTGAACTACACTAGCATTAACAAGCAAACAGAGCAATTGAGGTTTTAAGCAATTAGATGGAGGAGGTGGGCCGTTTGGGAATGTGACCTTGACATTAGTTGGGGGATGTCACCATAATAAGAAATTAGCATATTTCATTCTAGATTACCAAACCAAACAACAAGGTGGGTGCTATGAGAATGTACCCTATGCTACTAATTGGGGAACTAGGGCTAGGTGTAATTCTCGTAGGACGTACCAAGTCTAGGTCTCTAGGATAAGTGGTACTAGTCAATTGAGGACCAAGGGTAAGGATGGGAGTAGAGATGATGATATTTGACCTCATGCCACTAGCCACCTCAGCCTTTAGGAAATCCTAGGCAATTGCACTAATCACACTTATACTAGTCACTTAGAACTCACATTTGCATGTATGGAGAAAATGATTATGTAGGAAGATAGGGGGCTAGCTAGGGATCTGAACTAAGGACCTAGGAGCCAATCCTATGATAGCTACATAGAAACAAACACCCTAGAGGCAAATGTCTTCAAGCACCACAAGGCAAGCAATTAATGTAATTAAACAACAACCACATGCACAAGTAATGGGAAATGAGATAAAAGCAAAGGAAATCATCATAGAATTGAAATATGTTCATTAAAAATTATATTCCCCCAACATGGTATCACAGTCACATTTTTGCCCCAAACAGCCCACCCAAGGGGGCTTAGCTATACATGATCAAACTAGTAACAAAGGAGAAGGGGAAGAGAGTGAGAAATGCCATGGATGCTCGATGAAGCTTGACGTCTTCACCTCCTTGCTGCTAACCACGAGCCTCCTTCTCCACTGGTGCCTAAGAGCATGGAAATGGTGGAATGGATGGATAGAAACCTAGAGAAACTAGGGTTCTATGGTGGAAATGAGTGGAAAGTGGGTGGAAATGGGGTTAAATGCAAGGGAAGTAGGTGGATGGCAGTAATGGAGGCAAGGGAGCAGCTGGGGACGGCTAGGAGGTGATCTCCCGATCCCTAGAAGCAACTAGTGCTTATATAGGAGCTAGGGTTGAGTGGGGGTATAAAAGGAAAAACAGTGGAAAAGTCTGCTGGAAAGAGGGCCACCACGACCGTGGTGAAGGGCCACGGCCGTGGTGAAGACGGTATAACATGGTCGTGGTTAGGTGGTACAGCTATGGTGAAGGGAAACTGGAAATGAATGGAGTGGATCAATACGACCGTGGCGAGGAGCCACGGCCGTGGTGAAGTGGCTGGGCCACGGACGTGGTGTGCGGCCACGGGCGTGGCATCTGGCAAACATTCTCTTGTTGATTTCTGGCAATACACATTACGGCCGTGGGCAGTGGCCACGGCCGTGGTGACTCTGGCTTGTCATGGTCGTGGCCGAGGGCCATGCCCGTGGTGATTCTAGCCATTTCTCCTGTTGGAATTGCTGCTCCTTGGCAATAAACATAACAGCCGTGGGCAGTGGCCACGGCTGTGGTGACGGCTTGAGCAGGCTGATGAACTTCAAACTTTGTCAATTTCGGATGTCCTTGCTTGGTGATGACTCTTTGGCCACTAAGGTAGGTTGGGGGTGCTTTGGGGCCTTCTTTGGGCCCCTCCATCACACTCGTCCATCTATTGTGGTCCAAATACCTGAAAATAGTGCAACGAACATCCATAAGCGTATTTGCAATGATAATCAAATTGGGGGAAAATACTTGTAATCTAACATGTTTAGATGCAACTTATATACAAAATGGCACAGGATGGAGCCCTAAAATAGGGTTGCATCACCACGCCAAACTTAAAACATACTTGTCCTCAAGTATGCTCCAACTTAATCTCTCTTTTCCGTTCTTTTCAATAAAAACAAATGACAAATGCAAAGCAGTAGAAGATTATTGAATATATATAGTCTTGGAAATGACTAAGTGCATGTGTATCACATCTCTCCTCTCCTTCTTTCACAACCCAATCATGAACTGAGCACTGAGCATACAAACTTCAAACATAAAGCATAGAAACATAAGTTGTCCATATGTCCTTTATGTCATTCTCGGTAAACCGTTTCATGTTGATGTTAATCACAGGTGACTAAGAGTGTTGCTTCACTTTCATGCATTCGGTCTTATGCTTCAAACCACACTAGATGATCCACTTGGCTGTAGAAAGGGTAAAGTGAGCTAGATTTGATGTTTTCTAGCTCAATGGGTATAAAAGAAGAAGAAAGGGTTGCGGTAAGATTTGGAGTGCTTTTACACACTCTTCTTTTCTTTATTTGAATGCTCTTAAACAGGAGCATCCTTTTATTTTATTTTGGGTTTTTATTTTTCTTTTTCTTTTTCTTTGCCCTTGGTGTAGATAGGGCATATGGTGGATAGAGTGAAGCGGGGAGATAAAGATGTGGCCACCCCAAACTTTTGGAGGTGGCCACGGCTAATATGTGCAGTTTGGCATCTTTTTATGAGGCGGAGGGGTATGAAGATGGTGGAAGAATAGTCGGATCAAAGAGGGGTCATCAGTGTAGTTTTCAACATATGATTCCCTACATGAAAGCTAATTCAACACTTCACCAAGTAATATCACATCACATGATAGAATTAACACAATATTCATATTTCTACCAAGTGATTCCATTGGCTTTAAGTGTTTGTCACTTGCTCAATTCATGATTCAACCAAAGCATTCACAGACTTAATAGATGTGGTTCACATGTAAAAAGTCACAACCAAGACCATATATCAATAAGATCTAAGAATGTAGCATGAATTTGTCACAAGAGTAAACCTTTTCATTTCAAACATTGGAGATTAAGTCAAAACATCCTATCGGAGCAAGAATATTCAAATCTGGGCAAAATTGGCCAAAATGGTGCCAATTTGCACTAAATCACATCTAAACCTACTTTAGGAAAAAAGTAAGTAAATCATAGCTAAAACATGCAAAAATTAGCAAAAACCTACATGAGATGCAATGCATGGCTGAAATTTTGAAAACTTACGCAAAAATGACGAGAATGAAAACTACATGACATGCATGGATATGACAGAAAAAGCAATAAAATGAAAACTAAACCAAATGGCGATATGTGGAACAAAAATCACTAGATAGAGAGAAGGGAGGTGTGTACCGCCCTACCCACCCCAAACTTTAGAATCATGTTGTCCTCAGCATGAAACTATAACTTAGGGTAGATAGGGGAAGTGTCAGTGCTACTGCGAGGACTGGTTCGACCCCTGGGGATGATCTGGAGGAGGGATGGTGCCTTCCGGAGGATGCTGGTACTGGTAGTACTATCCCCAGTATGCGTCCTGGGGCGGAGGGTAGGTTGCTGGATATTCCTCTACACCACCCCAAAAATCTTCACCCCATTCGGGGTTCCTTGCTGCCTGTGCGTGGTTGTAGTGGTACATGTGGTTGACCTGGTAGTGTAATTGTTGTTGGTCTTGCTACATGCGCTGCTGGGTGAGCTACACCTACTGCTGTATCTAATAAAGATCCTCAAGTTGTGCCTAGATGTGTGACATGTCATAGGCATTGCTCGAGGGCTGCTGCAGCTGGGATGTTCCCTCATCCCTCCTTTGTCTTCGCCGGGGTTGCTCTTGTTCTTCAATTGGTTGTTCCTGCCCCTGCACATTTGACTCTACCATTTCTTCATGTGCGGCAGCGGCTCCCCTGACGTAGGTCTCTCTGGGGTGATCTCTCTCCCATTTTGCTATTTTGTCTCTCAGCTTGTAGTAGATTCCCAGCACGGATAGAAGAGGCACCGCGTGGTATGGGAGCTCCAGCTCAAGATCCGACAGACTGGTAGTGAGATAAATCAGCTTATTACCATCCTTCTTGATAGTGAGTGAGAGGATGAGATAATCCATATCAACATAATCTATAGGACACCCATCTTCGAGCCCAGAGAGATCATGGCCCAACCCGAGTGCAATTGAAGTGACCAACCCTCCCATGACAAATGGAGTCTTTCTCTTATAGGGTATGGACTTCATATGGTCAATAAGTAGCACTCCTAGGTTGACATGCTGCTTTTCTGTCATGGCTTTCAGGACAAACATCTCTTTTTGTGAGATCGTGCCCTGATTGTCATATCTTCCCACTATGGTATTAGCAAGGACTTTTTGCGTGTAGCGGATGAGAGGGTTGCTTAGAGCTGAAGTCTTTACCCTCCCTGCATAATACCCATCTCTGCCTGTCATTTGTTTCTAGAAAAGCACGTAATCATACTTCGAATCTTTTTCCAACAAGCCATCATCAAGTTCCTTGGCTTCCTCTGGACTTGCCGCAAAAATCTTGTTCAAGTCCTTCGATGTGAGAGTGTAGAAATGGCCTAAGATGGCAAACTTCAAAGCATCTTTTCCTCTCACTCTTGTCTTTTCCAGCGTAGCAAAGAACTCCTTGGTCATTTGGTCATATGATATCTGGGGTGTGAAGAGAACATGCCACAGCCCCACGGTCTTCAAGCTCTCTTCTACATCCTCCTTGATGCCCAAGGTATCAAGTATCTTCTCACTGTCATACCTCGTGGTGACTATTCGCCTCATCAAGCACTCCAGGTATTTGTGAGAGATATGCCTTTGCCTTAGCCCCCTCCCATATGAAGTTCCCTCGGGCACCTTGTCCATGATTTTTAGTCGTTCCTCCTCCATCTTTGCTAGAACATCATCATCCTCCATGGACAGTTCTATATCCTCATCTTCACTATTTTCATCGTTCGCAAGCGTGTAAGTTTTCGAACCCGAAGTGGTATCCAGATTGTACCACTGTGCCAGTTGCTCCTCTCCGGGATGCAATTGCCGCACGGACTGCGACTGCTCATCATGGCCCTCTGACACACGGGATGTGGATAGGCGTGATGTGGATGGCCCCACTTTTGTTCGCCGGGCTCGCGGGGTAGCTTCCTTGGACTCCTCCTCTTCTTCTTCCTCTCCTCCCGCATAGGTCTCGTCAGTGAGGTGGATGTCGTCAGATGAGTGGGATGCGGAGGTGAGTGGAGATGGTGTGTGGGATGGTGCGGTGACGTCGGTGGAGGCATTTTTGGAATGTCGCCCTCTAGTGATGACGTTGAGGGTTGCCTTCGCCCCACTCTTCACCATCTTCTCTGCCTTCTTCATGATTTAGGTTGGAATTTTGAAAATGAGTAGGGAGTGGTATGGGAGTGGATTGGGGGGTGGAATGGAGAGGTAGGAAGGTTAGGAAGGTGATTGGGAGGTTTAATTTGGGTTTGGTGGATGAAAAGTGGGATTTCGTGGAGGTTTTAGGTAGGGAATGTGGTTGGGAGGTTTTGAGAAGAAGGTGGAGAAGGAGGTTCGATTGGGGGTGTATTTGCAGTGGAAAAGGGAGTAGGGTGACTGGGGGAAGGTATGGTGGAGAAAGGAGGGTGATTGGGGGTGTTTTGGAGGGCTGGAGGTGGAGGACGAGTGCCCACGGTGGTGCTGGTGACGTCACAGCCGTGCTCTGCGCGGGGAAGAATAAGAAAAGAAGAAGGGTGGTTCAGAGAGTTTATATAGAATCTTACTGAACTCGGTTCGGCCACGGTCATGGTATGTCCATCAAAGAATGGGCGTGGCGTCAGCCCACGGGCGTATTGTCGCTAAAGGAGCCTCGTCTGTCCTCAACACGGTCGTGATCGGAAGACACGGTCGTATTTCTCTGTGTTTTCCACGTCCGTGGCCGATGGCCACGGTCGTGGGACAAATCTCTAAAATTCATGTTGGCTCCTATAACTTTCGACCAATAAACATTACGGTCGTGGCCTTGTGCCACGACCATGTTGGGCTCTTGGACATCCTCAACTCAGCAGCATTTCATTTTTTTCTTCGATATTTCTCTCCTTAGTGTGTATCATCTACCATTTCATCAAAACTAAAAACAAAACTATCAAACACAAATGTGTGTGTATTTGTGTAAAAGAAAACTAAAGTATAGAAAAAGGGAAAAGGTTCGAGCATCTCAAACCACGTGGGTTGCCTCCCACTAGCGCTAAACTTTACGCCTTCAGCCAGGCTTATTGATTGTTGAGCTTTTTCACTTCCTCAGAACTTTCAAGAGATCCTTGTAATAGATCCATTTCTCATCCTCATCTAAGCATTCCTCTTCATCAAATTCTTCTTCTACCAGCATAACAACATCAAAATCTTGGTTGCCCTTGTCCGGGCCAACTTCAACGACAGGTTTCAACCTTTGTCCATTAACGGAAAATTCCTTAGCTCCTTATTTTGCACAAATGATCACTGCCCTGGATGGGTACACCTTCTTGACAAGGTAAGGACCTTCCCATCTAGAACAAAGCTTTCCGGGAAAGAACTTTATCCTTGAATTGTATAGCCATACCCATTTGCCAAGTTCAAACTCTTTCTTCTTTATGATCTTATCATGTAGAAACTTGGTTCTTTCCTTGTAGCTCTTTGACATTTCATATGCCTCATGCCGCATTTCTTCTAGTTCATGCAATTGAAACTTTCTTTTCATTCCAGCTTTCTCTTCATCGAAGTCCATTGTCTTCAAGGCCCACAATGCCTTGTGCTGCATCTCAACCGGAAAATGGCAACTCTTACCATAGACAAGCTTGAACGGTGTAGTGCCAATCGGGGCTTTGTATGCAGTCCTATATGCCCATAAAGCTTCATTGAGGCGAAGTGACCAATCCTTGCGGTCCGGTCACACCGTCTTCTCCAAGATGAGCTTTATCTCCCGATTTTCCAACTCAACTTGACCACTCATTTGAGGGTGGTAAGGAGTAGCTACACGATGGTTCACTCCATGTCTCTTTAGCAGCCCTTCAAAAGTGTGGTGGATGAAATGACTCCCACCATCGGTAATCATAGCCCTTGGAACACCAAAACGGCTAAAGATGTTGGATTTCACAAAATCACACACCACCTTGTGATCATTTGTCCTTGTTGCCATAGCCTCAATCCATTTTGATACATAGTCTACGGCGACCAAGATGTAGACATACCCAAAAGAAGAAGGGAAAGGACCCATAAAGTCAATCCCCCAAACATCAAACACTTCTACCACAAGAATAGGTGATAGAGGCATCATGTCCCTCTTTGAGATGGTGCCCACTTTTTGGCACTTGAAGCAACTCTTGCAAAAGTCATGAGCATCTTTGAACAATGTTGGCCAGTAGAAACCACATTGAAGAACTTTGGCGGTCGTGCGTTTCCCTCCAAAATGACCTCCACACACCCCGGAATGGCACATAGATAAGACTTCTCGCTGCTCCATCTCCGGAATACACCTCCTAATGAGTTGGTCCGGGAAATATTTAAAGAGGTTTGGGTCATCCCAAATGTAGTTCTTTACCATAGCAAACAATCTCCTGCTTTCCTCTCTTGTCCACATGCTCGGTATCCTCCCACTGGCTAGGAAATTTTCTATGTGCTTGTACCATAGCTTTTGGACAGATGAGACTAAGAGGAGTTGTTCATGTGGCATTGTATCTTTGATTGGACTTGTCATATCAAAAGGTCCATCAAGGTGGGAGAGATGATCTGCAACACCATTTTCTATCCCTTTCTTATCCACAATTTCTATGTCAAATTCTTGGAGTAACAAAATCCATCGGATCAACCTTGGCTTTGAGTCTTTCTTGGACATGAGATACTTCAACGCAGCATGGTCTGTGTAGATTGTCACTTTGTTTTGCAAGAGATACGGCCAGAACTTGTCAAGAGAGAAGATCACCGCAAGCAACTTCTTCTCGGTAGTCGTATAGTTTCTTTGGGCATCATCTAATGTTTTTCTTGCATAATAGATAGCATGAGGAATTCGGCCAACGCGTTGACCCAGCACAGCCCCCACCGCCATATCAGATGCATCTGTCATGATCTCAAATGGCAAAGAAAAATCTGGGGGCTGCATGATAGGAGCAGAAATAAGCCTTTCTTTTAAATGATTGAAGGCTTCAACACATTTGTCATTGAACTGAAATTCAACATCTTACTCAAGTAATCGACAGAGTGGTCTTGAGATTTTGCTAAAGTCCTTGATAAAATGCCGGTAAAAGCCTGCATGTCCCAAGAAAGATTGAACATGTCTTACGGTCGAAGGAATGTCGAGTGTGGAAATAAGGCCCACCTTGGCCTTGTCATCTTCGATCCCATCTTTCGAAGCTCGGTGTCCCAGAACTATACCCTCATGTACCATGAAATGACTTTTTTCCCAAGATAGAACTAAGCGAACTTTCACACATCTTTCCAGAACCGCAGCTAGATGTAGCAAGCACTCATCAAAGGTTTTCCCGAAAACTGAAAAATCATCCATGAAAACCTCAAGTGACGAATCAAGCATGTCAGCAAAGATCGAGGTTACACATCTCTGGAAAGTGGAAGGGGCATTGCACAATACAAATGGCATTCTCTAGTAGGAAAATGTACCACTTGGACAAGTGAATGTCATCTTTTCCTAATCCGCCGGATGCACAGCAATCTGAAAGTATCATGAGTATCCGTCAAGAAAACAGTAGAAGTTCTGCCCAGCCAATCTCTCTAAGATCTGATCAAGAAATAGAAGTGGGTAGTGGTCCTTCTTTGTCTTTTCATTGAGCTTCTGGTAATCCACGCACATTCTTCACTTCGATTGCTCTCTCACCGGCATAATCTCACCATCGGCATTTTTTGCAACCATAATCCCGCCCTTCTTGGGCACAACTTGGATGGGACTCACCCACGTACTGTCAGAAATGGGATAGATGATCCCTGCATCAAGAAACTTAACAACCTCTTGAGTTACAACGTCCTTCAACTTTGGATTTAGCCTTCTTTGAATTTGTCGGGTCGGTCTCGCATCTTCTTGTAAGTATATCCGATGCACACAAATGGAGGGGTCAATCCCTCTCAGCAATAGACCATCCAATGGCTTGGATGTTCTTCCTCAAGACTTCCATCAAGGCATCTTCTTGCTCAGGAGAGAGAATGGAGGAAATGATCATCGGGAGGGTGTCATCTGAGCCAAGGAAAGTGTACTTCAATCCTTCAGGATGTTTCTTCAACTCAAGAACGGGGGGTGCTTCAAGGGAGTTCTTCGATGGTGCAGAAATAGAAGGAAGGTCCTGACTTGCAGCCACTAAGACTAGCTCACACTCTTCATCATCTTCATCATCGTCATCAGGGAACTCAACAATTGGTTCAAGACCTCTACCTTGAGTGGCAGTCTCAATCCACGCAGGTAGGAACTCTTCAACAATCTCATCTAGGCATTCCACCAAATAACAATCTTCTTCGGTGGCCCCTATCACTTCAGCTATAGTAGAAGACTTGAAGATGTTCAACCGGATCTTCATGTGCATGAATGTAACATACATGGTCACTGTCCTCACATGGATCACGGCATCAGTTGTGGCTAAGAAAGGTCTCCCCAAGATGATTGGCACCTTTCTAGCTTCCTTTTCCATATCAAGAATGATAAAATCGGTTGGGAAGAAGGCCAAAGTATCCTCATCAAGACGGACCAGCACATCATCCACACGCCCTCTAGGCGTCTTCACATATCGGTCGGCCAACTGTAGAGTGCAATAGGCCGGCCTCAACTCTCTCATTTGGAGCTCAGCAAACAGATCATAAGGCATCAAGTTTACGCTAGATCCCAAGTCAAGAAGAGCCTGGTCTATGCGATGCGCCCCAATGTAGCATGAGATGATGGGAGCACCGGGGTCTTTTCTTTTCCGGGGAATGGTGTGTTGGAGAATGGAGCTCACTTGCTCAGTGAGCTTGATCTTCTTAGGTGTCCTCCCTGTTGTCTTTCTTTTGAAGGTGCACAATTCTTTAAGGAACTTTGCATAGGACGGAATTTTCTTGACTACATCTAGAAGAGGTATGTTGATTTTCACTTGCTTGAAGATCTCCAAAATATCATCCGCATGCTTTTTCTTTTTCTTTTTCTTTGCAACAGAAGGTTCCTCAAGTGCATCAGGATATGGCGGGAGTTGGGACCCCAATCAGTCCAAATCAACAGTATCATCCACTGGTATCACTGGAATCACAGTATCACGGCTCGGTATCACAGTATCACTGCTCGGTATCACAATATCAACACTGCCTCTTATCACAGTATCATCAATCTGCATCTCAGTATCAACCTGCTATGCCTCAGTGTCATCTCTGCCAACAACTGTACAATGGGGCCTCTCCAAAGTCCTACCACTCCTCAAAGTAGTCACAGCCTTCACATGCTCATGGGTTGTAGAAGGGGGAGCTTGTGGAGGTGGTTGTGGTTGTTGGGGTGGTGGAGGCCTTTGGTGAGGGGAATTGGGATTTTGAAGGATGAATTGGGGTTGTGGTTGTTGTTGTGGTGGGGGTGATATTGTGGAGGTGGTTGTTGGTAAGTGTGAGGTGGAGGTGAAGCATATTGATAATTGAGCGGCGCTTGAGGAGGCGGAGGAGCATAGGGGTTCAGTGGGGCTTGGCAAGATGGTAGAACATAAGCACTCGAAGTGTTCCCTAGAAAAGTCCTACCATTGTTTGGATTTGGCATTGGTTGAGAGGGGAGTCCTCCTTCTTCTCTTCTAGCCAAAGAGAGAGAAATCTGATCCAACCACTGCTCAAGACGGCTTATAGACTGCCCACGTGCATTGACATCCTTTTTGACTTCATCTAGGCTTCTTAGCCTTCCAAGAACCTTGTCCTCAAACTTGGAGCTGTAGCATGGATTCTTCTGCCCCTGTCCTTTTCCATCCTCATTCTGTTGTTTCCAAGAGAAATTCGGGTGGTTCCTCCACTCGAGAGTGTAGGATTAGGACATTGGGCCCTGGTTGTTGCGGCCACCAAAGGAATGTAAAGCGTTAACTTCCTCGTCTATAGTGTCCATAGCCATTGCGGGTTGGCTAGAAGAGCCACCCACTTGATTCTTGATCATCTGCATCATATCTGCCATCATTTTCATCATATCGGGGTTGGTGGCATTGCGTGCGGGAGCCACAGAGGACGGTGGAGGAGTGTAGTTCCGACCGCAATGCCCCCCTTTAGTGGAAGCTCGGTGGCGAGAATTCTCGGCTAGATGCTCAAAAAGCAGCCATGAATCCTCGGGCGGCTTTACCATGAATGTGCCCCCGCAAGAAGAATCTACATTGTTTTGGCTCTGCAACTCAAGCCCGGTGTAGATGGCCTAAACTAGCTGCCAAAGAGGAACCTCATGATGACGGCAGTCACAAAGCAACTTCTCGAACCTCTCCCACACCTCGTGGAAGGGCTCATTCTCTTTCTGGGCGAACGATGTGATGCACCTCCTCATGTAGGATAACTTGGCGATGGGGAAGAACTTCTTGAGAAACTAGTTCTTCACCTCATTCCAAGTGACCAACTCTGGCCTCAAGACGTACCACTCCTTGGCCTTCTCTTTGAGAGAGAAGGGAAAGAGCATCCTCCTGATTGGGTCGTCGGTGGCGGCTGGCGTGCGAAAGGTAGAGCACGTTTCAAGGAATGTGTCTATGTGGTGGTAGGGGTTCTCGTTCTCCATACCGAAGTATGTAGGGAGAATCCCCAAAAGTTCCGGCGGGATGGAGAACTGTTGACCTGGCATCTGGTCAACTAGAGTGGCGATGGGGGAGTTGTAGTTCCCCGGCGGGAAGTACTCATGAAGCGGACGATGTGGAGGAGGAGGCTGAGCACCTAGTGGCGGGTCGTTCTCAGCCATCTCGGCCTCTCGGTGTAGGTTGAGGCGAGCTTGACGCCTTCTTCTCCCAATCTCGGGGTCATAAACCACCAAGTCGGTGCAAGTCGAACGCGTGCTACGCATGCATAGTTGTCACCTGCGCAAGTCACAAACAAACAACAAGGAGCCAAGTTAGCGAACCAATATGCAAGAGTAACACAAAGAATAAATAATAGCAATGGTGAGGGCAAAAGGAAAGGCTAAGCTACACTATCTAACTAGGCCGAGCGCCTCTTTCCCCGGCAACGGCACCAGAAATCTTGGTGCGCTCCCGCTAGAGGCTTACAACACTGGCCAATTAGGGTGGCCGAGTGCAATTTACGAGGTTGGGAGGCACAGGATGATGGGATCCTTGCTTTCAAAATTTATTTGGTCCCAAATCGAGTCTATCACTGGTTAGTTGAGGTTTCTTTTCTTGGACATGTCATCTCATGAGATGGAGTAAGTGTTGACCCTAAGAAAGTCGAATCTGTTCTACAGTGGGAGCAGCCTAAGACTCCTACTGAGATCAAAAGCTTCTGAGGATTGGCAGGTTACTACAGGAGGTTCATCCAAAACTTTAGTGTTATAGCATCACCTCTAACACGCTTAACGAGAAAGAATGCAATGTTTGTTTGGTCAGACAACTGTGAGAAGAGTTTTCAGATCTTGAAGAAGAAGTTGACTACAACACCAGTGTTGATCTTGCCTGAGGCAGATAACCACAGTGTTTTGTGATGCTTCAAGGAGAGGTTTAGGATGTGTGTTGATGTAAGAAGGCAAAGTAGTAGCTTATGCATCTAGACAGCTTAAGAAGAGTGAGGAGAATTACCTGACACATGATCTGGAGTTAGTTGTAGTAGTTCATGCTCTTAAGACATGGCGTCGCTATCTTTATGGTGAGGCGTGCCAAGTGTTTACGGATCATAAGAGTTTGAAATATATCTTCACCCAGAAGGATCTAAATCTTAGACAATGGATATGGTTAGAATTCATCAAAGATTATGAAGTGATGATAGATTATCATCCTGGAAAAGTGAATGTAGTAGCAGATGCCCTAAGCAGAAAGTCAAGTTCAACAGCTGATGTATTCTCTATGGCATGTTTCAAGAGAGACCTGCTAGTAGAGATGCGTAAGTTAAACTTAGACTTAGGGGTGATAGAACAGAGTGGTTTGATTACACAGATGCAAGTCAAACCTACCTTTTATGATTAGATCAAGGAACTTCAACAGAGTGACAGTGAGTTACGACAGATCATGCAAGACATGATAGAGGGAAAAAGAATAGAGTTCATGCTTTCAGATGATGGTTTGTTATATTAGCATGATAGGTTGTGTGAACCTGGAGACCAGTGATTTGAAGGGACAGATTCTTGAGGAAGCACATGCATCGATGTACGCTATGCATCCAGGTAACACCAAGATGCACAAGAATCTTAAGGAGTTGTACTGGTGGTCAGATATGAAAAAGGATGTAGCTGAGTATGTGTCTAGATGCAGTGTGTGCTAGTAGGTTAAGGTTGAGCATCAGAAACCTGCACGTACTTTGCAATCTCTTCCTATTCCAGAGTGGAAGTGGGAACATATCACAATGTATTTTGTGGTAGGGTTGCCTAGGACACCTAGAGGTTATGACTCTATATGGGTGATTGTGGATAGACTGACTAAGTCTACTCACTTTCTTCCTATTAAGTCAACCTTTGATGTCCCGAAGTTGGCTAAGATATACGTGGATGAGATAGTTAGGTTGCATGATATCCCAATTTCAATAATATCAGATAGTGATCCTAAGTTCACATCCAGGTTTTGGAATCAGTTGCATCGTGCTTTGGGCACAAAGTTAAGAACCTACAGACGGATGGTCAGTCAGAGAGGACCATTCAGACTCTTGAGGACATGCTGAGAGGATGCGTCTTACATTTCAGTGGAAGTTGGAAGAACACTTGAGCCTTATAGAGTTTGCATACAACAATAGTCATCATTCCAGTCTTGGTAGGGCCCCGTATGAAGTTTTGTATGGCAGAAAGTGTAGATCACCTGTATGTTGGTACGAGGTGAGTGAAAACCAGATTCTTGGACTAGAGATAGTTGATTTGACTATAGAAAAGATTATAGTGATTAGAGAGCAGTTAAAAGCTACACATGACAGGAAGAAGAGTTACACTGAGAAGAGACGTAGACCTCTTGAGTTTGAGGTTGGTGATGAAGTGTATCTGAAAGTTTCACCATGGAAAGGAGTGTTGAGGTTTAGCAAAAGAGGCAAACTGACTCCTAGATTTATGCGCCCATATCTTATCATTGAGAGGATTGGACCTGTATGTAACGACAGTCGAACAAATCGTTACTAATTAAGCGGAATTAAACATAAACAACAGATTAACGAAAATCACTGAAAATTAAAACCATTTTTCAAGGAGATCCATTCCAAAGAAAACTCTTATTGAAAGGTCCAAAACCTTATATACATCATTATTCACATTGTACATATCTGGTACATCTCATCTCGAGAATAACATATAACAGTTGCTTTAACAAACTACACATGAGCAACATAAAACCTCGAGGCACATAAGCCAAAATATTTTATTGATCATAAAACCAGTACGAACCAACTCCAAGGACCTGAGAGTACAGAGACGACACATAGGACTTCTATTTACAAGACATGACAGATAGTACAGTCAACCTGAGCTGTCATTGCTGCCTCAGTTGTTGTTCCTCCTCTGCAAAAAGGTCTTCACCTCCTCGTGTGTGTCCACCTAAAAATTTGGATCCCACTAGGGTGAGACAATTGTAATTGTCCCAGCGAGAGATATCACTCTCTGCCGACCATATTATTATCAAAGATTAAACATTTATAAATTGAGCAACAATTCCTTTTATATTAATAAGCAGGATAATTCACTATATGAACAGAATGAGATAATCTTCTTTCTTAAGAAGAACATGGCATCTACCCATGGTAGAGTTGTAAATCATCTATCTACTTTGCAAGGAATGTAAAGAAACATAAATAATATCTATCCACTAAGGATGCCTAAAAGAAATGTAACATCAGCCAATGATTTCCATATTTAATCCTTAAGCAAACATTTTATACAAATGATTAAATTTTATAATCACACTTATGCCCTGAGGAAGTGAGCCGTACCGCTCAAATCCAACCGACCATTGAGAAGTCAAAATCGGTACCATACAAGGTCCATGTAAGAGCTGGACACCATGACCTCACCCGTCTCGGTCACTGTGAGAAAACAAGCAGGACTGCAGTCTCTTGCTTAAGTGACCTCAGTCACACAGGGTCAGGCTACCCTCTGCCTAGCCCACCTTGGTACAAGTGTCGGCGCTAGTGAATCGAGCCACGAGCCAGTTCACTGTGCTCCCTGAGCCACAAACGCATTCATGCTCTATCACACTGAGCCATGGGCCTATTCACCATGCTCTTATCACACTGAGCCACATGCCTGAAACCATGCTCTGGAGTCTACAACCGAAGTTGTACTCTAACCTTCCTATTTGTGTCTAGGAGCAACCCCGCATATTCAACAATATGCACTCCGGATTAACCCGTTTCACCATCACCAGCTACTGACGATGATGGATCTATGGCCAGGGAACTACATGATAAAATTCCACTTGATTAATTAAGTGCATTACCATATTCTTTTAACATCAGTCAAGTTTTCACACATGAATTATTATGACAAATACTACAAAGAAAGGTATAATACATCTATCACATACTTTTCAAATGTTTAAAACACATGATACTTGGGATCTCAGTCCCTTATCACATTACTGGGAATTCTCATCCCTTCACGTAATCATTATCATGATTGCTGGATATGGGTATTCAAACCCTTAGATCGTCACATAACATTGTTACCTCTATGACATGTAACCATTATCGCTAGGTCCTGATGCAACCCTATTTTAGGGCTCCATCCTGTGCCATTTTGTATATAAGTTGCATCTAAACATGTTAGATTACAAGTATTTTCCCCCAATTTGATTATCATTGCAAATACGCTTATGGATGTTCGTTGCACTATTTTCAGGTATTTGGACCAAAATGGATGGACGAGTGTGATGGAGGGGCCCAAAGAAGGCCCCAAAGCACCCCCAACCTACCTTAGTGGCCAAAGAGTCATCACCAAGCAAGGACATCCGAAATTGACAAAGTTTGAAGTTCATCAGCCTGCTCAACCCCTCACCACGGCCGTGGCCACTGCCCACAGTCGTTATGTTTATTGCCAAGGAGCAGCAATTTCAACAGGAGAAATGGCCAGAATCACCACGGGCATGGCCCTCGGCCACGGCCATGACAAGATAGAGTCACCACGGCCGTGGCCACTGCCCACGGCCGTAATGTGTATTGCCAAAAATCAACAGGAGAATGTTCGCCAGATGCCACGCCCGTGGCCGCACACCATGCCCGTGGCCCACCCACTTCACCACGGATGTGGCTCCTCGCCACGGTCGTATTGAGCCACTCCATTCATTTCCAGTTTCCCTTCACCATAGCCGTACCACCTGACCACGGCCATGTTATACCATCTTCACCACGGCCGTGGCCCTTCACCACAGTCGTGGTGGCCCTCTTTCCAGCAGACTTTTCCACTATTTTTCCTTTTATACCCCCACTCAACCCTAGCTCCTATATAAGCACTAGTTGCTTCTAGGGCTCGGGAGAGCACCTCCTAGCTGTCCCCAGCTGCTCCCTTGCCTCCATTACTGCCATCCACCTACTTCCCTTGCATTTAACCCCATTTCCACCCACTTTCCACTCATTTCCACTATAGAACCCTAGTTTCTCTACGTTTCTATCCATCCATTCCACCATTTCCATGCTCTTGGGCACCAGTGGAGAAGGAGGATCGTGGCTAGCAGCAAGGAGGTGAAGACGTTAAGCTTCATCGAGCATCCATGGCGTTTCTTACTCTCTTCCCCTTCTCCTTTGTTCCTAGTTTGATCATGTATAGCTAAGCCCCCTTGGGTGGGCTATTTGGGGGGGAAATGTGAATGTGATACCATGTTGGAGCAATATAATTTGTAATGAACATATTTCAATTCTATGATGATTTTCTTTGCTTGTATCTCATTTCCCATTACTTGTGCATGTGGTTGTTGTTTAATTACATTAATTGCTTGCCTTGTGGTGCTTGAAGACATTTGCCTCTAGGGTGTTTGTTTCTATGTAGCTATCATAGGATTGGCTCCTAGGTCCTTAGTTCGAATCCCTAGCTATCCCCCTATCTTCCTACATAATCACTTTCTCCCTACATGAAAATGTGAGTTCTAAGTGACTAGTATAAGTGTGATTAGTGCAATTGCCTAGGATTTCCTAAAGGCTAAGGTGGCTAGTGGCATGAGGTCAAATATCCTCATCTCTACTCCCATCCTTACCCTTGGTCCTCAATTGACTAGTACCACTTATCCTAGAGACCTAGACTTGGTACGTCCTACGAGAATTACACCTAGCCCTAGTTCCCCAATTAGTAGCATAGGGTACATTCTCATAGCACCCACCTTGTTGTTTGGTTTGGTAATCTAGAATGAAATATGCTAATTGCTTATTATGGTGGCATCTCCCAACTAATGTCAAGGTCACATTCCCAAACAGCCCACCTCCTCCATCTAATTTCTTAAAACCTCAATTGCTCTGTTTGCTTGTTAATGCTAGTGTAGACTCACACTTACTGAACTTAGCTTATAACTAGTGTTGTCTCAACAACTATAACGATATCCTCAGATGTTTCTCATGTTGGTCATCATCTCTGAAATAGATCAGAATGTCATCTATGAAAACCACTATGAACTGATCCAAGAATTGTTTGAAAATCCAGTTCATCATATCCATGAAAGCTACTAGGGCATTAGTTAGTCCAAAGGACATGACCAAAAACTCATAATGCCTGTATCTTATTCTGAAATCCGACTTTGGAATATCTGAAGCCTTTATCCTCAACTGTTGATATCCAGATCTCAAATCTATCTTAGAAAAGATCGTCACTCCACGCAACTGATCAAAGAGATCATCTATCCTTGGAAATGGGTACTTGTTCTTGATAGTGATCTTATTCAACTGTCTGTAGTCTATACATAACCTCATAGTACCATATTTCTTATTCACAAATAAGACTGGAGCTCCCCATGGTGAAGAACTAGGTCAAATGAAACCCTTATCCAGTAACTCATGTAACTGGATTTTTAGTTCCTTCAACTCTATAGGTGCCATTCTGTAGACTGGCAACACTATAGGGTGACTACCTGGAAACACCTGGATCTCAAAGTCTATATCTCTCTTTTAGGAGGTAGACCTAGAAATTCATCTAGGAAAACATCTAGGAACTCACAGACTATTGGAACATCCCATAGGCTAATTGTGCTCTTCTCTTCTCTAGTATCCACTACATGTGCCAAGAATGCCTCACAACCTTTCTGCAACATCTTATCAGCTACTACAACTGATACAAGACACGTAGGTAAGACTTTCCTGTCTCCAGAAAAGACACAAGAAAATCCACCCTGTTGAAAGACAGCTTCCTTCTTCCAACAGTCGAGATGAACTCGATACATCTCTAGGGAAATCCTAAAAATGAGGGATTATGAAGAAAGAGTGAGAAAAGGGGAAGTTTTGATACCATTTCAGATCAAATAAAAGGAGGGATGGAATCTTGACATGTGAGAAAAGATTCACCATGAAAGGCTATGCAAAGAGCTAAACTTACTTGATTTCATCATATCTCGGATAGAGAAACCTAGATCAGCAATTCCACCTCTTTCTCCACTCAAATCCTAACTCTCCCTCTCTCTCTAGGATTTTGTTTCTCTGGATTAAATAACGAATTATGAGATATCCTAGTGTGTTAGGTTGACCATATTGAGCAATTGATCTGCTTGGGTCAATTGCACATTAACCTCTCACTATACTTTCTCTTATTTCAACAAAAGTTTCTGTCATACAAATGTTATTGTAATCCATCTACTGAATAGCTAACAGATCCTCCAAAATTATGAAAATTTTATATGTTGTTTATCATTGAGTTTCAGATCTCCAGTAAAAAATTCAGATAATTTGGAGTTACCCATAAATAATTAAATACTACACTGCTATATTGCAGTCAGTAGCATGGTCGGCGAGTTTGAAACTCGATCGAAAAATAGGTCAGAACATTCTCTAAAAATTCTGATATTTTACAATAGTATTCAAATTTAAGATATCCAAATTACATCCAAATTTGAATTCAATCATAATTACACATAAAATACTAAAAATAATTTAGTGAGACATTATACTTATCAAATTCTATATTTATACATCATCAAAACCCTAATTTTGGCCGACTAGGGTTATATTTCTCAAACCCTAATTTCTCAAAGTAAAAGCACACTTAAAGTTCTTATTAGGTTTAAAACATTATAATTGAATTATCATCATTAATTAGATTTAAGAAATGATCAATCCAATTAAGCATGTAATCAGATACCAAAGCTTGTTCCTCTTATCGTCCTAATCCTATTAGTCTCTTATCGTCCCCTGACCTTGCTTAGAGTAACTACGTACTCAACCTATGCTCTGGTACCAAAAGACTATCACACCCGCATCCCACGATTACCGCTAATCGTAAGATTAGGGCGTGACTATGAGGATTACACTTATTACAAAATCACCCTTAACTCTTTCTTTTCTTAATCACTTTATATTTAACCTAAAGGAAAATCTTATAATTTGGACAATACTAAAATCTTACTTAAAATTGCAGAAGCAAACTTACTATTTCTTAATCTTGAAAGATACCTTAGACTTTAAACATCATATTACATCTTACTTGTGGAATGTAAATTATAACATATAATTTAAACCTAAACTACTTATTACTTTACATTCTCTCTCTACCACACTACATGCTCAAGGATCGAGGGGAAAGGACTAAGAGACCTCAATCTAACTATGAACTACCTTCTAAGAGCTTGGGTGAAAAGATCCTTCAGTTTCCTCGTGCTGACGCTGACTTGAAAAATGTTTCAGTAGGTTGGTGAGCTACTGGCTCACTGAATAGAATTTCACCCAACCATCGCAGATAACTCATTTTATGTTTATTGATTGGAATAAAATACAAGATAATACTATATTGAGCAGATTTAAGAAACATAATTTAAACGACAGGAGATGTCAAAATTTCATTTAGATAACAACTGTTGCAAAGCTGTAGATACGATTAAATAAGAGAAATACTAAAATTTCATTTAAAGGACAACTACTGCAAAAATAACTCAAATCTTTCTTAACTCTTTAACTTATAAGAAACTCTATGAACTTATATGAACATTTTTTATCTTATGCCTTGATCTTATGCCATGTACTCTACATATGAAGACCCGTAGCAGACTACGATCCCACCGTACAAGACTTAGCCGACACCCCCGAGATAGCTAAGTCTGACTACTCTCCTGGTCTGCAATAGGGAAACTGGCTCTCTGGCCTCGACACTCCTATTGTGTCGTAAACTGGACTCCTCTAACCTGAGCACATAGGCAGAGAGTCAAGCCACCTATTGGCTGTCCTGTACTCTAGTGCCACCAGGCCCTCTGGTTGATGTTGGATACTATATTTTGTAATTTAAGGAGACTTCCACTAGGACTTCATCCCCCATTCCACCTGATAACATGTTCCGACCCCCATATACTGGATGTTGTCAGGGTTAGGTCATTTTACTTTAAGGCACAGACCTCACATAGGGGTTCTACGGTGTTCGGGGCCCTTAAATCTATAATTTTATTATTTCCTAGAAAACTCTTACTGTGTTGAACATTTTTCGTACTTATACTCTACTCTAGTATTTCTATGGCATATCGTCTATTTAATCGTTGTTCAGATCACAACATGAATCTCATTCTAGACCTGACAAAGCAGTATACTCAAAAAACATTGTAATTTACTGAGTAATCCATATATCATGCATGCAGGCAGATTGAAATTTCTTAAATAAACTAAACTCATATCAACTTGGCTCATATACGCTGGAATTATACAATTGATCATCATAACACACTAACAAGATTTAATTACTTGATATATTAGAAACCATCAGTAGCACTTGTAAATTATCTGAAATTCCTCAAAAATCGAGCACATCAACCCAAATTCTAAGTTATGCATCACATAACTCAATTAAAGGTAAATTACTTGTTATGGCATGAATTATTAATATTAATTGAGAATTTCAAATGATTTCTTTGAGAAACGTGTTGATTTGTATAATTATTAATACACTCACATTAAATATAACTAGGGGTGTTGATTTGTAAATTGCAAATCTAAGCCCAAGGAGCTAGAAAACGCTATAACTTTTGCCTTGAATGTCTGATTTGCGTGATTTATTTTGCAAGGTTTCAAGTGTGAAATACTCTACAACCTCAAGGTGAGAAATCATGCTAATTAGACTGTAATACTAGATCTAGGCACTAATTGCATCTGTGAGTACTTAACTTAACTTAATCAACTTAATGATGCACTAAGTGTTGTACTTGCTTTACTTAATCATCTTAATGATGATGTGATTATTGAACTTACTAGTTAGCTTTGGAGTGGGTCATAACAACATCATTCCTAGTCAACCTTGTTAGATGTGAAACAACAACACTATCTTCACCTTTCTAGGATTTACACAACCTACTTAGAAGACATATCACAATCTCATAAAGAAATTTAATCAACCCCATCTCACTCTTATTCAACTTGTCTCATAGCTATTGCTACTTTGGCAACCCTAAGGTTTTTGAAGAAATATTGATCATATTTTTTACCATATTTAAAATACTTTGACATGTCATCATTGAAAGCTTGATATAACTTGTATGACATGATCAGAATACTCTGTTCCTCCTATTCATAAATTCTATTTGTACATTGGTTAGTCTAAAGGACATAAATCTAAACTCATCATGGTCATGTAACTTATGTCATCCATTCTAACTCTTATGTATAAAGGATATTTTATCTTAAAGAAACATGGTAGCACATGTCTACTGATCAACAAACTATCTATCCTTGATAGTGGTCTTGCCCAACTATCACTGAACCATACACAATATTATAGAATCACTTTTGTTTTTCCTTCCAAACAACATTTAGAGGGTCATAATCAACTCTCTTTCTCTCTATCTTTCTCTCTCTAATGGAGAGGAACACTAGGAATTTTTATTTAATAAACATCTCCAACCTTCGCATACTTCCCATACCGTTGATACATCTTGGATACTAGGATTTCATTACCTTGGTATCCACCTCATGTTCTATAAGGAACTCCCATCCTTATCTCGTCTACTTTTACCAACATAATCAAATCTCAAGACATATAAGAGGAGTCTTCTTAATTATTAGAAGGCTCAAAAGCAAACTCATCACAAAATTTATGATATTGGAACCATAGTCCAAGAAACCATATGCTATAATAAGCTATCCACCCTCATATTTGCAACAAATCCACACATACCAAGTGGCAATGATCCACTTGAAAGTTGTGCCCTAGAAAGGGAAGACACAAAGCGAAACACACTTTCCATACCATAGTAGTCTTTTTCAAGGGTCACTAGCAAAAAGGGTGGCCAACTCTATTTTTATTATATACGTTACAACTTCTAATGTATCATTTTACCTTTTTCATTTTGGGTTCCTTGCCATTAGCGTAGGAATCATCATGATTAACATATCTCATTACTCCTTCCTTGATGACTATTTATCCCACTAGTGTATTTTCTCTTATTTTATTATGTTTTTCAACCACTTACCCACAGGTAAATCATCATATTCTTCATATTCTTCATTAAACGGGGATCATCTCCCTTAATTTCTTTCATATTCCATGCTTATTTTATATTAACACTTTCTTACACACATAGGTTGGTTTGAGATTAACTCAGGTTTCACCTTATTCCTTTGTCATTGTTCTCATTTATCTTCTCATTTTATACTTATCATTGGAGTTCTCTCCATCTTATGTGGATTTCATACCTTGAATCATTTTATATGCATAGACTTGTCTATCTTTTACTTTATTATATTCTTGAATCACATCTTCAAGAACTCATTTTTCCTTATTTGTATTTAGATTTAGATTTCATGGTGTTGTGTCTTTCTCTTTAGCTACTAAACATTCAAGTTTTGATAGATTATGATGCAATTCTCATTTTCTTTAAGGTAGGGTTGAGATATTCACCCATGATTTCTTATTCGTTATTCTCTTTAGATTGTCTCAAAATAACTATTTGATCAGAGTAATCAGAAAGATAACAATCTAAGAGTTCCATACTTACCTTTTCTTCAATAATTGAATACCTGGCCAGGGCACCCAAATACTGAGATTAGGCAGTATGCACCATATTTTTATGTCGTATTCCTAATTTTGACCTCATCCTAGTCCTAAGTCCTAGTATCCCTATAGACTCAATGAACCTAAAGGTCTAATACCAACTTGTGATAACCCATTGCACTAAATGAGATTACTCAAAACATAAAGCACAATCGATCACTAATAAATCACATACCCAAAAATATGGGTAAATTAAAACAGACTTCAACGCCAGCACCCGCTCAGAAACATTTGCATAAGAGCCCAACATCTTTCTTAAATTTATACTATGCCAAGAATTTGATACAAATTGTTCTATCACCTTAGCCACAACATATATACATAGGAGAACAATATTTGTATATGCCACACAACAAACATTAACATGTTAACAAAATTTTGATTCGTTTGAAACACCATATACAAACTTTTCCTAGCCGGACCTGAGAGTACAGGGATGACTCTAGGACACACTAGACATCTAATCAACTTTCTCAAAGATTCATTACTATATCTCCTCTTGGTTGCCACATGTTTGTTTTCGTCACTTCCGATTACCTAAAAAAAATGTGGCGAACTACAAGGGTGAGACCCATGTCCCAACAAGAGATATAACCTTCAGCAACATTTATTGATTATGACATTTTTAAGTAATTAAATAGTTAAGTAAATTAATCAGATATTACAAATAAGTTCAACAACATTGATGATTAACAAAATACACAAAGGAGTAGATAATAACTATCTTCATTAGCCAGACTATTCTCATATCCCTATTAACAATATAACTAGTCTAGCAGCATGAGCATCTCTAACATCATGAATAAATCTAGTATCATATGCATAGCTAATGAAATTAGTATGTCTAACAGGTTGAACATATCAGCATCATAAGAAGAGCTACAACATAAGCACAATTATCTGCATAAGCATGATTAGCAGTATATATGCATCTCTAGTTACAAAGGCATGGCTAGCATGCTAACCATAACTAACAACATGAGATAGCTAGCATCATGATTATAATCAGTAGTAGTATTATAGTTATCAATATAATCATGGCTATGGTATGTATGCATCTACAATCTAAAGCATATCCACAACATAAGTATATATATTATCTCTTAATTGCACTAAGAATCATCTTTATGTAAAAATAACAAATAAGGGTTATCATCCAATGTGAAACATTGTGTATAACCCTAAACAAATATGCTACACTATTGTATTACATCTTTTGTTATGCCCTGGGGAATTTGAATTGTACCATTCAAAGTCCAATTGACCCTTGTGATGGGCTATTCGGTTCTGTACAAGGAGTGTCGGTATCCTAAGATCTCTTCCCCTCGATCAGTATGAGTACAAAGGTAGTGGCATATCAATCAAAGATGCCACCACAGTGACATATAGTCAAGATGCTAACCACTAGTCCACCCTTGGTATAGGTCACAACACTAGAAATCAGGGTATTCAAACCCAATCACTGAGGTACAATCGTAGTTGTCCTCTAATCACATCATGCTATAATCACCGAGACATGACCACAGTCGTTCTCAATCACATCAGATGTATGAGGCATGACCATAGACAACTTCCACAATCTACATTATGGATGACAAGGATATATCCTCAACCTACCACCCCCACAAACTCAATAGTATGCGCTCTGAGTTTCTCTTAGGAATACTCGTTTCACCATCCAGCAAGTTCTGACACTGAAGATGGCTCTAGGGCATAGGACACTACATGATTAGAGTTGCATTTGATTAGTTATGCCAATTGGGTGAATTAAGGTTGCATCAAATAAGTGGACATACAAACCCTAACTCACTTCTAGCAAGCATATAAATTTAAAAACTTGAAAATATATAAAACATATGAAACATAATTTCTCATCTCATTATCACATGGTACTATTCACTTGCCATTCATGAGACTACACTAGTCATCATACTATCACAAGATATAAATCATTTTCACAATATCACAAGGTATTAACCCTTATCAACACAAGAGGATTACTCCTCATTCAGGGCCCAACCATGCCCAAAGGCCATTCAGACCATCATACTATCACATGATATAAATCCTTTTCACAATATCACAGGGTATCAACACTTATCAACATAAGAGGATTACACCTCATTCAGGGATGAACCATGCCCAAAGTTCATTAAGACCATCATATTATTCCCTATAAGGTCATCATTATCTTTGCATGCCTTGTAGCAAGGCTCAACAACATCACTTACATATAATACACTGTATCAGCATTATATTGCATTAATAAGCTGGGAGATATTCATAAACAATCATAGCAGGGTTATATTAACATTAAGAACATTCCTTTATCACATCAACATGCAAGGAATCTAGATATGATTAACCCTTATCATATTCATAATGCACATGTTTAGCATAAGAAAGTATCAACCATGTGGCTATGATAACCCTCAATTAACATATTAAGGTTATGATCATATTAAGGAGGTTATTCACTATCATTCCATCATATAAGAATGTTAAACATGAATACTTATCTTTATCTATTTGCATTAGAGTTAGGTTAAACAAGATAAATTATATTAATGTTACTAATCAGTGCTCATACCCAAACCCTAACTCACAATATCCCCCTATGGAACATGGATGCATAAGGTGAAGCATCACCATCACATTCCATACTATTCTCAAGTATGAACCCACACATAAATCAAGATGTAACTATCAAGTTATAGCATACTAGGGTTTCAACATTAATAAGAGAGTACCCCATGATTGCATTAGTCATTCAAGGACTATTCATACCCAATTACCATCATTTAGTTATATTTATGCTAGGTATAATAAGATATACCTCATTAGGGTTACATATCAACACAATATGGTTATCATCCCTTCTATTCATATCAATGAATAGGTAAGATTACCTTATTAAGGGTAACCCTCCATTTGTACCATCATTATTCAACCCATATCACCATATACAATGTCACCCAGAACCATTGGATGTTTAAAAGGTAAGACCATTGGTTGTTTACATAAGTAAACACCTTGGATAAACCACCTATGAATTCCTTGATTTGTGCTCTATAAAGAGTCACCATTTAACTGTAGACATCCCTTGATTAACAACACAAAAAGTTCTATTGAGAGTAGGGTAAAACCCACAATCGACTGTCCATTTAAAACAAGCCATCCATTGTCAACAAGTAAGCTCCTTAAGTTGATGATATAAAGGAATCCATCTAAATCACATTATTAGGATCAACATATTACATTAGTCATCATTCCACTTTCTTGGAGGAATAAACATTAGATCTTGACCATTGGGTCAAGTTCATATGTTAAAACCATCAGTTACAGTTGAGGTCTGACCATTGCATCAAGTGACCCAAGAAACCATTGGTCTAAGTGTTAATTGATGCTACAACTACAATGCTTAACTCACCATAGGTTGTAGAGACCTGATCCACCATAATTAGTGATAATTAAATGACCATATGTTGTTAGATCAACACTATATTCATTAATCAGCATCAAATATTAAGCTAATATCATCATTGATTGATAACATTGATAGGGTACTTAATGGTTGATCATTAAACTTCTAATTGATCCAAAACCTGACCTAAGGGGGTGACCATAGGTTGTCACCATAATATGACACCTTTGATCTTGACCATTAGTTATCATGAAGACAATACCATAGGGTTGTTGCAATGGTACCATGTGTTTATAGAAGAAATCAACTTTAAACCCTAAAATTGACCATTGGTTGATAGGTGCTTAGCATCATAGGTTGTCAAACCAACTTGATCCAAGTCATATTATACCTTAATAATAACGTAAATATGATCACAAGTTCATCTAGAACTGAAATCAGAATAGGGAACATTATAAAAATCAAAATCCAAGTCAAGCATAGCTTTTTAGTGCATAAATCGTCATTTTAAAGCAAGAACATGATCTAGAAAGCTTATGATAAGCAATAAACGTGGAGCAAGTTTTAAAACTTGCCACTAATGAGAAGATGAAACCCCACACAGAAGAAAACTCGAGAAGGTAGGGTAGAAAATCTAAGAATAAGTTATGAATTCGTCCATCTAGCTCCTTTCTTCATCAAATGAGCAAACCCTAAGCATAAGGAGCAAGAAAGGTAGAGTTTTAAAGATTTAGAGCAATTTCTACCATGGAACAGCAAGTTTTTGACCTGGAGAAAGATAGGTGGAAGGATAAAAAAGAAATAAATGGAGGAAATAAGGAAATTCTTACTCTTTTAGGTCAAGATCACTAGAAGGAAGTTTTTTCAACCCTAAAATGAAGTGAATTGCAACCCTAGATCCTTTTTCCAAGAAGATCTGCACTTTCTTCTTACTTGGACAAAAAAATTCACAGAAGAACAGAGGGAGAATGAGGTTGGGAGAAGTAGGAAAGTGGTGGAGAGAAAATGGCTCGTTTTGGTGCTTAGGGATAAGTATATGAAACTTGAAAAAGAAAAAGTTGAAGTTCTAGTATCTATACAAGTGTACATGGCCTTAATTTATTAAGAATATACAAGAACAAACACAAGCAGCTCCACCACCATCTGTATAGACCTGCTTAGATTTCCTTTGTTGAATTTCCCAGCCAATCAGATAATTCATTAGTTGATAGCTACTAAAGGTAGCTCATCCATGAAGGGGTAAACCTTAAAATATCCTTGGAGAAAACACCTTCAAACCAATGTTTAAATAGGTGCCCCATGTCTCAACAAGATAAAGAATTATGATATAATATCCAAGGAACATAATGCAAGTGATAAATTGCAAACAAAACCTCTCAATTGGGCAAATTGCAGAAAAGTCCAAAATGTGCATAAAATTGCATAACTTGCTCAAATAGTGTCCAAATTGAACCAAATTTGAAACTTAAGCTTGCCTTATGATTTCAAATCATATAACAAGGTTATATTAGGTTATAAGAATTCAATTATTATAATTAAGATTTTTCAACTCATTAAGAAAGTTTAGGGGGCTTACACTTCTGGTGAATTTATCTTAATGAATTTTGTTTCATTCATCGAGATACCCATATCATCAATCTTTAAGTAATTATGCTAACCTAAAATGCTGACAAATAAGTATGTAGACAATATGTTTCTATATTGTGTACTTATATGAAAGAATATAAAACATGTGTTACACACAATCAATTATATTTTACATATAAAACATGTATTTTCAATTGATTTTTCTAACCCATAGTTGTCATGCCACCTCATATATATACATTCCTTTGTCCACCATTGGACTTACATGAGTTAGAGTGGTAGGCTTAGTAATGGATTTAGAATATAATGGTTTTCATATGTGATACACACAGGGCATAATTGATGAACAGAAATCCAAAAATCATCCAAGCAGTTTAAGTATATAGTCAGACATTCAAAAAATATTTGGAAATCATTGATAACCAATATGAATGATTCAAGATATTATTTGTCAAGCCGCATCATTGGTCTAAACTATTTCAAACTTTTGGATTATATTCAAGTAGCTATTGTCCGATGTTGGGCTAAATCTTGGGTCAAAACAAGTATATTTGATATTACTTAACTTGGTTTTCAAGCAGAGTCTACGTAATTACCTAATTAGTTACCATGGCCATAAAATAACTTGGAATCTTTTGAAAATTGGTTTCTGATATCATAATTCTTTATCAACAAACTAAAATTGTCTTTACTATTAATATGAACACAAAATAGTGAATTCTCAACTTGTATCTCAATGTCCTATTTTTAAACTAATAGTAGTCCCATTGGAATTAAAACCTAGGCCCTCTAATGAACCCACAAGTGTAAGGAGTGAGATCCCATAGGGATCCACTCCCTACTAACAGTAAATAGGGCAACATCCACCAAAAAAAATCTCAAAAAGGGGATGAAACCAAATTTATTTAACATGATTGTATCATAACACAAAGTAGCAGCATAATTGAAAGATATATCTAACCATTACAAGGCAACTTATCATGCTAAACTTTCACCACGCAAGGTGACATAAAGGAAAACTAACTACATATGCAGAACTAGTTGATGATCACCTAACAACTTCAAGCAAGGTCTCCCAAGAAGTCAGCTATTCTTGATGTGGTCCAGGTCCTCCTAGATCTCTTCCTCCTTATCCAACACCTGGGGTTGGAAGTGTACCCCATAAAAGGAAAAGAAAAGAGGATATCAACAAAACGCTGGTATGAGCATACTAAAAAGGAATTGATCATTATATTTTAAGAAAAAGGTACATCAAGTAGAGAAGGCTTCCCATGTAAAGAGATAAGGACTACCCAATCGGGCATAAAAGGAAAGAATCACAAGCATATTATAAAAGGGATACTTGCCATTAAAACAATAATAGAAGTGGTGCCACAAAAGCACTCATAAAGATTTTAGGGCACAAAACCCATAACAACCTACATGTAGGTGAGATAAACATAGCACTAAAACAACATAAATAATAATTGACGGCCAATCCTCATAAAGTTGAAACCTGGTAGAGATTTGGCACATAACCAAACTCCCAATATAAATTAAAAATTGGGCCAAACCCCATAAAGCTGAAACCTGGGTATGGGGCACATAACCACCATCCCAAAATAAACAATAAGGGAACATAACCCAAAACCAATGCAAATTATATTACTCTAGGGCTACTGAGTCACACAACATGCTTAATAGGGAGGCAAGTAAAAAGGTATAGTCAAATTTACAATTTAATCACTACATAAGTGATCATCGTAAACAACCACCTCAAAGTGGGCATATAGTAACAAATTGAGTTCCATAATGAACAAGGCATAATAAAGATTCCAAACGAAAGTCAAGAAGATATTATGATCACAAGATCAGTAAGTAGGGTACTTCACATGAAGCATCATTTTCAAAAAGAAAAGATATGGTTTTTAGTTTATTGTCCATAGGACCAAGAGAATGAAAATTTAGGTTATTGCTCAATAAAGAAAAATAGGAGATGCTAACATACCACTCACAGAGTCTAAAACACTTTCCAAAACCCTAAGAAAAATTAGAGTCCACTGGTCCTATTATAATAACCATAATGTATTAGCATTATATGCATTCATTGAGAACTCAAAACCCTAAAGTTGTCAACTTTTTCTACAAACCTCCAATTTAGGTCTCGAAAACATCATAATTATATTATTTAGGGTTTTATGATCAAAACAACATATAATATGATGTATTTTGAAGATTGAATTTTAGGGTTAGTTTTGGTGATTTTTAGTTAATTAAACCATCCTCAAAAATACTTTTTGAAAAACTCAAAATCAGACATCAAACTTATTTTTATTAGATAGATCATATTTTTCTGAGTCTAGAGCATATTTTACTTTTAATTTTGGCCCAAGGGTTTATTAGTTATAAATTATACAAATTATAAACTTATTAACTAGATCTATTAAAATCACTCATCATAAAACATTGGATTCGGGTAACAAAACCCTTACCAAAAGAAAGATTACATTTTTCTCATTTTATTGACTATTTATGCATATTTTTCTGATTAGGGATTAATTTGTTATGAATTTTCAAAGCTGGACCAATAGGAAAAATCCAAAAATTGAAATAGAGAGAGAACAGAGGCGGGCCCACATCATGATGACCTGGCCCAATAAGAGGGCGGTCTCACGTGCGTTGACACCCTGTTGATGGCTCGGCTGGCTTCGGTCAAAGCAGTCAAACAATATCCAAAAGACCAACATGCCCCGCGCGAAGAGCAGAGAGGAGAGAGGAAAGCGAGAAGGGTAAAATCATAAAAGTGATGAGGGGCTTCTTCCTCCTCTGCCCGCAACATAGCCGTGTAGTGTGAAGTTGTTGCTCGACTGATTTTGGGGTATTTTGCAATACGCTACCAAACGCAAAAATGATGGCACCGTTGGAAATCCAAGAGGAAAACGAAGGGATCCATACCTTGAATTCGATTGGGGATGCTCTCTGGTGATAGAGAGAGAGAGAGGTTCCGCAAGGTCAAGATTGAATCTTGCTTACTGGCGGCAACACATGCGAGAAATAGAGAAATTGGCTTGAGAGAGGAGATGGGTAAGGGCCAGCAGAGACCCAGGTAGGGCTATATATAGGTGGGATGAAGAATTAGGGTTTAACCCTTTCGGCCGTGAGAAGCTCTATGCCCAAGCTTTGGGTGTTTCTTGGATCCGAAGAAATATAACTCTTGTAAGAGTTTGTTGTGTGCGGGACATCTCGATGAATTCAATGCAAAAGAAATCGCAAAAAAAGGATGTATATACACTGAGAAAATTGGGATTCTCTGAGCAACCCATCCAGTGACACTGTAGCAGGCTATCCGTGGGTAGGAGATGATCTAACAATCATCAAATCAAAATCCAATGGTCGGGATCCACGTGCCAGATAAAAAAGGAAAACCTTATCCAAATTCAAAATCAACTACATATAGTTTTAAATGAATTTCTCTCTCTTTGTTTAATGGCTCAAATGAATTCCAAATTGTCTAACATTTTGCACAGAGGTTAATATTAATATGTAGAATCCGAATATAAAATTATATTTGCCTTTTGATAACTTTTAATATGTCAAATAAATTAATTATTATTTTCTCTTTCCTCCTTCATTAATGACATTAAGATTATCCAAAAATTACGAAACTTGACCCACAAGCCATATTTAACATGTTGAATACAAATTTTCCATAAATTTTACATTTTGGTGTTATGTGTGTATTTATTTAATATTTTGAAGGTTTTACACAATTTCTCTCTCCTATTTTCATCTTTTAATCAAACTTTCTCCAAATTGAGTGAAAATTCACCCAAAGGCATATTTTATTGTGTATATTACGAATAGAAAATTATTTTATACTTTTGGAGTCATTAAATATTTTATTTAATATTTGTAAGGAAAAACACCCTTTTCTATTCTAAATAAAATAGATATGATTATTGTTATTCTAAATTGGTGAAACTTGGCCCCCAAGTCAAAGCATATTCCTAGAAAATGAATATGAGGTTATTATTATCCAAGAAATTTTCCTTTTAACACATTATCTATTATTTCTATTATTTCTCCCATTAATAATCTAATTTCTCATTGTTCATGTTTTAAGCATTATATTTGATTTCCTTTTTCTCTTCCTTGCACCCTAAGGCAAAGGAAGGATCTAGAACAAATCTACACCATCATTATCCCACATAAGATTATTTATTTCATATTTTGTGGAGTTATAACTCATTATCCTCAATTATGAACACTTTGTATTTTATGCACATATCCTATATTCCTTTTTATTGCTTTTATGATTAATTTGAAGGTATTGGGTAATATTATTTTAAATTCTACATTTTATTGTGACTTATGCATGCATTATTATATTCAAGGTCACCAAAGAGCATATTTTAATCCATGTTTGGCTAAACCTCCAAGAACTAAGCGATTAACCCTAGAATTAGATTATTTTTTAAGTTTTAGTATGTTACAACAAGCTTCACTATATTATTAGTTACACAATAATGCTTTGATTTACCATAAGTACCTCAATTGAAGTCTTGTTTTAGTATATTTGTAATTTAAGCTCAATGTTACCTTATTTTCTTGAATTAAAGACTCAGTCTAAGTCTAGAACTCAAGATCATTAATAAGTCATAATATCTAACTTATTTCTCAACCATGATTCTCACATCATTTTCTTGTATTAAATCTAAAATTTCTATAGTTTGAGGTTGTTGCATTCGCCTTATTGGAGTATAGGGACAAATTTGTAATTTTAGAGAAAAAATGATAAAAATTACGTGGAATCCCTCACACAGGTTATATTGGAGCACATAGACTAATTTGCAATTCTAAAAATGATGAAAAAATATTACAAACAATGCCATGACTAATTTTAAGTTCTAAAAAATAAAGTATAAAACTACATAAAACCCCTACGATGAGCTTTCATATAAAGTATATATTTGTAATTAAACAAAACGAAGGAGAGCATTGCATGAAACTACTCTCACATGATTTTCTATAATGTCGTATTGGAATACATAGATTAAATTGCAATTTCAAAAAAAATGATGGAAAATTTACATGGAACCCCTCCCACATGTTATATTGGAACGCTTGGACTAATTTGTCATTCTAACAAATGACAAAAAAACTGTATATGGAAACCCTTATGTGGGATAGCATATACAATATATCTTTGAAAAATAGTACAACATATCTATTTTTCTATGAATATAATATTTTTTAATAAGGATCATTAGCTAATTATATAGATCGATGTTATATTTCATGAGTGGATACCTCATCCAGTATAGAAAGGTTTTCCGCACTCGGTCTAAAACTTAGGGCTTCACTAGGCCAAGCTATGTTGAGGATATGAAAGGTTATTTTGATATTTAAATCTAAGAAAAAAATTGCATTGACATTGATATTGGGCACACTAGATGGTCTTGGTAAGAGATGGATGACACGAAGAGAGAGAGAGGCCGAAGGGGAAGTGAAATCAGAAGAAAGAGAGGAGAGGAACCAAGGCGGAAAGAAAAGAAAAGGTGATAGCGAGATGTGGAGAGAGTGTTGGTTCATGGCTGACTAAGTTGGCTTGTGCTAGCGGAGAAAGAGATGCTCCAGGGCCAACCATGCGCCTCAGCGGACTCCCTTGCTATTCACAAACCTCTCCTCCTCCTTTTTAAGTTAAAAAGGAAAAAGTGGGCACACTACTCCCCATGGCGGATGTGATGGAGGATTGGAAAGTAATCCCAGATTTTAACCCAATTTGTGGTTTGGATAGCATATTTAATGGCTGGAAATTAGTTTGCTTGGAAACAGAATCTGACTGGACTGACGCTGCATAAATGCATTCTGCCCGGGAGGGTTGCATTTGATTTCCCGTCTTATTAAACTAAGTCGACCACGTGTCGCAGCCCACTTCCACATTTATGGGCACTCCCTCTATCTAGTATCTACACTCTTTACCTCTCTCTCATCATACAATTAAAACAACCGGTCATATGTGTTTACTCATAAGAAAAGAAATTATTTCCTTTCCCTCCCTCCTAATTCCCAGCCGATCCTTTCCTTTATTAATTTTCAGCCATTTGCCATCCGGTGTACCAAACGTCTCCTTAAGTCCCTATCGTTTTCAACTAGTGATCATAAAATCTGAACAGTCCCTGGAGTTTTGCGGTATGGGATCTATCAAGCTAGCTAGTGTTAAGAGAGAGAGAGAGAGAGAGAGAGAGAGAGAGAGAAGCCCCTGGAGTTTTGCGGTATCGGGTCTACTTCGCTTTCTCGACCTTTTCTTCTTTTCGTCGTCCTCATGTGGGCTTATCCATGAACCATGAGGTTAGATAGTGACGGCTTTGCGGGGTTAGTGGGGGATGAGAGCGAAGCTGCGTCAGCATGCCAATGTTTTAGTCTCCAACACGTAACCACAACAACGTACTACCTAAAAGGATGGAGAGTGTGACATTTGACTATTCTTCGTAATTAAAGGAGCTATAATCGTACCCTAAAGCGTTGTGCTTCTTTTTCCAACCTGTACACATTTATGGGCATTCCCTCTATCTAGTATATACACTCTTTACCTCTCTCTCATCATATAATTAAAACAATCGGTCATATGTGTTTACTCATAAGAATAAGAAAGGAAATTATTTCCTTTACCTCTATCCTAATTCCTAGTCGATCCTTTCCTTTCTTAATTTTCATCCATTTGCCATCCGGTGTACCAAACGTCTCCTTAAGTCCCTATCATTTTCAACTAGTCGGTCTGTCCCCATTTTTTCACACGGTCAGGAGGACTGGGACACTTCGTCAGCCGCATTAGGAAGCAAGGAATCATCCTATTTATAATAATATAACCATCTAGTATTACCCAGTTGTCTTTAGCTAGAGGACTTACGGTTGTGAAGTTTTGTACTTTTTTGAGTGGAGCAAATGTGATCATAAAAATCTAATCAGCCCCTGGAGTTTTGCGGTATCAGATCTATCAAGCTAGCTAGCATTAACAGAGAGAGAGAGAGAGAGAAAAGCACCTGGAGTTTTGCCGTATTGGGTCTACTTCGCTTTCTCGACCTTTTCTTCTTTTCATCATCCTCATGTGGGCTTATCCATGCACCACGAGGTTAGATAGCGACGGCTTTGCGGGGTTAGTGGGGGATGAGAGCGTCGTTGTGTCAGCATGTCAACGCTTTAGTCCCCAACACGTAACTACAACAACATACTACCTGAAAGGATGGAGAGCGTGACATTCGACTATTCTTCGTAATTAAGGGAGCTATAATCGTACCCAGAAGCGTTGTGCTTCTTTTGCCAACCTGTCCACATTTATGGGCACTCCCTCTATCTAGTATCTACACTCTTTACCTCTCTCTCATCGTACAATTAAAACAACCGCTCATATGTGTTTACTCGTAAGAAAGGAAATTATTTCCTTTCCCTCTCTCCTAATTCCCAGATGATCCTTTCCTTTCTTAATTTTCAGCCATTTGCCATCTGGAGTACCAAACGTCTCCTTAAGTCCCTATCGTTTTCAACTAGTCAGTCTGTCCCCATTTTTTCACACGATCAGGAGGACTGGGACACTTCGCTAGCCAGATTAGGAAGCAAGGAATCATCCTATTTATAATAATATAACCATCTAGTATTACCCGGATGTCTTTAGCTAGAGGACTTGCAGTTGTGAAGTTGTGTACTTTTTTGGGTGGAGCAAATGTGATCATAAAAATATGAACAACCCCTGGAGTTTTGCGGTATCGGATCTATCAAGCTAGCTAGTGTTAACAGAGAGAGAGAGAGAGAGAGAGAGAGAAGCCCCTGGAGTTTTGCTGTATCGGGTCTACTTCGCTTTCTCGACCTTTTCTTCTTTTCGTCGTCCTCATGTGGGCTTATCCATGCACCACGAGGTTAGATAGCGATGGATTTGCGGGGTTAGTAGGGGATGAGAGCGTTGCTGCGCTAGCGGAGAAAGAGATGCTCCAGGGCCCGCCATGCGCCTCAGCGGACTCCCTTGCTATTCACAAATCTCGCCTCCTCCTTTTAAGTTAAAAGTGGGCACAATACTCCCCATGGCGGATGTGATAGAGGATTGGAAATTAATCCCAGATTTTAACCCAATTCGTGATTTGGATAGCATATTTAATGGCTAGTCCGCTTGGAAACAGAATCTGACTGGACTGACGCTGCATAAATGCATTCCGCCCGGGAGGGTTGCATTTGATTTCCCGTCTTGTTAAACTAAGTCGACCGCGCGTCTCATCCCACGTCCACATTTATGGGCACTCCCTCTATCTAGTATCTACACTCTTTACCTCTCTCTCGTCATACATACAATTAAAACAACCGGTCATATGTGTTTACTCGTAAGAAAGGAAATTATTTCCTTTCCCTCCCTCCTAATTCCCAGGCACCCAGTCGATCCTTTCCTTTCTTAATTTTTAGCCATTTGCCATGCGGTGTAAAAACGTCTCCTTAAGTCCCTATCGTTTTCAACTCGTCTGTCTATCCCCATTTTTTCACACGGTCAGGAAGACTGGGACACTTCGGCAGCCGCATTAAGAAGCAAGGAATCATCCAATTTATAATAATATAACCATATAGTATTACCCGGTTATCTTTGGCTAGAGGACTTGTGGTTGTGAAGTTACTTTTTTTGGTGGAGCAAATGTGATCATAAAAATCTGAACAGCCCCTGGAGTTTTGCAGTATCAGATCTATCAAGCTAGCTAGCGTTAACACACACACAGAGAGAGAGAGAGATAGAAGCCCCTGGAGTTTTGCCATATCGGGTCTACTTCGCTTTCTCAACCTTTTCTTCTTTTCGTCGTCCTCATGTGGGCTTATCCATGCACCACGAGGTTAGATAGCGACGGCTTTGCGGGGTTAGTGGGGGATGAAAGCGTCGCTGTGGCAGCATGTCAATGCTTTAGTCCCCAACATGTAACCACAACAACGTACTACCTGAAAGGATGGAGAGCGTGACATTCAACTATTCTTCGTAATTAAGGGAGCTATAATCGTACCCTGAAGCATTGTGCTTCTTTTGCCAACCTATCCACATTTATGGGCACTCCCTCTATCTAGTATCTACACTCTTTACCTCTCTCTCATCATACAATTAAAACAACTGGTCATATGTGTTTACTCGTAAGAAAGGAAATTATTTCCTTTCCCTCTCTCCTAATTCTTAGTCGATCCTTTCCTTTCTTAATTTTCAGCCATTTTCCATCTGGTGTACCAAACGTCTCCTTAAGTCCCTATCATTTTCAACTAGTCAGTCTGTCTCCATTTTTTCACATGGTCAGGAGGACTGGGACACTTCGCCAGCCGCATTAGGAAGCAAGCAATCATCCTATTTATAATAATATAACCATCTAGTATTAACTGGTTGTCTTTCGCTAGAGGACTTGCGGTTGTTATGTTTTGTACTTTTTCGGGTGGAGCAAATGTGATCATAAAAATCTGAACAGTCCCTGGAGTTTTGCGGTATCGGATCTATCAAGCTAGCTAGCATTAACAGAGATAGAGAGAGAGAGAAGCCCATGGAGTTTTTCCGTATCGGGTCTACTTCGCTTTCTCGACCTTTTCTTCTTTTTGTCGTCCTCATGTGGGCTTATCCATGCACCACGAGGTTAGATAGTGACAGCTTTGCAGGGTTAGTGGGGAATGAGGGCATTGCTGCATCAGCATGTCAATGCTTTTGTCCCCAACACGTAACCACAACAACGTACTATCTGAAAGGATGGAGAGCGTGATATTCGACTATTCTTCATAATTAAGGGAGCTATAATCGTACCCTGAAGCGTTGTCCTTCTTTTGCCAACCTGTCCACATTTATGGGCACTCCTTCTATCTAGTATCTACACTCTTTACCTCTCTCTCGTCATACAATTAAAACAATCGGTCATATGTGTTTAATCGTAAGAAAGGAGATTATTTCCTTTCCCTCTCTCCTAATTCCCAGCCGATCCTTTCCTTTCTTAATTTTCAGCCATTTTCCATCCGGTGTAACAAACGTCTCCTTAAGTCTGTATCTTTTTCAACTAGCCGGTCTGTCCCCATTTTTTCACACGGTCAGGAGGATTGGGACACTTCGTCAGCCGCAAGAGTAAGCAAGGAATCATCTTATTTATAATAATATAACCATCTAGTATTACCCGGTTGTCTTTAGCTAGATGACTTGTGGTTGTGATGTTTTGTACTTTTTCGGGTGGAGCAAATGTGATCATAAAAATCCGAACAGCCCCTGGAGTTTTGCGGTATCGGATCAATCAAGCTAGCTAGCGTCAAAAGAGAGAGAGAGAGAGAGAAGCCCATGGAGTTTTTCCGTATCGGGTCTACTTCGCTTTCTAGACCTTTTCTTCTTTTTGTCGTCCTCATGTGGGCTTATCCATGCACCACGAGGTTAGATAGTGACGGCTTTGTGGGGTTAGTGGGGAATGAGGGCATTGCTGCATCAGCATGTCAATGCTTTTGTCCCCAACACGTAACCACAACAACGTACTATCTGAAAGGATGGAGAGCGTGATATTCGACTATTCTTCGTAATTAAGGGAGCTATAATCGTACCCTGAAGCGTTGTGCTTCTTTTGCCAACATGTCCACATTTATGGGCACTCCTTCTATCTAGTATCTACACTCTTTACCTCTCTCTCATCATAAAATTAAAACAATCGGTCATATGTGTTTAATCGTAAGAAAGGAGATTATTTCCTTTCCCTCTCTCCTAATTCCCAGCCGATCCTTTCCTTTCTTAATTTTCAGCCATTTGCCATCCGGTGTACCAAACGTCTCCTTAAGTCCCTATCATTTTAAACTAGTCGGTCTGTCCCCATTTTTTCACACGGTCAGGAGGACTGGGACACTTCGCCAGCCGCTTTAGGAAGCAAGGAATTATCCTATTTATAATAATATAACCATCTAGTATTACCCGGTTGTCTTTAGCTAGAGGACTTGCGGTTGTGAAGTTTTGTACTTTTTCGGGTGGAGCAAATGTGATCATAAAAATATGAACAACCCCTAGTGTTTGGTGGTATCAAGTCTATCAAGCTAGCTAGCGTTAACAGAGAGAGAGAGAGAGAGAGAGTCCCCTGGAGTTTTGTCGTATCAGGTCTACTTCGCTTTCTCGACCTTTTCTTCTTTTCGTCGTCCTCATGTGGGCTTATCCATGCACCACGAGGTTAGATAGCGACGGCTTTGTGGGGTTAGTGGGGGATGAGAGCGTCGTTGCGTCAGCATGTCAACGCTTTACTCCCCAACATGTAACCACAACAACGTACTACCTGAAAGGATGGAGAGAGCAACATTCGATTATTCTTCGTAATTAAGGGAGCTATAATCGTACCCTGAAGCGTTGTGCTTCTTTTGCCAACCTGTCCACATTTATGGGCACTCCCTCTATCTAGTATCTACACTCTTTACCTCTCTCTCATCATACAATTAAAACAACCGGTCATATGTGTTTACTCGTAAGAAAGGAAATTATTTCCTTTCCCTCTCTCCTAATTCCCAGCCGATCCTTTCCTTTCTTAATTTTCAGCCATTTGCCATCCGGTGTACCAAACGTCTCCTTAAGTCCCTATCGTTTTAAACTAGTCAGTCTGTCCCCATTTTTTCACACGGTTAGGAGGACTGGGACACTTCGCCAGCTGCATTAGGAAGCAAGGAATCATCCTATTTATAATAATATAACCATCTAGTATTACCCGGTGGTCTTTAGCTAGAGGACTTGCGGTTGTGAAGTTTTGTACTTTTTTGGGTGGAGCAAATGTGATCATAAAAATCTGAACAGCCCCTGGAGTTTTGCGGTATCAGATCTATCAAGCTAGCTAGCATTAACAGAGAGAGAGAGAGAGAAGCCCCTAGAGTTTTTCCGTATCGGGTCTACTTCACTTTCTCAACCTTTTCTTCTTTTCGTCGTCCTCATGTGAGCTTATCCATGCACCATGAGGTTAGATAGTGACGGCTTTGCGGGGTTAGTGGGGGGTGAGAGCATCGTTGTGCTAGCAGAGAAAGAGATGCTCCAGGGCCCGCCATGCGCCTCAACGGACTCCCTTGCTATTCGCAAAACTCTCCTCCTCCTTTTAAGTTTAAAAGTTAAAAGTGGGAACACTACTCCCCATGGCGGATGTGATGAAGGATTGGATAGTAATCTCAGATTTTAACCCAATCTGTGGTTTGGATAGCATATTTAATGGCTGGAAATTAGTCCGCTTGGAAACAGAATCTGACTGGACTAACGCTGCATAAATGCATTCCGCCCGGGAGGGTTGCATTTGATTTCCCGTCTTGTTAAACTAAGTCAACCACGCGTCGCAGCCCACGTCCACATTTATGGGCACTCCCTCTATCTAGTATCTACACTCTTTACCTCTCTCTCGTCATACATCACTACTACAGAAATGGCTTATAAAGTCGGTTTTCAAGGTGTCGGTTGTATACATAAACTGACACATAAACCCTATACTGTCGGTTTTTAACATAAACCGACATCCAATCTGTGAAGGTCGACCAGACACAGGTACCGCTTTTATTAAGTGTCGGTTATTTAATAAACAACCGACACTTAAAATCAACCACCAAAACCAAAATTCCAGCGAAAAAATTACCTCCAAAATTTGACATATGTTGTCGGTTCTTTATTAAATAACCGACGACTAAAGGGTATGTGTGAGACAGGAATCGTTGTCGGTTGTCTTTTATTTATAAACCGACGACTATAATCTAGTATAGTTGTCGGTTTTTGGCAAAGAACCGATACAGTTGGTTTAGTTGTCGGTTTTTTGTAATAACCGACACCTATTGTCAACTTAATAGCTCACCAGCGTGACTGACTCTTCCCCTTTCCCTGTTTCATTCCCGATTCCAGCTGCTGCTCCGGCGATTTTTGCTCACCCTGACGTGCTCCTTCCCTCGCTGCCACTGCCGTCGCCGCGCCGTGCTCCTGCCCCCGCTGCCGTCGTCGCACCGTGCTCCTGCCCCCGCTGCCACCGCCGCGCCGTGCTCCCGCCCCCGCTGTCGCCGCCGCGCCGCTGCTCCGAGCCCTCACCGCCGCCGCTGCTCCGGCCGTTTCTCCTCTGCCCTCAAGGTATGCCCGCGCGCCCTTCCTTCTTCCTCTGCTCCGGCGGCTGCTTGGGCGGTGCCAAGGCACACCCAAGCAGTTGTTGGGCGTTTTTTATTTTTTTTTTAATTTATTTACAACAACTGATGTACATAAACCTGTTAGAATAAATGCTAAAAATGTGTGATTTTAGGGTTTAGGTACTGATTTTGTGCTTCTACTGAGCTGAATCCTCTATTGTCTATACAATACATGTTCATGACATAGATTTTAGAATGCATACTTTGGTTAAATGTACTCCTGTAATTTTTGATCAAGTGATGATATGTAAATGTAGAAATAAGTTAGTAAGGTATCAATGATAAGTCTGTTGTAATGTGATGCAAAATAGTTATTGTATCATGCATATCTTAATACTTTTTTCTCTTCTAAGTTTCAAGTCAATTCATCATCACAAGTGATTACATAGACGTTCTAAGGTCGTTTACATAGAAAACCATTCTAGTGTTTGGATTTTGACCCTTTCTAGGGTTTGGATTTTAGATCCTTTTCATGTACCTAATGCTTGTAAACATTCTAGGGTTTGATTTGAACTTGACCCATTCTACGGTTTGATTTGATTAAACCCTAACATTGATGAAACCCTAACATCAATTGTGATGAAACCCTAACATGTACATATCTATTATTGTGTTTGTTGGCCTAGAAACTCATCCAAGATTTACTCATTAGGAGTAAATCTTGGATAGTCCCCGGTTTGGGACTGTCTTTGAACACCTAATCTCACTTAGGATGTAAGTGTATAATGTGTATTGGGTTTTCGAGAAAATTTCGGTAGCATTTCCTCGTTTGTTCTCTAAGTACATATGTACTTAGAGAACAATGGGGAAATGCTGCCGAAATTTTTTTGAAAACCCAATACACATTATACACTTACTAGTGAGATTAGGTGTTCAAGGATGGGATGGGTGGTACACATTTATTATATATAAGAATGACATCACATGTGTTTGTTGGTCTATAAAGTGAACAATCTTTACAATTTGAATGTGAATTACTTTATAATGTGAGCTTTACAATTTGAATGTGAATTACTTTATAATGTGAATTACTTTATAATGTGAGCTTTACCATTTGAATGTGAATTACTTTATAATGTGAATTACTTTACAATGTGAACTTTACAATTTGAATGTGAATTTGCAGATGGCTGACCATTCTGATGACCGTGCTGATGATTACCGTGAGGGTGAGGACATCAATGCGCCGCCTCACAATGTAAGTTTTAAAAAAATATCATATATTTATATCTATATGTCCATTTATAGTTATATCTCGTAAATGTGTTTATTTTGTCAAATTTTAGGTTGATGATGCACAGGTACCACCTGAAGAACTTGATGCACTTGATCAGCAACACCAAAAAGTTGACAAGAGAAGGGGCATCACTATGATGAAGAAGTTAATTGCGCAAAAGGGCAATGGACCCAAACTTGTTGTAGATTTTGATAATGCACGAAATGCATGTGGTGTGAATCGTAATTCATTTGTTTCATATCTTGGGTTTTTTACTCGTAGCCATTGCGGTTGTCGCTTAGATTCTTGGCATAACGTTTCTAAGGAGAAGAAAGACACAATATGGAGGGATTTATGCGTGAGTTATTATTAATTTGCAATTCTATTTTGTAGATGACTAAATTTTTGAATACTAGTTAATAGCAATTCTATTTTGCAGAGTATATTTGAATTGGATGAAAAGCTGCATCGTAAATACGTGATGCAACGCTGTGGGAGAGTCCTAAGGAACTATAGGACAAATCTCACATGAGAATACATAAAAGAAGCTGACAAGAGGAAGAAGACATCCACTGAATAGTGGAACTTCCTCGACAAAGAAGAATGGGAGGCGTTCGTCGCTTCAAGACAAACTGAAGAATTCAAGGTATTAGGCGTCAGTCTCAATCTCATTATTAATATATGTTGTATTCACCTATTCAATGTTAACATTTAGTGTTACTAACCAAATCATTAATGTGCATACTAACTATATCGGCCCTCAGTGATGCACAAATATCAAGGCGTGCGATGAATGTGCATGACCACACAATGGGTCTAAGAGGATATGCAGGCATTCGCCAAAGACTACAGTCTGAGGCTACTGCTCATCCTGTTGCTACTCAGGAGTCATCTACCATAGGTAGCACACCTCTGCCTCGCCATGATGTCTGGATAGCTGGGAGGCAAAATAAGAAGGGAGAAATAATGAAGGCCGCAACTGCCAAGGCAGATGCAAAAATGGTAAAATACAACTCTTACAGCAATCATTCGAATATTGATTATTTGTGTTGTTTACTTAATTACAAATTTTTGTTTTGGCGATTAGCGGGAGCTGCACGAGCTAAGGAAACAAGGCAAGTTCATTCCTGAGGGAACAAGGGATGAATTTACAGTTGCTCTGGGTAACCCAGAGCATCTTAGACGTGTTAGGGTTGCAGGCGCAGGTGTGGGCATCAAAGCTTTTTTTGGGCCATCTCAGCGCAAACATGTCCAAAAAGTGGGACTGTCACAAGAAGAGGTAACATATTCTTTCTTGATAATGTTACTGTAAAAGAGAATTCAATAATCAGAAGCTAACATTTATTTTATCCATGTATAGGTCGATAAGATATTTGAGAGGAAACTCCAAGAAGCAATGAAAACCTGGCAGTCATCTCAAATTGCACCTCAGCAGACAGTACCTATAGCTCCTACTGCAGGCTCTACTCCTACTCCTACTGTAGAGGTTGGGAGTAATCCTGTAGAACCACCACCTAGCACATCCACTGTAATTATTTTTATGACATAGTAACTAGTTTTTTAATTCAAGATGATATGTATATATGAAATTGTAGTCGTTTCAAAAAAAGATGATATGTATATATGTATATAACAATCTTTACACAAAAATTTGTAGGGGTTGAAGTGATGTCGTCTAAAAAGTAATGAATATGTCGTTGCAGAGGCGTCGGCTTACCCATCCCTACCCGGGGAACAGTTTCACGGGTCTCCATTACCAGCTGGTTGGCTTCGTGTGAGCCCGGTACATGTATTGCAAGGATGGGCGGATCTTCCATTGCCATATGCCCACCCAGATTGTGAAACGCTTGGTGAGGCAGAAGGCGGAGTGATATTGTGGCGAAAAGCGGATGTCCTCTTTACTGAAACTGTATGATAAATTTATATTATGTTAAATTGTTAGTGTGTGTATATGATGTCAGTTGATCTAAAATTATATATATATATATATATATATATGTACAGGTTTAAAAGAAGACACCCACAGCATCTAGGCCTCCACTTCCACCTCCTACAGTCCCTAGTTGGGTTCCACAGGACCTACCTGTCCCGTTAGGTCCTAACTGTAGGGGTATGGCAATATGGTTAGGCGAACATGATATAAATTGCCCTATAACTGTTTTTATAGATTCAGATGTTGCAGGTCAATCATACGAAAGCAAACTATTTATACAAGATATTTTGGAGTTGTTTCGATATGATTGGTTAAATACATCTGTGATAGAGCTATGGATAAGGTAAGATCTTCTTTATACATCTATATACCTTGTGTAGGATACGGTGATCTTGTTTTTTATTTATTAATGCATGTGTAATTAATACATATTTTGCAGCTACTTAGACAACATATGTGCAGATTTTGGATTCGAACATGTAGGGTTTTTTATTCCATCTTTGATTAGTCTAGTAGCTAAAAACTCTACGTCAGTTCAACAATACTGCTGTGAGGCTTTTACAAATTTTTCTGTAAATAAGAAGACGGTGATAATGGCTCCATTCAATTTAAAGTAAGTTTACTTTGCTTATTATAATTTGGACTTAAGAAAATTACATTTTTATTGTGGATTTTGAGTTATTAATTTTTAACTTTTTTACCTCTAGTGGTAAGCATTGGGAGTTACTGGTTATTCTTCCCGAGACGTTCACTGTCTATTATCTAGATCCTAAGGGGAGTAAATTGAATACAAAATTTGGACACATAATGAAAATGGCATTATTCCGGTGAGAAATATTTCATTTTCATATCCGTTAACATATGTTATTACATTACTATTTAATTGCAATGTTCTGTGTTACATTAACATGTAGGGGTTTTGATGAGTTCAAAAAGGCTAGAGGAAAGGTCCCCACGAAAAAGAACCAGCCAATAATTTGGAAGAACGTGAAAGTAAGTTCCCGACTACAATATATGTATATATTATTTATGTGAACGATGCTTAATTAGTTGTATTTTTTAATATTTTGTATGTTTGAATTTATAGTGTGCTACACAAGACAACGGATGGGCATGTGGATACTATGTCATGCGATATATGCACATGATTATCAAACATGCCGCACTGGATATCGAGTGTATTGCTACGGAATTATATAGTCTCATTAGATAATATGATCGAAATATATCAATCTTATTTATAGCTCATTAATTATATATATACATCACTCTTTGCAGGTGTTTAAAACTGACCCCACTACAGGAGAGGACTTACCAGATGTACATGCTCCCTATACGATGGGAGAATTAAATGAAGTAAGAGAAGAATGGGCAACGGCCATACAAATAGTGGGGGTTTTAAAATATAATTGGGATGATGATAGTGAATAATGACTAAACAATGATATTTTGTAAATGAATTTCTGAATTATAATATATGTGTGAATGTTTCTACATGTCTGGATGTTTCTACATGTGTCTGAGTGAAAATAAATGAAAGTGTTGGTTGCTATATGAATGTTTCTACATGTTTATACATGTGTGAATGTGAAATGAATGGAACTACAGATTGCTAGCTACATGAATGTTTTTAAATGTGTGATATAAAATGGAACTGCAGGTTGCATTGCTAAATGCATGTGTGAATATATATATTTTTGTTGTTAATTTTGCAGGTTTGTGGCCTGTTGTTGGCTGATATCAATGGATGTCGTAAAACCTGCAGTTCAGTTAACTGAACTGCAGGTTTCTCATCTTGCGACCAGCCACTGCAGGTCTGCAAACTGACAAAAAAAAACAATAGGCGTCGGTTGTTTGTAAAAAACCGACACACAAAGTTATAGTGTCGGTTTTTTAGAAATAACCGGCGCCTATTTCCTGTGGCGCGAAGATATATTTTGTCAGTTTTTGACTTATAACTGACACTGATAGTGCCCAAGCTGGCGCCCTTTCTGTGGCGCGAAGGTTTATGGTGTCGGTTTCTTATCTAATAACCGACACTTATAGTCCCCTGATGGCGCGTTTTCGGTCGCGCACGAAGAGTTTGGGTGTCGGGTTTGGAACCGACGCGTAATGGGTGACCTTTTAGTGTCGCCCACATAGGTGTCGCTTAGAAACCGACACTAAAGGCCTTAAATAACCGACACTAAAGGTAGGTTCTGTAGTAGTGCATACAATTAAAACAACCGGTCATATGTGTTTACTCGTAATAAAGGAAATTATTTCCTTTCCCTCCCTCCTAATTCCCAGGCTCCCAGCCGATCCTTTCCTTTCTTAATTTTCAGCCATTTGCCATGCGGTGTACCAAATGTCTCCTTAAGTCCCTATCGTTTTCAACTCGTCGGTCTGTCCCCATTTTTTCACACGGTCAGGAGGACCGGGACACTTCGCCAGCCGCATTAGGAAGCAAGGAATCATCCTATTTATAATAATATAACGATCTAGTATTACCCGGTTATCTTTGGCTAGAGGACTTGTGGTTCTGAAGTTACTTTTTCGAGTGGATAAAATGTGATCATAAAAATCTGAACAGACCCTGGAGTTTTGCGGTATCAGATCTATCAAGCTAGCTAGCGTTAACAGAGAGAGAGAGAGAGAAGCCCCTGGAGTTTTTCCGTATCGGGTCTACTTCGCTTTCTCGACCTTTTCTTCTTTTTGTCGTCCTCATGTGGGCTTATCCATGCACCACGAGGTTAGATAGCGACGGCTTTGCGGGGTTATTGGGGGATGAGAGTGTCGCTGCGCTAGAGAAGAAAGAGATGCTCTAGGGCCCGCCATGCGCCTCAGCAGACTCCCTTGCTATTCACAAAACTCTCCTCCTCCTTTTAAGTTAAAAATTTAAAAGTGGGCACACTACTCCCCATGGCGGATGTGATGGAGTATTGGAAAGTAATCCCAGATTTTAACCCAATATGTGGTTTGGATAGCATATTTAATGGCTGGAAATTAGTCCACTTGTAAACAGAATCTGACTGGACTGACGCTGCATAAATGCATTCTGCCTGGGAAGGTTGTATTTGATTTCCCGTCTTGTTAAACTAAGTCGACCACGTGTCGCAGCCCACGTCCACATTTATGGGCACTCCCTCTATCTAGTATCTACACTCTTTACCTCTCTCTCGTCATACATATAATTAAAACAACCGGTCATATGTGTTTACTCATAAGAAAGGAAATTATTTCCGTTCCCTCCCTCCTAATTCCCAGGCTCCCAGCCGATCCTTTCCTTTCTTAACTTTCAGCCATTTTCCATGCGATGTACCAAACGTCTCCTTAAGTCCCTATCGTTTTCAACTTGTCGGTCTATCTCCATTTTTTCACACGGTCAGGAGGACTGGGACACTTCTCCAGCCGCATTAGGAAGCAAGGAATCATCATATTTATAATAATATAACCATCTAGTATTACTCGGTTATCTTTGGCTAGAGGACTTGCGGTTGTGAAGTTACTTTTTCGGGTGGATCAAATGTGATCATAAAAATCTGAACAGCCCTGGAGTTTTGCGGTATCAGACCTATCAAGTTAGCTAGCGTTAACAGAGAGAGAGAGAGAGAGAGAGAGAGAAGCCCCTGGAGTTTTTCCGTATCGGGTCTACTTCGCTTTCTCGACCTTTTCTTCTTTTCGTCATCCTCATGTGGGCTTATCCATGCACCACGAGGTTAGATAGCGACGGCTTTGCAGGGTTAGTGGGGGATGAGAGCGTCGCTGCGTCAGCATGTCAACGCTTTAGTCCCCAACACGTAACCACAACAACGTACTACCTGAAAGGATGGAGAGCGTGACATTCGACTATTCTTCGTAATTAAGGGAGCTATAATCGTAGCCTGAAGCGTTGTGCTTCTATTTCCAACCTGTCCCAATTTAGATAGTTTCTTTTGCTATTGAAAAAATCTAGAATTCACTCGTATGTAACACACAACAATGTGATGCAATACATGTCGTATTATATAGAACAAGACATTATTTGGTTATAATGTAGATCATATGTGTTTGTAAATAATACAACCATCTAGTATTATTATGTTTTTTCTTACCTAGATCCAAGTTCTTACATAAAATCTCTAGCTACCAACGCCTAAAGTTTTAACTTTTAGGTCACCTTGAGATCCCTATCGTTCCGAGGAGCTCATATTACTTCCTAAAAATATGTTTGTATATTAAAAGAAATCAAAGTTCCCTGTCTCACTCCAACAATCACGAATATCCATTTATATATATATATATATATATATATATATATATTAATCTTTGATTAGGTATGCCAAAGGTAGACAGTTAGACACTACTCTTTCTTTTCTGCCTCTTGGTGTTTTGACACGTTGACCTCTGTGTACTCCTTTTTCTTTTTCGTTGATAATAAATACAAACCTGAATTAACTAGAAAGAAAATAAACTGTATGCCCCATCACCATCTCCTTTTGAAAGTTTGTTTCAGCTGTTCTTACACAATGCCCGGAATCGACCGTATCTGTATGAATCATCTGTATGCCACGCATTTCTCCTGCCATTGATCCGAGGTTGTTTCCTTATTTGAAAAGGCCGTAGTGGATCTATCAAGTGAATGGAAAAGGACAAGGCCCGAAGGGCCGCTGGTTGGAAACGTAATGAGAGAGAGAGAGACTTGCAGCTTTGCTTTGTTCAAACGGAATGAAAACGAAAGATAGCAGTTTCTTTGCTTCTTTTTTCTTTTCGGTCCTTATTTAGCGGGCATCTTGTATGATGGTGAGTTAATAGTGTCAGCTTGTGATTTTAACTGTTGGAAGAAGACCGGATCTAGCGTCAGCAAAGCCAAAGAACTGATGACGTACATGTAGTCTGAATGGTAAGACCCGAAAGTAAGCAAGTGGCAACGACATGTCACGTCGAAATGTGGGCCCGCCACTTAAGATTCTTCTTCAAAGAAGCAGTTGTTAAATGGAGACGGGAAAGAGCTCTGTTTGTTTTTCAGCCCCATGTTGGCTTCTTCTTGCACGTGACAGCTAAAGGTGACGTAACGCCTTTGCGGGGTTAGTGGGAGACCGGGATACAGAGTCAGAAGAATGTCCACGGTTTTGTTTCGCGTCCAACAATCAACAATCCCAGACCGACTTGCTATGTTAAAAGCGACCAACTACACAAAACTGACTTTTTCACTCCAAATCAGGATAGCATTAGCACCCAACACACCTTAAGCTAAACATCTTGCCATTATCTTATGTGCTAACTCATATTTATGTAGCTAGATTATATCATTCCTTGATAAGTTAAAACAGCAACCGTTTGTGGTACCACGTGTCTAAAAATGTGGTACACCCCACAACTGATTGATACGCGCCTATTTTTGCTAAAAAGGCACCCGCCCTAAAATTGAAGGGAAAAAAAACCCAACGAAAAATATGAAATATACACGCCTAAAAATTAAGAATGTCTACCCAAAAATTGGTTAAAATTGCAAATAACAGTGCAGCACACAAGCCTATGCCCAAAAATAGGAAAACAAGTCTAAAATTGAGGAATACACACCAAAAACGGGGAGTACATCCCTATCTATGTGTGGGATTTACATTACATGTGTGTAATGTTAAACATGTGACCCCAAATGACCCATAAGTGACCAATATTTGCCTACAAATTCAGAATACGCCTATATGTTGACTTGTAATATGTGCCTATCATATGTGGATACACGCTCACGGACGGATATTGTCTACTTATTCTTAAGTACTACAACATAATGTTAAACATGCGTCAATGAACGAATAATATGTGACCATAAATGAGGAACTTGCGCCCAAAAAATGATTCATGTGCTTGTTGAACTGTAAGACTCCTCCATAATGTTGAGCACCTGCCCACAAATGGCTAATGTGCAACCATAAAAGAGGAATATGCCTACTCGATGAACTGTAATACACGCCTATTACATGTGAATATGTGCTCACTAATCTCATATGTGAGGTCAAGATGATATATTTATGTATATATGTATATAACACATTCTATGTAAATTTATAGGGTTGAGGTCATGTCGTCTAAGATTCAAAGAATTCATCGTTGCAGAGGTTGAGGCTTACCCACGTCTTCCAGAGAACACGATTCATGGCACTCCAATTGTCGATGGTTATATTCGTGTGAGTCCGAGGCTTGTGTTCCCTCATTGGAGGCAGCATCCATTGGCATATGCCCACCCAGATGCTGACACGCTTGGTCAAGCAGAAGGCGGAGTGACATTGTGGCTTGAAACGGATGTCGTATATACTGATCTTGTATGATAAATTTACATTACATTAATTTGTTAGCATGTATATATAAGTCAATAGATATGAAATTATATATACATGAGAAAAGAAAGAAACCAGCTACAACTCCGCCTCCACCTCCTCCTCCAATACCTAGTTGGCTTTCAAAGGACCTATACGACTGGATAGGTCATAATAGTATTGGTATGATAATATGGATAGGCGAACATAACAAACATTGTCCTATAAATATTTATATTTCGGAGGATGCTACAGATCAATCATACGATAACACTATATTTATACAAGATATTTTAGACTTGTTTAGGTATAATTAGTTGAATACATCTATGACAGAGCTGTGGATATTGTGAGATCTTGTTTATATATGTATATATCTTGTTTTATATGTGGTGATCTAGTTTCTTATATATTAATTCATACGTAATATATATTTTGCAGCCACATACATAGGATCTGTAAAGAATTTTCATTTATCTATGTGGGATTTCTAATTCCATCTTTGATCAGTCTTGTAGATAAAGACCCTTCGTCAGTTACCTTATACTGGTATGTCGCTTTTAAATATTTTGATAAAAAAGAGCATGATAATAGCTTCATTCAATGTTAAGTAAGTCTACTTTTCTTATAATTTGGACTTAAGAAAATTATATTTTATTGTGAATTTTGAGTTATATATTTTTAACTTTCTTATCTCTAGTGGTAAGCATTGGGAGTTACTGGTTATTATCCCCAAGACGTTCATTGTTTAGTATCTAGATCCTGAGGGGAAGCAATTAGACATGCATGGACACGTAATGAAAAGTTCATTATTCACGTGAGAATTTTTTTATATTTATATCCATCAACATCTATTATTGCATTACTATTTAGTAATGCAATTTAATATGTTACATTAGCATGTAGGACTTTAAGAGATTTCAAAAAGACTGGAGGAAACATATACATGGGAGAATGTGAATGTAGTTTCCTGACTCTAATGTATATATTATTTATGTGAATTATACTTATTTTTATTTATTAATATTTTGTATGTTGAAATGTATAGTGTGCTAAACAAGGCAATGGTTTGACATGTGCATACTACGTGATGCGATATATGGACCTAATTGTCAAATATGCTACATTGGAAATCGATAACATACAACATGTATTATATAGTCTCATTAGATAATATGAAATATATCAATCTTATTAATTATTTGTACACGTCATTCTCTTTTTAGGTGTTTAAAACTAGTGACTTCATTACAGGTGAAAAGTTATTAGATGTACATAGTCCCTTTACGATGAAAAAATTAGATGAAATAAGAGAACAATGGACAAAAGTCTTAGAAGTGTTGGAAATTTTTTATTATCATTGGAGTATTGATGACGATGATGATAAAGAATGGCATTTCTAAACTTTGAAGTCATAATATTATTTTTGTATTTGATGACATATTAAACTTTGAAAGACACACTTATATATACACAGGAGTAGAGTCAGGGGGAAAGCATGGGCCATGGCCCCCACAAAAAAATCAAAACTTTGAATATATATGTATATTTATGTTTATAAGTAAATGTTATAATATATATGTGTTGGAACGTCTATAGACACAAAATCGATAGTGGGGTAGTGGTTGTATGGGCGGTGCTATGTACCTTGAACTATTGGTCACAGGTTCGAGTTTAATTTCATATAGTTCTATTATTTTTCAACATTCATACACAAAGCTATTTGGATATATATGTAAATGACGTCATTGAAATAAGAGTCCACAGATTGGAGGTTTGATTCTGACTCTTAGAATTTGGTATTTTTAATGCAATTCTGCCCCCCCCCCATAATCAAATCTTGGCTCCCCCACTGTATATACATGTTTGGATGATTTTTTTGTATACATGTGTGTGAATGTGAAGATGAATGAATGAATGTGCTTCTACATGTGTGTGAATGTGAAAAGAGATGAATGAATGGAACTGCAAGTTGCTACATGTGTGTGAATATGAAATGGAGGAATGAATAGAACTATAGGTTTTTTCATATGTGTGAATCATATGAATGAATTAAATGTTCTTATACATGTGTATAAATCACATGATCTATATATAATATTGTCCATCTTGTTAATATTACAGGTTTGTGGCCTATTGTTAGTTAAAATTAGAGGATGTTGTAAACTTATAGTTCAGATTTTCAGGTCCTGCATCCTGCTGACCAGTCGAACAGCAAGCCTGCAAGATGATAAGAAATTAAAGCATAGTCGTCGGTTAAATGAAAAAAAACAAACAACGGATATCTACCTCATCGGTTAATTATAGTAAACTGACGTCTTTTGTTCTAATGGTGTCGGCTATTTTTTTGTTATCTAAAAAACTATCAATAAGTTGAGGGCAACAAAGTCAATTATTTATAGAAAATCGACAATTATGGTCTAACCTGGGGCTTTTTTTTTGTTTGCGGTAGAGAATGGCGTCGGTTTTGAATGAATAACCTACGCCTATGGTCCCACTGCTGGCGGTTCTTTTTTGGTTGCAATTAGGGACGACTCTATGTCGTCGATTTTGTAATCAATGCAGAAGGCATCTACTTTTAGTCACCCACTTGGGTGTCGCTTAGAAACCAATGCCAAAAGTCTTATTTAACTGATGTTAAAGGAAATATTTGTACTAGTGCAAATGATAAGATTCCACGTGAAGCTAAAATGTCATGTTACAGTGTCATTGAAGACATATGGGAGTTTGACTACATAGATTTCAGAGTTCCGCTCTTTATGTGTAATCGGGTCAATAACACCAAATTAGTTGTAGTTGATGAATTGGGTTTCACATTAATTAACTTTGAAAATATTGGAGAGGAGTAAAACATTCAAAACGGAGCCACATGCAGTATTTATATTGATGATCCTGCAAATAAAAAATAGTCAGTTGCTCTTCATGGTAAAAGAATGTTCATTGCAGATCCTATAGATGAAGAAGAGTACTACGACAAGTATGATGACTCAAGTCCATTCTCAGTTGGCTTGTCAAAATCAAATGCTGAAGCTAACACTGACTCATATATGTGTGGAGCTCATATAGAAGGAATGTTAATTGATCTAACATCCAATCAATACTAGAGGCATGCATTTTATTTTTTTATGTTGAATGAGCATTTACCATTCTTGATCACTTGTATTTTATTTTTTGACTATTTTTTAAATGTTATGACATTTTTTAGATGTGTCTGATTGTGAGTATGATGATCGCAAGGATGATTACTATTAGGATGAGCACCATGACAATGACACTGGTGTATGTTGTATTGTTTTATTACATATATGTGCATTTTATAGTGTCTATCACATTTTTAAGTTACATTTTTATGACTTATATGTGTTTCATTTCAGTTTTAGCATGAGGACCTACTCCCTAAGTATGTGCGCCCTAAGGATCTTGTTGAGCTTGTTGAGAATCATCATGACCGTGTAAAAATAAGAGGCATCACCATGATGAATAAGTTAGTAATGAATAGGGGTAAAGGACCAAAGTTAGTCGTTGAGTTTGGTGATCAAGAAAACCCTGTTGGGAAGAATCGTAGTTCTTTTATGCGATATCTAGGGGTTCTTACTAGTAAAAAATAAGATATAAATGTAGAATCTTGTCATAAAAGTGCTCAAGGCATGAAAGACTCAACGTGGAAGGAACTGTGTGTGAGATATTATGATTTACAATTCTATTTTTAAAGATAATTCTAGTTCTATTTTTAAGAGTTTTTGCACTAAGTGTATGAAACTTTTATAGGGCATATTTGAGCTAGATGAAAAACTGCATTGTAGAAAGGTGTTGCAATGCTATGGGTGGGTACTACGGAATTATAGGAAACATTTGACAAAAGAATACATACTGGATGAGAACAAGAATAAAAAATTAGCCCTTGAGTAATGGAACTATCTAGACCCAAAGGGGTGGGAGACGTTTGTTTCTAAGAGTAAATATGATGAATTCAAGGTATTAAGCCTCCTCACTATGTATTATGTATTATGTATTATGTATTATGTATTATGTATTATGTATTATGTATTATGTACTATGTATTATATATTACGTATTTAATATATGTTTTGGATTAAATATACTTTGAGCAATGCTTAAAAAGAAAGGCTTGCAAAAATTGTGCACAACCACAATATGAGCCAAGGTGGCTATTCAAAGCTTCACCAACATTTGGAGGCGTCTTCTTCTCCACATCCTACTCATGGGACTATGGAGTCCTCTAGTACTACTACATCTCTATCTCTCCATGATCTGTGGTTAGTTGGGAGGCAAACCAAATCTAGAGAAATACCCAACCTCGCAACCGCTGAGATGGCTGCAAAAATGGTAAAATCAACTCTCAGAGCAATTACTATTGATGATTGTTATGTTTTACCTTGACCTTGATTGTAATGTTTTACTTGCTAATTACTATTGATGATGATTAGCAGGAGCTCCAAGAGTAAAGGAAACAAGGCAAGTTCATCCATGATGGTAGAAGAGATGAATTAATAGTTGTTCTAGGTAATCCAAAGCATCATGAGTGTTGTTAGTGCTAATGGTGTTGGTGTTGAGATAAGAGATTTCTTTGGGCCATCAGATCATAAGAGAAAATCTGTCTAGAAAGTTTAAATCTTAGAGGAAAAGGTAGAAGAGATGATTCCATAGGGAATAGAGGAAGCAATGAGACAGTATCATACTTCTCATTCAGCTCCTCATCAGACATACATGTGGTGCCCTGCTCTTCATATGAGGGGGACTGATGTAGCCCTATTTTAGGGCTCCATCCTATGCCATTTTATACTTAAATCACATCTAAACATGTAGATTACAAGCCTTTTTCCCCTTATATGTTTGTCATTGCAAAATGCACTTATGGATGTTCTTTGCACTATTTTTAGGTACTTGGACCATGCCTTCGATGGAAGATAGAGAAAGAAGGAATTATATGGCTTCTCCACTAATGGAGGGGTCCAAAGAAGGCACTAAAATCTCCCTCAACCTACCTTCAATGGCCAAGGGTCGTCATCAAGCAAAGACATCCACAAATGATGAAGTTTGAAGGACAATCAGTTGAAGAAGACCACAACACGACCGTGGGAATACCCCCACAGTCGTGGGTTTATTGTGAAGAACCAATAGATACAACATGGACTTTGCATCCCAATGGCCACGGCCGTGGTCACACAACACGGTCGTGGCCAGGAGAGCTGAAGATGGTCGTGGCCACACTCCACGGTCGTGGTTTTATTGCAAAGATTCAACAGGTAGTCACCCCCAAATCGCCACGACCATGGCCGCTAAAGAACAAAATGACTATGTTGCTGCACCATGACCACATCACCCTCCTCCAACTCAGTTGTGTTACCCAACATGGTCGTGGTGCCTCTCTCCCACCACGACCGTGGCACTCCACCACGGTCGTGGCCACCACCATACTTAGCATATTACCACCATCTCCATACCACGCCCGTATTCCTACCCCATGGTCGTCCCACACTACCCTCACTATGGACATGGCACACCAACACAGTTGTGGTGACCCGCCAACTCTAGTAAACTTTTACACTATTTTTCCTAAACTACCCCTACTTACCCTAGTGCCTCCCCACCACCTATATACATAGGTGGCGGCTGGGGCACAGAGGTTAGATTTTCCCACAGCTGCTCCAAGCCTCCACTCTTCTTCCTTGAGCTCTAGTGCAATCCCTTTGCATTTTAGCTCATCATCCATCAATTCCACCCTCATTCCACCTTGGAAACCTAGTTTTCTAGGTTTTCACCCATAACCCCCCATATTTTCATGCTCCCCTGCACCCTTGGAGGAGGGAGGTCATCCACAACAGCTTGGAGGTGAAGAAGAAGGATGCTACAGCAAGCTCCATGGTGTTTCTACCGCTTCTTCCCCTTTCTTTTACTCTTTCTTTGACTATGTATAGCTAAGCCCCTTGTGGTGGGTTGTTTGGGGTTAAAATGTGACTTTGATACCATGTTGGGGAAAAGTTGCTTGTAATGAACTCAATTTCTATCTATGATGATTGCCTCTTGCTTCTATCTCATTTCCTATTTTATTGCATGTGGTTTGTGCTCTTTACATGAATTGCTTGCCTTGAGATGGTTTGATGGCACTTAGCTTCTAGGAGGAATTGGAGTATATGTGGAAATCTTAGGAATGGCTCCTAGGTCCAATTAGCGGATCCCTAGCTAGCCCCCTTTATTCCCACATATACATTCCTCCTCCTACAAATGAGTGTGAGATTTAAGTAGCTAGTGTAAGTGAGAGTGATGTATTTTCCTAGGGCCTTCTAAAGGCTAGAGTGGCTAGTGGAATGAGGTCAAATGCCCTCATATCTACTCCCAGCTCTACCCTCAACCCTCAATTTCTCACTATCACTTACCCTAGAAACATAGATTTGGTTAATCCTATTAGAATTACACCTAACCCTAGTCTTCTACTAGTAGTATAGGGTATATTCTAATGGCATTGGCCTTATTGTTTGGTTTGGTAATCTAGATGTGGAATGAGAACCATGCTTGTCTAACAATATTCCCCAACTAATATCAAAGTTACATCCCCCAAACAGACCACCTACCTTAATCAACTTGTTAAAACACAACTTGCCTTGCTTGCTTGTTAATGCTAGTCTAGTTTAATTGCTTTAGCTTAACTTATTTAATTGCTTACTTTTGTTCTCTAGTGTTAATTTAGGTCCTTGCTCTTGTTAGTGGTTAGCTTAGCTTGTAGCTTACTCTTGCCCTTGCTTAGCTCGTTTGTTAACTTAGTTTGCTAATTTACTTGTTCAAGATAACTTAGGTTTAATTCTACCTTTCTTACTTGTTCAAATGGAGTAATCAACAACCAACCATTTTAAAACCCTCAAACCCGAATCTCCACACTAGGAACATAGCTAACACGACCCTAACTCTAGTTCCCCCTCTATCCCTGTGAATCAACCCCTTATCTTGCCAATCACCTATACTACAACAGTACATCGTACGCTTGTGGGTGACCTGTTTAGTCTTTGTGATCGATTTGGTTAGGGAAAATTTAAATTTCGAAGAAAAATCCCATCATGTGTGTTCTGACCTCGTGGAGTGCATCTAGCCACCCTAGTTGGTTAGTGTGTACACCTCTAGCAGAAGTGCACCAAGCTTTCTGGCACCATTTCCGGGGACATAGGTGATCGGCCTAGTTAGATAGTGTAGCTTAGCCTTTCCTTCTTCCCTCACCATTTCTATTATTTATTCTTTGTGTTAAATTTTCATCTTGGTTTGCTACGTTGTTTTCTTGTTGTTTGTTTTTGTAGTACGTAGGTGACAGTTGTGCATGCACAACACGTGTTCTACTTGTACCGACTTGGTGGTGTACAACCCTGAGATTGGTAGAAGGAGGAGTCAAGCTCACCGCAACCAGCACAGAGAGGCCGAGATGGCTGAAAAAAACTAGCAACTGGATGCACAACCTCCACCGCCACATCGCCCGCTCCACGAATACTTCACCCCAGGGAACTACAACTCCCCCATTGCCACCTTGGTTGACCAGATGTCGGGTCAACAACTCTCCATCCCGCCTGCACTCCTAGGACTCCTCCCTACTTACTACCAGATGGAGAATGAGAACCCCTATCACCACATTGATGCTTTCTTGGGGACATGCTCAACCTTATGCACCCCTTCCTCCACTGGCAATTCCATCAGGAGGACACTCTTCCCTTTCTCCCTAAAAGAGAAAGCTAAAGAGTGGTATGTGTCAAAGCCAGAGCAGGTCTCATGGAATGAAGTTAAAAATGAATTCCTCAAGAAGTTCTTTCCTACTGCAAAGTTGTCTTACATGAGGAGGTGCATCACTTCTTTTGTTCACAAGGAAAATGAACCCTTCCAAGAGGCATGGGAGAGGTTCCAAAAGCTGCTCTGAGACTGCCCTCACCATGAAGTACCTTTGTGGCAACTCGTTCAAGCATTCTACATCGGGCTTGAAGAGAAAAGCCACAACAATGTGGACTCCTCCTATGGAGGTACTTTCATGGTGAAGCCGCCCGAAGAACCATGGCCCTTGTTCGAACATCTCGCCAAAAACTCAAGTCATCGTGCTTCTATAAAAGGGGGGCATAGTGGCCATAGCTACACTTCTCCACCTTCCTCTGTGGCTCCAACCCACAATGCTACCGACCCTGACATGATGAAAATGATGGCGGACATGATGAAAATGATGAAGAATCAAGTCGGTGGCTCTTCTAGCTAACCCACCATGGTAGTCGACTTTGTGGATGAGGAAGTGAATGTTTTGCACTCCTTTGGCGGCCACAACAACCAAGGCCCCATATCCAACACCTACACTCCCGAGTGGAGGAACCATCCAAACTTTTCTTTAAAACAACATAATGAGGATAGACAAGGACAAGGGCAGCAGAAGCCACGTTACAGTTCAAAGTTTGAAGAGGAAGTGCTTGGAAGGTTAAGAAGTTTGGATGATGTGAAGAAAGATGTGACATCACATGGGCAGTCCATCAACCGCCTCGAGCAAAGATTGGATCATATTTCTCTCTGTCTCTTATAAGGAGGGAAGAAGAAAGACTTCCATCTCAACCGATGCCCAATCCAAACAATGGTGGTACTTTTCTAGGGAACACACCAAGTTCATATGCTTCACCACCATACCAAGAACTGTCGAACCCCTATTCTCCACCACCTCCTCAAGCACCCCTTAAATATCAATATGATCCGCCTCCACCTCATACATACCAACAACCACCTCCGCAATACCACCCCCATCCACAACAATAACAACCACCACAACAACCACAACCACAATTCATCCTCCAAAACCCAAATTCACCTCACCAAAGACCTCCACCACCTCAACAGCCACAAACACCTCCACAAGCCTCTTCTTTTACTACCCATGAGCATGTGAAGGTTGTGACTACATTGAGGAGTGGTCGGACTTTGGAGCACCCCCGTGATACAGTTGTTGTTGACATAGGTGATACTGAGACCAGACATGTTGATATTGAGATATAGGCTGAGGAGACTAAAACAAGAGCCAGAGTTGATACCATGATACCGAGTGTTGATATTGTGATTCCTATTGATGATACTATTGATATGGACCATTTGGGGTTCAAAATTCCCCCATTTTCTGAGGCTCTTAAGGAGCCTTCTGCTGAGAAGAGAAGAAAGAAGCACATTGAAGACATCCTTGAAACCTTCAAGCAAGTGAAAATCAACATTCCTTTGTTTGATGCAGTCAAGCAAATTCCCTCTTATGCTAAGTTCTTGAAGGATCTTTGCACATTCAAGAGACGAACTACAGGAAGAACCCCAAAGAAAGTAAAGCTCACTGAGAAAGTGAGCTCGATCTTACAGCACACCATTCCAAGAAAAAGAAAGGACCTCGGTGCTCCTATCATCTCATGCTTCATTGGGGCACACCGCATAGACCAAGCTCTCCTAGACTTGGGCTCTAGTGTCAACCTCATGCCGTATGATGTGTTTACAGAGCTATAGATGGGGCAGTTGAATCCAGCCCATTGCACTTTATAGTTGGCTGATAGATCGGTAAAGTCGCCTAAAAGGTGTGTTGATGACGTGCTTGTGAGACTTATGACGAGACATCTTCTTTCTTTCCTACTGATTTCATTGTATTGGATATAGAGAAAGACACGATGAAGGTTCCTATCATCTTGGGGAGACCCTTCCTAGCCACAGCTGATGCAGTTATCCATGTTAGGACCACTACAATGTATGTGACATTTATGCACATGAAAATCTAGTTGAACATCTTCAAATCGTCAGCCACAGCCAAAGTGATAGGGGCGACATAAGAAGATTGCTATCTCGTCGAGTGCCTAGATGAGATTGTGGAGGAATGCCTACCCTTGTGGATCCAAACTGCCACTCAAGGTAGAGGTCTAGAATCGATAGTTGAGTTCCCCGATGATGATGAGGAGGAGGATGAAGAGAATGATCTAGCCTTGGTAGATACAAGTGAGGACCTTCCTTCCATCTCTGAACCATTAAAGAACTCTCTTGAAGAACCCCCTACTCTTGAGCTGAAATCAATTCCAGAAGGTTTGAAATATGCTTTTCTAGGGGCAAATGACACCCTCGTGGTGATCATTTCGTCCATACTCTCGTCGGAACAAGAGGAGGCTTTAATGAAGGTCTTGAAGAAGAACATCTGAGCCATTGGATGGTCCATAGTTGACTTGAGGGGTATTGATCCCTCCATTTGTGTGTACAGAATCTATCTAGAGGAGGATGCAAGGCCAACCCGCCAAATGCAAAGGCGGTTGAATATGAAGTTCAAAGAGGTGGTGACTCAAGAGGTAGTGAAATTTCTTGATGCTGGAATCATCTATCCTATTTCTGACAGTACCTGGGTGAGCCCTATCCAAGTTGTACCCAATAAGGGTGGAATCACTGTTGCTGAGAATGCAGATGGAGAGCTAATGTCGGTAAGAGAACAATCCAAGTGGAGGATGTGTGTTGATTATCGAAAGCTCAATGAGAAGACAAAGAAGGACCACTATCCTCTCCCATTTCTTGATCAAATTCTAGAGAGACTAGCAGGACAGAGTTTCTATTGTTTCCTTGATGGATACTCTGGGTATTTCCAAATTGTCGTGCACCCTGCCGATTAAGAGAAGACGACATTCACTTGCCCGAGTGGTACCTTTGCTTACCGAAGAATGCCATTTGGGTTGTGTAATGCTCCGTCTACATTTCAGAGGTGTATGACTTCGATCTTTGTGAATATGCTTGATTCATCCTTGAAAGTTCATGGATGACTTCTCAATTTTTGGTAAGACATTTGATGAATGCTTGCTACATTTGGCTCCAGTTCTTGAAATATGTGTGAAAGTCTGACTCGTTCTATCTTGGGAAAAAAGCCACTTCAGGGTGCCCGAAGGCATTGTTCTAGGTCATTGGGTTTCTAAAGATAGAATTGAAGTTGACAAGGCCAAAGTGGGCCTCATTTCTACTCTCACCATTCCTTCCATCGTAAGGCATGTCCGATCTTTCTTGGGACATGCCGGTTTCTATCGCCGTTTCATAAAGGATTTCAATAAAATCTCAAGACCTTTATGTCACTTACTTGAAAATGATGTCGAATTTCAATTTGATGACAAGTGTATTGAAGCTTTTAATCACTTGAAGGAAAGACTCATTTCTGCTCCGATCATGCAGCCCCCCAATTTCTCGTTGCCATTCGAGATTATGACCGATGCATCTGACATGGCTGTGGGAGTTGTGTTGGGCCAAAGAGTTGTCTGGATTCCTCATGCCATCTACTATACGAGCAAGACTCTAGACGAAGCATAGAGAAATTACACGATGATCAAAAAAGAGTTGCTTGCAGTCATCTTCGCACTTGACAAATTCCGCTCATATCTTTTGCAAAATAAAGTTGTGATATACAGAGACCATGTTGCGCTCAAGTATCTCATGTCTAAGAAAGATTCAAAACCGAGGCTAATCAGATGGATTCTATTGCTGCAAGAGTTCGATATCAAGATTGTAGACAAGAAGGGAGTAGAAAATGGTGTTGCCGATCATCTCTCCCGGATTGATCACCCCTTTGATGAAACAAGTCTAATCAAGGAAATAATGCCACATGAACAACTCTTCCTCCTTTCATCCTCTCAAGGACCATGGTATCAACACATAGCCAATTTCTTGGCTAGTGGGAGGATACCCGACACATGGACGAGGGAGGAGAGCAAAAGATTGTTTGCCATGGTCAAGAATTATGCATGGGATGACCCTCACCTCTTTAAATATTGCCCCTATCAGCTCATAAGAAGATGTGTGCCGGAAATAGAACGGCAAGACATCCTCTCCATGTTCCATTCTGGGATATGTGGAGGTCACTTTGGAGGAAAGTGCACAGGTGCAAGGTTCTTTAGTGCGGTTTTTATTGGCCATCGTTGTTCAAAGATTCACACAAATTTTGCAAAAGTTGTTTGGAGTGCCAGAAAGTAGGAACTATCTCAAAGAGAGACATGATGCCTCTATCATGCATTCTAGTGGTGGAGGTGTTTGATATCTGGGGGATCGACTTCATGGGTCCTTTCCCACCGTCCTTTGGATATGTCTACATTCTGGTCGCCGTGGATTATGTGTTGAAGTGGATAGAGGCTATTGCAACTCGGACAAATGACCACAAGGTGGTTTGTGATTTTGTGAAATCAAACATATTCAATCATTTTGGCATTCCAAGAGCCATGATAAGTGACGGGGGAAGTCACTTCATTCACCACACTTTTGAGGGATTACTTAAGAAGCATGGAGTCAACCATCATGTAGCCACTCCATATCATCCTCAAACTAGTGGCCAAGTTTACTTGGCCAATCGGGAGATAAAGCTCATTTTGGAGAAAACGGTGAGACCGGACCATAAGGATTGGTCACTCCATCTCAATGAGGCTTTATGGGCATACCGGACAGCATACAAAGCCCTGATTGGCACCACCCCATTCAAACTCATTTATGGGAAAAGCTACCACTTACCGGTTAAAATGCAACATAAGGCGTTGTGGGCTTTGAAGACTATGGACCTTGATGGTGAAAATGTCAGAATGAAGAGGAAGTTCCAACTTAATGAGATAGAGTAAATGTGCCATGAGGCGTATGATATGTCAAAAATCTATAAGGAGATAACCAAGTTCCTTCACGATAAGATGATTAGAAAGAAGGAATTTGAGCTTGGGAAGTGGGTATGGCTCTACAATTCAAAGATGAAGTTCTTTTCTGAAAAACTCCGGTCTAGATGGGAGGGACCTTATCTTGTCACAAAAGTGTACCCATATGGGGCTGTCTTGATATGTGAAAAAAAGGGGTAAAGGAGTTTGTTGTCAATGCCCAAAGATTGAAACCAGTCGTTGAAGTCGGCCCGGATAAGGCCAATCAAGGTTTTGATATTGTTATGCTTGTAGAAGAACAATCCGATGAAGAAGAGTGCTTGGAAGCGGATGAGAAAGGAATCTACTATAAGGATGCCTTGAGGATCCCAAAGAAGTGACAGAGATCTAGAATCAATAAGCTCGACTGAAGGCGTAAAATCTAGCACTAGTGGGAGGCAACCCATGTGGTTTGAGATTCTCAAACCTTGCTCTTTATTACTTTTTCTTTATTTTACATGAAACACACATGCACACTTGTGCTTGATAATTTTCTTTGAGTTTTGATGATATGGCAGGTGCTAGACACTAAAGAGAGAAGTTATAGAAGTGAATCATTGTCATTAAGGCAGATTTGTGGCCAAATGACAATTAAGAATGAAGTTCATGATTTTGATTCGAGAAAACTAAAGGAACACCCCCAAAACGGTTGTGGAGCTCGACCACAGCCGTGGTAAAAGCGGCCAAGCACGATCGTGGCCATATTCCATGGTCGTGGTTTTATTACATCAGTTTGGCCAAAGCTAAAGGGATTTTAGAATAATGGCCATGGCCATGGCCATCTGTCATGGTCGTGTCAAGGAGGCATGGCCACAACCGTGGGTGCCCACCACGGTCGTGGGTTTATTCCATCGAAATTACATGTTGTTTTGCAAGAATCACCACGGTCGTGGCCACCTACCATGACCGTACTGAAGTAGATTGGCCTTGACCGTGGTGTCCTGCCACAACCGTGGTGAGGTCAAAATGAGGCTTTCTACATCGACAACACAACCGTGGCACCCTCCACGGCCGTGCCACCTGCCATGGCTGTGCCACCAAACCCTGGCCATGACCGTGGCCACCTGCCACGACCGTGGTCGAGCCCGGTTTAGCAAAAAAATATATCTTTTAAACGTCCAAACTCGACCCCCTCTTCATTTCATCATCTTCCACATCCAGAGCATGATTGTGGCGGCGGAAGATGACCCCAAGCTCCCCCAATCTCCATCACCGACCCTCAAAAACACTTCCATTCGGCCTCCAATCAATCCCAAATCAATCCCCAACCATCCCTCTACCATTTCCACCACCTATTCTCTCCCAATCGCCCCTCCATCTCCGCATCCATCTCCAATCTGCCAAACAGCCCCCACCACCAAACCTCCACATAAACGCTCCATTTTTCACCCAAATCCACAACAAACCTCATTTCCACCATCCAAGCATCGCTATCCATCCATTCCACACCCAAATCCACATCTATATCAACCCCTCCACCAAAATCTGAATTTCACCTTCACCTCCATAACCCACCATGAAGAAGATTGGAAATCCATCACCAAGGGGATAAATATCCTCACTGGAGGGAAGCGACGTTCCAAAAATGCCTCCTCTGATGTGTTCATGCCCTCCAATACACCTTCACCTACCACTTTTGCCTGCCAATCCCTCCGTTGTTTGTAATCGGTGAGCGCATCACACTCTCGCTCATCTGATAGTCACCATATCACTGACGCCACGCATGAGGGTGAAGAGGAAGAAGATGAGGAGTCTGAGGGAGTCGATTTGGACAACATAATCTATGAGGTCAAGATGGTGGTTGTGAAAAGAAGTCAGAGATCTAAAGCGGCACCGTCCTCATCCAAGCTATCGCTGAAGCCCACTCCAACCTGCCATTCGACGTCCCATGTGGTGGCGGGGAATAGTGTGCAGCTGCAACCCTTGCAGCAACTTCGTCTTGATGAAGAGCAATCAACACACTAGTACAACCTCGACAAAAGTTTGGGGTCTCAATCATACAGGATGGAGGAAGAAGAAGTTGAAAGCGAGGAGGAAGAGATGGAACTTGTGCCCGAGGGAGATGATGTACTGGAACAATTTGAGGTAGACAGAGCAAAGACTTTAGGCAAGGCACTGGCAGGCATGTCCTATGGTCGAGGACATAGGTAGAAAAAAGTCGAACTCACATACCGAGAATGCATAACCAGGTGAGTCGTCTCCTCTAGGTATGGTAGTGAGAAGACTATTGATGATCTTGGGATAAAAGAAGCGGTGGAAGGAAACCTGAGGACAATGGGGTTGTGGAATGTTCTTTTCACACCCCAAACAACTTACGTTGCTTTGACCCAAGAATTCTTCACCACACTTGAAAGAAAAAAAGTGAGAGGGTGTGATGCAATCAAATTCATCATGATGGGCAACGTGCACACCCTCACATCTACTGAACTGAATGGTGTTTTTGCTGCTAGTCCTGAAGAAGCTGTGAAGATGGATGACGGCTTGTTAGAGAGAGAGGTGGATTTTGACTATGCACATTATTGGAAGATCTTAATGGGCAGTGATGATTACAATGTAGGTAGATCAAAAACCACTGTCATAAGCAACCCCATGATGCGCTATGTGTAGAAGGTCCTGGCAAATATGATTGTGGGGAGATACGACAATCAATGCACCATTTCCCAAAAGGATATGTTTGACTTGATAGCGATGAACCACAAGAGGTATATAGACCTTGGAGTGATGCTTATCGATCATATGAAGTTCGGACCCTACAAGAGAACAAAACCATTCGTTATGGGAGGGTTTGTGACTTTGATTGCACTAGCTTTAGGTTATGATCTCTCTGGGTTTCAAGACGCATGTGAGGCAGATTTTGTTGACCTAAACTACCTGATGTGCTCGCACACTATTAATTTGAAGAAAAAAAGAATGATCTATCTCACAAGTAGTGTGCCGGATATTAAACTTGAGCTGCCATACCACGTGGTTCCACTACTATCCGTGTTAGGGGGTTTCTACAAATTGAAGGAGAAATTATTGAAATGGCAGCAAGAACACCAGAGGGAGACATATACAAGGGTAGCCACTGCCGCATATAAAGACATAGTTGAATCCAATGTTCAAGGTTAGGGACAAGAAGATGAAGAACAAAGGCAGCCCCACAGGACAAGAAGGAGGGATGAAGGGACATCCCAGCTGTAGCAGCCCTTAGGGAACGCCTATGACATGGCAACCATCCAGGCACACCTTGAGGGTATTTAGAAGACACAAAGTGATATGTAGCTTATCCAGCAATACATGTGGCAAGATCAACAACAAATGCACCATCAGATCAACCACTTGTATCACTACAACCACGCCCAAGCAGCAAGAAACCCCGAATGGGGTAGAGATTTTTGGGGTGGCATAGTTGGATATCCTGAGACCTACCCTCCACCCCAAGATGACTACTGGGGGCATTACTACCAGCATCCTCTAGTAGGCTCAGCTCCTCCTCCAGATCCTCCTCACATGTCAGACCAGCCGCCACAACAGTTGTGACACTTCCCCTATCTACCCTAAGCTATAGTTTCATGCTGAGGATAGCATGATTCTAAAGTTTGGGTAGGGCGGTATGCACCACCCTATCTCTCTCTTTTAGTCATTTTGTTCCACCTTTTCCATTCGGTTCAGTTTTCTTATTACTGCTCTTTTCATTGCAATATTGCATAGCATGTAGTTAGTTTCATGCATTTTTTTGCTTAATTTTCAAAAATTTTGCTCTTTTTGCTCTTCCATACCATGCATTGCATCTTCATGTAATTTTTGTAGTTTCTTATGCATTTTAATTAGGATTTTCTGCTTTATGTTTTGAAATTCCCCAAAGTAGGTTTAGATGTGATTTAGTGCAAATTGGCACCATTTTGGCCAATTTTTCCCAAACTTGAATGTTCTTGCTCTAAAAGTATGTTTTGACCTAATCTCCACTATTTGAAATGAAATGTTTTAATCCTGTAACAAATGCATGCTACTTTCTTAGATCTTATTTCTATATGGTCTTGTTTGTTGACTTTTTACATGTGTACCATATCTCTTAAGTTTGTGAATGTTTTGGTTAAATCATGAATTGAGCAAGCTACAAGCACTTAAAGCCTATGGAATCACTTGGTAGAAATATGAATGTTATGTTGATTCTATCATGTGGTGTGATATAATTTGGTGAAGTGTTGAATTAGCTTTCATGCAGGAAATCTTATGTTGGAAACTACAATGATGACCCGTCTTTGATCTGACTATTCTTTCACCACCTTCATACCTCTCCGCCTCATGAAAAGATGCCAAAAGTGCACATATCAGTCATGGCCACCCATAAAAGTTTGGGGTGGCCACATCTCAACCTCCCTGCTTCACTCCATCCACTATATGCCCTATCTACACCAAGGGCAAAGAAAAAAATAAAAGAAAAAGAAAAGTAAAAATAATATAAATGGATGCTCCTATTTAAGAGCATTCAAATAAAGAAAAGACGAGTGTGTAAAAGCACTCCAAATCTTACCGCAATCCTTTCTTCCTCTTTCATATCCATTGAGCCAGAAAACATAAAATCTTGCTCTCTTTACCCTTTCTACAGCCCAGTGGGTCATCTAGTGTGATATGAAGCATAAGAGTAAATGCATGAAAGTGAAACAACACTCCTACTCACCTTTGATTAACACCAACATGAAACACTTTACCCGGAATGACATGAAGGACATATGGACAACTTGTGTTTCTATGCTTTATATTTGGAAGTTGTATGCTCAGTGCTTAGCTCATGAGTGGTTTTTAAAAGAGGAGAGGAGAGATGTGAAATACATGCACTTAGTCACTCTTAAGACCATGTACTCAATAATTATATGTTGCTTTAGATTTGTCATTTGTTGTTGATTGAAAAGAATCTGAAAAGAGAGATTGAGTTGGAGCATACTTAAGGACAAGTATGTTTTAAGTTTGGGGTGGTGATGTAGCCCTATTTTAGGGCTCCATCTTGTGCCAATTTGTACTTAAATCACATCTAAACATGTAGACTACAAGCCTTTTGCCCCTAATATGTTTATCATTGCCAAATGCACTTATGTATGTTCTTTGCACTGTTTTCAGGTACTTGGACCATGCCTTAGATGGAAGATAGAGAAAGAAGGAATTCTACGGCTTCTTCACTCATGTAGGGGTCCAAAGAAGGCCCCAAAATCTCCCTCAACCTACCTCCAATGGTCAAGGGTCGTCATCAAGCAAAGACATTCACAAATGATGAAGTTTGAAGGACAATCAGTTGAAGAAGACCACAACACGACCGTGGGAATACCCCCACGGTCGTGGGTTTATTGTGAAGAACCAACAAAGACAATAGGAACTTTGCATCCCAATGGCCACGGCCGTGGTCACACAACACGGTCGTGGCCAGGAGAGTTGAAGACGGCCGTGGCCACACTACACGGTCATGGTTTTATTGCAAAGATTCAATAGGTAGTCACCCCCAAATCGCCACGACCGTGGCCGCTGAAGAACAAAATGATTGTGTTGCTGCGCCACAACCACATCACCCTCCTCCAACTCGGTTGTGTTACCCAACACAGCCGTGGTGCCTCTCACCTACCACAATCATGGCACTCCGCCATGGTCGTGGCCACCACCGTACTTAGCATATTACCACCATCTTCGTACCACGCCCGTATTCCTACCCCACAGTTGTCCCACACTACCCTCACCACGGCCATGGCACACAAACACGGCCGTGGTGACCCGCCAACCCTAGTAAACTTTTACACTATTTTTCCTAAACTACCCCTACTTACCCTAGTGCCTCCCCACCACCTATATATACATAGGTGGTGGCTGGGGCACAGAGGTTAGCTTTTCCCATAGATGCTACAAGCCTCCACTCTCCTTCCTTGAGCTCCTAGTGCAATCCCTTTGCATTTTAGCTCATCATCCATCAATTCTACCCTCATTCCACCTTGGAAACCTAGTTTTCTAAGTTTTCACCCATAACCCCCCATATTTTCATGCTCCCTTGCACCCTTATAGGAGGAAGGTTGTCCACAGTAGCTTGGAGGTGAAGAAGAAGGATACTACACCAAGATCCATGGTGTTTATACCTCTTCTTCCCCTTTCTTTTACTCTTTCTTTGACTATGTATAGCTAAGCCCCTTGTGATGGGTTGTTTGGGGTTAAAATGTGACTTTGATACCATGTTGGGGAAAGTTGTTTGTAATGAACTCAATTTTTATCTATGATGATTGCCTCTTTCTTCTATCTCATTTCCTATTTTATTGCATGTGGTTTGTGCTCTTTACATGAATTGCTTGCTTTGAGATGGTTTGATGGCACTTAGCTTCTAGGAGGAATTGGAGTTTATGTGACAATCTTAGGAATGGCTCCTAGGTCAAATTAGTGGATCCCTAGCTAGCCCTCTTTGTTCCCACATATACATTCCTCCTCCTACAAAAGAGTGTGAGATTTAACTAGCTAGTGTAAGTGAGAGTGATGTAACTGCCTAGGGCTTTATAAAGGCTAGAGTGGCTAGTGGCATTAGGTTAAATACCTTCATCTCTACTCCCAGCTCTACCCTCAACCCTCAATTTCTCACCATCACTTACCCTAGAAACCTAGATTTGGTTAAACCTGATAGAATTATGCCTAACCCTAGTCTTCTACTAGTAGTATAGGGTATATTCTATTGGCATTGGCCTTATTGTTTGGTTTGGTAATCAAGATGTGGACTGAGAACCATGCTTGTCTAACAATCTTCCCCAACTAATATCAAAGTTACATCCCACAAACGGCCCACCTGCCTTAATCAACTTGTTGAAACTGAATTTGCCTTACTTGCTTGTTAATGCTAGTCTAGTTTAATTACTTTAGCTTAACTTAGTCAATTTCTTAGTTTTGTTCTCTAGTGTTAATTTAGGTCGTTGCTCTTGTTAGTGGTTCTCTTAGCTTCTCAATTTCTTCTTTCTTGTTTAGTCTAGTGTAGCTTACTCTTGCCCTTGCTTAGCTAGTTTGTTAACTTAGTTTTCTAATTTACATGTTCAATATAACTTAGGTTTAATTCTGCCTTTCTTACTTATTCAAATAGAGTAATCAACAACCAACCCTTTTAAAACCCTCAAACCCTAATCTTCACACTAGGAACATAGCTAACATGACCCTAACTCTAGTACCCCCTCTATCCCTGTGGATCGACCCCTTATCTTACCAATCACCTATACTACAACAGTACCCCGTACGCTTGCGGGCGACCTGTTTAGTCTTTGTGATCGATTTGGTCAGGGACAATTTAAATTTCAAAAGAAAAATCCCATCTCGTGCGTTCTGACCTTGTGGAGTGCATCTAGCCACCCTAGTTGGTTAGTGTGTATGCCTCTAGTGGAAGCGCACTAAGCTTTCTCAACTTAGCGGAAGCCACCTATGTATATATAGGTGGTGGGGAGGCACTAGGGTAAGTAAGGGTAGTTTAGGAAAAATAGTGTAAAAGTTTACTAGGGTTGGCGGGTCACCACGGTCGTGTTCGAGTGCCACAACTGTGGTGAGGGTAGTGTGAGACGGTTGTGGGGTAGGAATACGGGTGTGGTATGGAGATGGTGGTAATATGCTAAGTATGGTGGTAGCCACGGCCGTGGTGGAGTGCCACGGGTGTATTGGGTGAGAGGAACCACGCCTGTGTTGGGTAACACGACCGAGTTGGAGGAGGGTGATGTGGTCATGGCACAGCAACACAGTCGTTTTGTTCTTCAACGGTTGCGGTCATGGCAGAGGGCCATGGTCATGGCAATTTGGGGGTGACTACCTATTGAATCTTCACAATAAAACCATGATTGTGGAGTGTGGCCACAGTCGTCTTCAGCTCTCCTGGCCACGACCATGTTGTGTGACCATGGTCATGGCCTTTGGGATGCAAATGCCTTGTTGTCTCTATTAGTTCTTCACAATAAACCCACGGTCGTGGGGGTATTCCCACGGCCGTGTTGTGGTCTTCTTCAACTGATTGTTCAAACTTCATCATATGTGGATGCCTTTGCTTGATGACGACCCTTGGCCATTGGAGGTAGGTTAAGGGAGATTTTGGGGCCTTCTTTGGACCCCTCCATGAGTGGAGAAGCCCTAGAATTCCTTCTTTCTCTATCTTCCATCTAAGGCATGGTCCAAGTACCAAAAACAGTGCAAAGAACATCCATAAGTTCATTTGGCAAAGATAAACATATTAGGGGAAAAAGGCTTGTAATCTACATGTTTAGATGTGATTTAAGTACAAAATGGCACATGATGGAGCCCTAAAATAGGGCTACATCAGGGACCCCTCTACGACAAAGGTGGTTGAATGTAATCCCATGGACCCGCCAGCTAGCACGTATGTTGTAAGTTTTTTGTGATCTAGTAGTCTTTCATAATGATCTATATAATATGTTTGTGTTTATGTATATATAACATTGTATATAAATTTGTAGTGGTTGAAGCCATGATGTCTTGTATTAGAAGGATATGTCATTGCACTGGGCATGGCTTACCCACCCCTTGTAGGTGACTGGATTCATGGTGCTCTAATGCATGCCGATGCGATTCACATGACGCCAAGACTTGTCTACATCTATTGGAAGTAGATTGCACTGTCATATGGCCACCCCGAGAATGGCATGATAGGTGATGCAAAAGGCAGCGCAGTTGCATGGCCCAAAGCATGATTTGTTTATACTTATGTATGCTAAATTTAAATTGCATTTGTATCTATATATAATTGACAATTGATACGAGAATATATATATATATATATATATATATATATATATCTATAAAAAGAGCGAGTTTTGTAGGCAGTTTAAATACACCCGTCCAAAGTCATATTGACCAATCACATACCACGGTTTTGCCAATGTGGGAAAAGCTTGCACTCTCCTTCACTCAAGCTGCTCTCACATTTTTTCAACTTTTTTACCTCAAAAAAATGATTTAGTTTGAAAAACCGAAAATCACTCTTTTTGAACTCTCTCATATTTGAATTTGAATTTACGACACCCTTCTCTCTCTCACCCATAACCATCAGCCAAATTCATTTCCCGCCAAAACAAATTGGAATCCCGTTCAAATTGTTAATTACTCTAACAAACCACCCACTCTCTTTTGGGATTTTCCAAATTGAATACAAATAACTCCCAGTCTCTCTTCATGTACGTTTAATAACCGTGACCCAGTCAAACATGTCGACTCTCTAATATTTTTTGTGTTTCTTATCCCTACTAATCGCCCCCACTTTCTCACCCCTATACAATGCGATTTAACGGTTTAATTCTTGTTTTTCTTCTCTCTCTTTCTGGAAATCTTAAAAGAATCAAGCAATTTCTCTCTTTCGGATGCTCATGGTGAGAAAAAATGCATTTACCACGTTATTTTATTTTCTCCCACACTCAAATACTTACACACGTTTAATACTCCCATGTTTTATGGAACTGATTAGTTATGTTTTGATTCGACTATCTCAAACTTTTCCAAAATTAAAGTTCTACAAGCCACGCTCATTTAAAAGCCGACTGATGGAAACTGAGCAATAACACAAACAATACATATTCATTCAAACAGTAGAATAATAAAATAAAATTTATATAGCATATTTATTGGAACACAATTTCTTCTAATTTTATAATTTAAACAATGAATATGTAATCATTCGCATTATCTGTTCGATTTTTTTGTTAGTTTTTATCTATTGTTTTTTTAGATAACTATCTTCCATAGGTTCACATGTAAAACACCATGACAGGACGACCACTCTTCCGCTATTTATTTAACAATTTTTCTTTATTTTCCAGTATTGGTTTCCTAACTACCCCTGACTTTCTTCCCTCACTTTCTTTCTTTTCTATATCTTCACATGTGAAAATATCATAACTACAAAATAGCTTTTACTCAAACATCCAATGACAATTTTCTCACATATCCTTTGCATCTTGTTTGTGTTTTCTCTCCCACTTATCTGAACCACTACCCATGAACTCGAAGTGATTATCAAACAATTGCATTTTAAGAACTCTGTTTCCCTTAAAAAAAGCCACTAAATGTGATTATAAAACAACTTCCCGATGTAAGTGGCAGGAGTGTGAGGTGTGCAGCAATCTAATAACCGCTCCAGTAATTGCGCTTTTTTTTTAAATCTGACCCTAATAAGCTAACATCACTCTCTTTCCTCCATACGACCCTAATAAGTAAGAGGAGTGCGGCATTTATGGTTGTATCTAGTTTCCAAACTGCTTCCTTTTCCTGGTTTTCCAACTCCTGCCTGCGCCATGCGAGCTACCCAGATTCATGTTTGTTGCCACTGCTTCTACTGTCCCTTCTCTACCTTCTGGTTTCTCTACATCGGCGTATATGGTAGTTCTCATTGTTTGTTATACTTAATTTTTTTCTATTGTCGCTTCTCTCCCGAATCTGGTTTCTCCTACTCTCAGTTCTTTTCGAACATCCGTCCCACTTGCCTCGCTTCTGATGTGTTCTTTTCTCTCTTCTTTTTTGCTTTGTTTATTTCTTAGTTTTTATAATTTTGACATATATCTATCGGCTCCGATTCCCCTTGGTCATCTCATCTCACCTACCTACGTTCTTGAACACTCTCGGATTATGCTTGGCCTGACATTTCTTTTTCTTTTCAACAAAACCCATCTTCCTCCCTCCTTTCTTTAGTCCGTTCACCTGTACAGATCGAAACTCCACTGCTAGCGATAAATACCATCACCGCCGGCTTCGCCATGGTGGAAGACGAACCCATCACCGTTACAGGTGGCACAAAGATAGACAACCGCTCGAAACTACTAGCAGACAATCAATGCTCGACACCGTTACCAGTCCACCTAGCACTGGCTGTCTGCGGCCCGCCCCACGACACTCGACAAGACCAGGGCAGCAAAAGGCTACACGGCAAGATGGAAGCTCATCGTCGCGAGTGCATCCCACACTGCCTATCCGGCATGTCCAACCACCCTAATAGTTGATTGTTGTGAGACTACTCTGGTATATCTCAACATTCTTTGTTATCCTAAATATAATCTCCTAGCTCCTAGAACTTCACACGTTAACGCTTGAAGGTCGTCGATACATTTCATGTATTTTGCATATCAATGGAACTTGCATGATCCGTGGGTGGTTGAAGTCGGCCACATGACGAGTGCTGGAAACTAATGTCAAGGTTATTAATATGTTTACAATACCTAGAATTCATGGCATTGAAGAAAGCAAGGAAGTCAACTGTATCAACGCAAGATAAGCATACATATTTGTAATCATGTTGATTTTCTATTGTATAAATCTCTCATGGCACAAAATGAGGAACGTAACGGATTTTATTTTTATAGGTTTTTTCTAGATGACTTTGATGGATTTTATTTATATAGATCTTTTCTTGATGCTTGAACGAAATATGTTTTGCTCATACGCGGTTGAGAAATAAACATAGAAGGTTGTCGTTGGTGGTACGTAGCCTCACAGTCACGCTTGCCCATTTCAATTAAAAGACTCGGACGTTATCATGGATTGAAGAAGAAGACCTGCCATTGGTAACTTTTGAGTCTACTTGGACCTTAACATGGCTGTATAAGTTTGTGACCTCATCATCGCTGACCAGTTGTACTGGCTTTTTTTACCATGACAATAAGCAATTACTTACAAGTTCAGATTCCTCATGGCATCCCAACGACCACTGTTTCCAGGGTGGTGGAGAAGCTGTGATCAAGGAATTACATATGTTTAGTGCGAGGATCGATTAGGATCATTCTCAATGATTCTTGGTAGATAGGAAAGAAAGATTGGCAGCATATAATGAGTTCTTGGAATCAAAAGTGTCTGGCTAGAGCGAGCAACATAAAAGGGATGCAGACACAAAAGGATCAGTTGAGAAGTAAATGCTAGAGGTGCACAAGAGGGGTAAACAAAATGGGGTTTTTTAGGAGCGCATTCACACATTGCAGCCAAGATACATTCAAGTCATCGAACGATCTTGCCCACAAAGGCTTTATTTGCAATTGATATTGCAATATTATGTAACGATGTCGGCTTTGTCAATGTTATATTTATGTTCATATAAATTCATTATGAGTGTCTCATATTTGGATGATTCAAGACGAGTGTCTCCTATTTATTTGATTTATCAAATTGTTATCTGTGTACAAACATACAGGGAACTACAATCCAGAAGTTTGAACAGCTAGGTAGTGAAAAATTAGCACTCTTCTAAATTGACAATTATTATATGATTAATGAAAATCAATGTTGACTACAATTAAATGATCTTATACTATGACAAAAGTATTACTTCTAATATTTATAATATGTACAATATAACATAATCCAGGCCACTTCATATACAACTCAGAATACAAGTAAGCTATATAATCTGGCAGAATGCAATTTGTTCTGAAATCTTCTATATATGTATTAAAATAAATGATAAATTAGTTATTGTAATGACCAAAAGAAACAATAATACACGCAATACAGTATTGTGAACAACTTGAATCTATGAAAAGATCATGAAGAAACGAAGAAGGAAAATGAAGATCTTCATGATGCGGCTATGTTTTATCTTTTCGGAATTATATTTGTGTTTCTTTATCTTTATTATCTCTTTTCCAGATTTAGTTTGTTTATAACTACATATCAAATCACTCATTGAATATTTTAGAAAGATTTATAATGATTAAAAATAAAACAATACATGTTATTACATTTATATTTAGTTTGAACAAAAAATGAAAGACACTTACAAAATATGAACACTAGGATTCTTTATTACAAGTAAGGTTATTTAACTTAATACTCATTTGATCAATGAACTATAGCAAATAGTCCACTGATTAAGGGACTTCATTAGCTTACATCGGCAATTGATTTTTTTTAATTGACAAGTATTGGTAGACCTTTCGTGTCTCATGCATAATAAACGTACTTTCATGATAAAAAAAATTTATACCATATTTATTTTAAAATTTAAAAGATACGTACACCTCATTATGATCATCATGTTAATGAGAACCCATGTTTGGGATGGATAATATATTATTTATCTAAATATTTTTATTAATATATATTATTTATCATATACAATTTTTTATTAAAATATAGCTTTAAAATAGCATTTACATGTGTTAAAATTCACAAGTGTTAAATTATGTACTATTTTTGTCATTTTCATTAGATTAATGCCAGCCTTACTAATGTACAATGCCTTCACGCAATAATGTTATAATGACCAAGGAATCTCATCTTAAATTATTGAATATTTATATTTTAAACTGACAATACTTAAATTTAATAAATATATATCAAGAATTGAATAATACATTTAGTTGATGTTCCAATTTTAGTTGTAAAAGTTATCTATTAGAAACTCAACAAATTTAATCTGACACGTGCATGGGCACATGTGTGTTTACTAGTATATATATATATATATATATATATATATATATATATATATATGCAGGACACAACACCTAAGAAACCCCTTACAACTCATCATCCATTCCTCCTCAAGATATTTGATTACCTGGTTGGATTGCAAAGGACCTATTTGACTCTCTAGGTCCTATTTTAGGGGGTTGGCAATATGGATAAGAAACTTTGAAGAAAGGTCACGTGTGATGGTCAGTATTAATGAGGACATTGTAGGTCAAGCTCATGATATTAGTATATTTTTGCAAGATGTTGTGGAGATGTTTACTTATTCTTGGTTGAATACATATGTGGTAAAACTTTGTGCATGGTGAGATCTAATGGTTAAATACCTTATTTTATATATGTTGATCTATTTTCTTATATATTATTGCATACATGATATACATTTTGCAGCTGTTTACATAGGATGTGAACACAATTCGCACTATCCCATGTGGCATTTCTACTTTCATCATTAATTAGTCATGTATAGAATGACCTTGAATCTATGACCGAATACTACTCTACCACATTTAAAATATTTTGTTAAAGCAAAAAGAGTGTGATTATAGTTGCGTTCAATGTTGATTAAGTTCAATTACTTTGCATATGATTTTGAATGAATAATTACCTTTCATTATGGATTTGGAGTTTTATTTTGTTTGCCTTCCTTTCACTCAAGAACAATTATTGGGTATAGTTGGTTATTGTCCTTGCGATGCTAAATACATATTATCTAGATCCTAAGGGTGACCTAATAGACGATGGGGGACACAAAATGAAAAACACATTATTCATATGAGTAAATTTATATATTTGTTAACATATACTAATACATGAGTACTTACTAATGCAACTCAATGCATAACATTAACTTATAGGGATATAAAAGAATTCAAAAAGGCTAAAGAAAAGGTGTATAAGAAAAACAAAACATTAAGTTGGAAGAATGTTGAGGTAGTTTTTCTTACTCCAATGCATATTTATGCCAATTATGCTTACTTTTATTTATAAATGTTTTGTATGGTTGTAAATTTATAGTGCCATGTACAATACAATGGTTGGACATGCGCATACTACGTGATGTAGTATATGGACATGATTGCCAGATAGGGGGCACTATACATCAATTGCATACATAAGGTAATCTATATACAGTCTTTATCATCACAATTAAATAGTCTCATTTGATAATATAAAAATATCAAATCAAACTCTTTAATTATATCATTCTCTTTCCATCTATTTGACACGAAAAGCCCTATATGACAGAATAGCTAGATGAGATATGAGAAAAATGAGTACAAGCCTTCATTAAGGAAATGAATTTTGAATTTGATTGGGATAAAATATGAGTTTTCTGTACTTTGATGTCATTATTTCTATATACATGTGGTGCTTAAGATCTTCTTGTGACTTTAAATTTGATGCGACTAAATTATTGTGGCATATGTGAATGATGAATATATACATGTGTGTGAATGAATGTAAAGATGAATGACTACAATGAGAATTGTATTTTTACATGTCAAGAGAATGAAATTGGTGCATATGTGAATGATATATATATATATAGATGTGTGTGAATGAATATGATGATAAATGAATACAATGAGAACTGTATTTTTACATGTTATGACAATGGAATTGGAGAATGGATCTTGTATGTGCGTGGATTGTGTGTTTATTATTGCAGGTTTGTTGGCATATTGTTAAGCTGGACACAGGATGGAACATACAATTCAGAACTACAGTTTTTGTATCCTATTAAACAACCAGACATTAGGTCTGCGGACCTACTATTAAAAACATAAATGTTTCGTTGGTTGTTCAAGAAAATTAACATTGTACCTCTCAGTTGTCAGTTTTAACCTAGAAACTGACACTATAGAACTACTCTAAAAATGGTCATGTGAGGCAACATGATATATAGGGTCGTAGTTGTCGATTTTTGTCGTAAAATAGACATTACAAAGCTACATTAAAACAAATGTGATGGGAAACACATCCGTTCTATAAGCTGACTTGAGATGTCGATTTCTGAACAAAATCAATGACTTATCTACTCTGTATCGTCTGTTTATACATATAACTGATGACGCAGAGACCTTTATCAATTAAAATGTGACCCAGTTTCGTAGTGCAATGTTGGTTGTTGCACCAACAATCAAAGACACAGTTACTTAACTATGTCAAATTCTTTAATCATAGTAGCTGAGACTGGGGTTGAGTCGTCGACTTTCACATCCATAAAAAATTGATGTTGTAGATGCTTATCTCTAGTGGAGCCCACTTAGTTGTCGGTACAAAACAGATGTTATAGGTCAGTTTTAACCGATGTTAGAGGTGTTTCTGTACTAGTATTATCACAAAGTTGTGGCTCAAGTTTCATGTCATTTTTAGGTTCCATCTATTTTATGTGATTATTTCAACCTTTAGGTCACTTACTTGCATTTTTTGAGTAAAGTAATGCACAATAGGGAAAACGAGATCATGAGTCATCAAGTCAAGGGTTCCAAGCATAAAATATGATTTAGATCAGCATGATACCAATATAAGAAGTATATATATCATAACTACATGGATGTCCTCAAGCTCTAAACATTATATAACCATCATAGAGTTCAACATTCTTAACATATATGTACTCATCAACATAGTTCACTTACACCATTAGGGAACAAACTAGGAATATTGTGGGACATCCATTTCCAAGTGATAATAAGTGATATATCAACTCTTATTTTTAAGGGGAGTGACATAAGGATATGTCCCAAAACAATATTTGGATACAAGAAAGACGAACAAGCAATATATATACATATAAGTCAAAAAGGGCTCACATACTTCATTATATCAAGAAAAGGGGTTGGCCTTAGCCATATAGGTAACAACCCATCAAAATATAAATAATTTAGAGGATATGCGATAATTTTATGCATAAACTCAACAAAGTCAAACATTTTGATCGGTGTATAAATTACAAAGTAATCTAGGGCAACTATCATGCACTAAAGGTCCTAATGGTCCAAGAAGTGCTCAAGGGAGATCATGGGTGGATATTGTGTCATGTAGGATATAAGACTACTAGTTTTTATAAATTAGGAGGGTGGATAATCATTAATGGTCCAAGCTTTAACATAGTCATGCATTAACTACACTCAAAATGACCAAAGTTAGTATCTTCATGCAAACATGGGAACTAACAAGGTAATTAGAGGCTAAAACCTGTTACAAGATGTATATCTTTTTGAGATGATTAAAAGGTATAAAATTTTGTACACTTTGGCCAAAATATGAGTGAGTTATGATGTTTGAAAACTTCATGAAAACTATATAAAAAAGGTTTCAGAGTCACCATATTATTTGTTTCTTGATCATGGCTGCCTCTAGCCAGTCCAATGGCATCCCTCACTACCTCGATATTGTGTCTTCATGCCAAGGACCACTTCAAGGTGAAACACCCACCATTTTACCCACACCTCTCCGCCTCACAATTATCAGTCACCCCCTATCGATCCAACCATAAGCGGCATCATGCATCACTCTCGTATGTCGTGCTGGTCACAAACTACTTACCCTATGTCAAGTGGTTCAATGGCTTGGTGCCACGTTGCCCCAATGAGATGTGTGATATGGTGGTTAGTGCACATATCACATCCATTGATCTATTGGACCCATGATCCAAGGGCCAAGGTTGATCTTGTGTCTACCCATCACAACCCCCAGTCATTGTACATGAAGCTCCAAGCTTCAGCCATGGCGACGGCCACTAACAGTCAAGGCTTGTAGTCGGGCACAAACATGAGAAAAAGAAGGTGGGAAGAAATGGATGAAAGCATGGAAGGTTAAGGTGTTCAAAAAAATAAAAAGGGTGTGAATGGGGGTTTTATACATCGGAAGGCACCTCCTCTCTAACAGTATATTGTACATCATGTGAACGACTAGAGGTGATAGAGGGCACGTGGGCCCTTAGATCATGATCAGATCTGTGGCAAGGGGGAACTAAGGGCTAGGATTAGTCTAAAGGGACAAGGATGAAATGGGCACAAAGTAAGAGAGAAATGAAACACATCCTAGTACATGGTTTGCACGCACACCTATTGGGCCTAGGGTTGGCCCAAACATAGAATAAAAGTGGCTAAAATAGTTAAAATCAAAATAAAACAACCAATCTTATCAAGATCATAAGTTCAGCCACATAGGTTACATCTAGATGATATTTTGTTTCATTAGAAACATAATTGCACACTCTACAAGATGATATTCATTAGAGAGAAGGAGGATGTAACACACAGGTTTGCTTCCCTAGGGTCTAGTAGAGTTTTAGAAATGACGATTGGCTCCACAAACCACCACCATCCTTAACTCACTACTACAGAAATGGCTTATAACGTCACATTTAGAGGCATCGGTTGTATACACTAAATCGACGCCTAAACCCTACAACATCGGTTGAATACACAAACTAACATATATCTGTTAGAAGTGGCCAAACACAGGTATCACTTTTTATTTAGCGTTGGTTCCTCAATAAGCAACGGATGCCTAAAATTGTTTGCCAAATCCAAGTACTACGCACGGGTATCTGTTGGAGTAGTACTATGCACTTTGTCCTCAATGATGCGCAAGCCAAGATCAATTTCTTGACTGGTCACCCATCCTAGTACTACTCCAAGCTGAGCATACTTAACTATGGAGTTCTTTAGTGATGGGCTCCCAGAAAAGGAGGTGCACCTTGGTGATATGGGTACTCCAATCATTCCTTATAAGATCTTTTTATCTGAGGCCTCAAATCCTGGGACGTTACAATCTCCCCCACTTAGATACTTAACGCCCTCATCAAGGATCAACTATATGGCCTCATAATATTTTCCCATTTTAGTGTAGACCCAGAATGGTCCATGGACACCCAACTCCTGATCACAGAATACCAGCATAAAGGTGGCTACGTCAACCATGGAGAACCCTTTCTGACATTCCTGGACCGCACGACTTAAGACTGGCATGCCCCATGCCCATGTGGGGCCCACCTACTAGAGGGGTTATGGCTCTGATACCATTTGTAACACCCAGGCCTACTGCCCTAGGGTCTAGTAGAGTTTCAAGAATGACGACAGGCCCCACAAACTACCATTAGCCTTAATTGCACACTTTGTCCTCACTGACATGAAAGTAAGGATCAACTTCTCGAATGGTCACCCATCCTAGTACTAATCCAAGTTGAGCACGCTTAACTATGGAGTTCTTTAGTGATGGGCTCCCGGAAAAGGAGGTGCACCTTAGCGATATGGGTAAACCAATCATTCCTTATAAGATCTTTTTATCTGAGGCCTCAAATCCTGGGACGTTACAGAGGATCACATTAATGAGGTTAGAGTTTTCTTCCAATATGGTGGTATATTAAAGCATGAAACTTAGTTTAATACTCAAATTAAGGTCACATATTGTAAAAATTAAGTGTTGATGTGTCTAAATTGAAGTAGCACAACACTAAAACCAAAATTGATATCTAAATGAGCAAGATGAGTCACTATTAGAGAGATTGAGAGAGAACCCAAGGGAAGGAAGAGAAAATATGTTATCATAGGAACTTAAGTTGTCAGTACAGAAGTGCATACTAGATGTCCTCTTTCCTTCTCGTGAGATCTGGACACAATGGAGATGATCAATCCAGGGGGCATGAAAGTTGCACCCTCGGTGAAGAAGACTTGCTCTCTCTTTGATTCCCACACTTCAGGATGGTGCAAGCCATGCTTCTCAACTCTCATACACATCTCATGTCTCTTTTGACCTAATATGAATTAGATCATTGACTCAAATAGAGGCCAAACCTATCTATACATTGATATTTAATTGATATTGCATTTCTATGGTAGAGAGTTACATGGAACCTAACTGAATTTCACACCATGTAACATGTTGAATGGTCAATACACTGGTCTATCTGGGAATTACACAATGTGTATTTGACTTTTATGTGTGTAACATATTAGTCAGCGAGTGGAGTGAAATTTCATTGTGCTACAAAAATGAGATTTTACATTGTATACTTTTTGCTTTTATTCTCTTGTTTGACTAATAAGGAACCTGATGGATAGTCAAGTTACACAATGTGTAATTGATATTTTTTAGTTCAAATGCCTTCTGATCTTCACAAAATTTGATGTTTCTTTCCCCAAATAAATATCAAGTCTCCCCATATGGAAGATGTAGTAAAATATTGATACCTACAATCAAAACCATGAGGATAATCAAATATTAATATAAGAGCATAACTTGGCATTATTTGATGTCTAAATGATGTACAAGCATATGTCAAGCACACAACTAATTTAGCCAAATGCATTGTAAAATGCCCTTATCACCTTGATAATTACCTTTGGTTATTAAAACATCTCATTATTAAGTCATGAAGTTCATTCTACATCAATAGAGTCGTCATCTTAATACATATAGTAGCAATTAGTGAAATTGTCATTCAATATCATCAACCATGTGAGATAGATGTAATAATTTTACATTTACATATAGACATTATCATATTATATTTCCTCATCAGTTTATCCTGAATATGATGAAATTCTAATCTTTTAACATTATAAACTGAAGCAATGATCAAAACTTATAAGGGGTGACAATTAGTGTCACCATTGTAATATTTCCTTCTACATTGATTTCTAAGATATTAAAATCTTTTAATGTTATCTCCCTTTAATTAACCTCTAAAAAATATGTTTAATCGTATTAAGGATACCAAAAACCATTAATAAAAGGAATATAAACTAAGCATGACATATATATTAACATAGGATTTAATACCTTCATTTCCTATATTTTTATTAATCTTATTATTATATTTATTACATTATGATTTTTCTTTTTGTTTGAAATAAAGGAGAATAAAATATGATGGGGATGGTGACCAGCCTAAATCACGCATCCAAAAACGAGTGAATCCAGAGTAGTCGAACTCTTAAGATAGTAACCCGACACTAAATCCCCCACAACTATTATACGGGGTCTGATGTAGTAATCGGGGTCAAACTACAGGGACAATGTTAGTAGGTGTTAAGAACATATGGTCACACACTCATATACTCCAGATAACATATGGTTTAAAAGGGTGTTCCCAAAGGAACGATGGTACTCAAACCAAGGTAAAAGAAAGAAACCAAAGAAAAGAAAAAGAAAACGTAACAAAATAAGATGGAAACAAAGATATGGAAGGGAAACTTGGATTGAGTTTCACCTATGAAGACTTCTCACCAACATGAAAGCATCATCTCTCCCTCTCATGTACTCCTATCAACACTACAAGCAATCATAAATATGTCCATTCCTCTCTCTCTCTCTCTCTCTCAAGATGAGGATAGATCTAAGTCAAGAGACAATCTCTCTCTTGAGATGACTATCCAAAAACTAGAAGGAAGAACATATGATCATAAGCTTTAGCATTCCAACATTTTCATGAATTCATACTACTCCATAACATAAGATAGTAGTGATAATACTCTTTCGAGGTACCAATGATAAAACATCATAAGATGGTAGCTAAGCATACAAGTGAAGCATTAAAACCGATGCATGGAGATAATCTTGATGAGAGTATATGTATATATATATATATATATATATATATATGTGTGTGTGTGTGTGTGTGTGTGTTTGTCTATATATATATATATATATATATATATATATATATATATATATATATATATATATATATATGTGAGAGACAATATACATGTTGGGAGAGCCTTAGTGGCTACTCCCAACCAAGTTAAGTGTTTAGCCACACATGTTTATGGGTAGCATAACATCATTACAAAATGATAGATACATCAAGTTCCACGAAGCAATGAGGGAAGTACAATGAGATGGGAGTGATAGATCTAGATAGAGAGAGAAGAACGTGACACAACTCAGTACTTCTTCAGATCCTGATTCAGGGGGTCAATGGTGTGGACGTTCTCCTTCTCTAAATGAAGATGTAGCCTTAAATCTTCTTTCTCCTTAGCTTCTACCTTTAGAGATCTAAGACTGATTGGATAGATGGGAATGAGTCTGGAAAATGGCAGCACATCATAAGATGGTAGCTAAGCATACAAGTGAAGCATTAAAACCGATGCATGGAGATAATCTTGACGAGAGTATATATGTATATATATATATATATATATATATATATATATATATATATATATATATATATATATATATGTGTGTGTGTGTGTGTGTGTGTGTGTGTGTGTGTGTGTGTGTGTGTATATGTGTATATATATATACATATACATATATATACATATATATACATATATATGTATGAGAGACAATATACATGTTGGGAGAGCCTTAGTGGCTACTCCCAACCAAGTTAAGTGTTTAGCCACACATGTTTATGGGTAGCATAATGTCGTTACAAAATGATAGATACATCAAGTTCCACGAAGCGATGAGGGAAGTATGGTGAGATGGGAGTGATAGATCTAGATAGAGAGAGAAGAACGTGACACAACTCAGTACTTCTTCAGATCCTGATTCAGGGGGTCAATGGTGTGGACGTTCTCCTTCTCTCAATGAAGATGTAGCGTTCAATCTTATTTCTCCTTAGCTTCCACCTTTAGAGATCTAAGACTGATTGGATGGATGGGAATGAGTCTGGAAAATGGCAGCACTTCATGGTCCTTTCAGATCTGATGATTTAACAAGACGTGTAGGAGGCCTATTTATAGGCATGCTCCACCACCTTAACTTCTCAACCACGGTCAAGGTTTGGTCTTGTTCGAGGCTTCATTTCCATCTTCTCCTCGGTCGTGGCCTGATTGTCGCACCCCTTTAGTCGAACCATGGTCTAAGCTCAACTGCAACTTCATGTCGTGGGTGTATGGACCGCAGGTGTGAGGGACGTGAGGCACCGTGGGTGTGAGGTCCGTGGGTGTGAGGGGTCGAGGAGATTCTGGGAGGCCTAAACCATGGTGGGATGGCTCTAATGGTCGAATGGGCCACGGTCAAGATCTCGACTAGGACCTTGGCTTGATGTGACCCTGCAAATAAGGAAAAAGTGTGTAAGTGAGATACTTCATAAAGTGGTAAAATAAGTGGTAAAAACTATAAAACGTGTGCTAGGGGAGGTATAAAATATATGAAAAAAGTGTATAAAATGAGGTGTTATCAAATCCCCCAAACTTAGAATCAAGCTTGTCCTTAGGCTAAGTGTAGGCACAAAAACATAGAGAGAAAGAGCAAATTTGTGTGATAAAATCTTTACAAAACTTAACATTACCGAATTATTTCATTCTTGCATAAAGATTGTTGTGGTATGTTTGCTCAACCCTAAAGTCTCATCCCTCCCCCTTTACAACCAAAGTCATAACTTCAACTTCTTGCCATTGCCTTTGGTAGAAAAGGTCTCTCTATCTCAACGTATCACATGTTCCCGTGTTAGGTTACCAGTCATACCAAAAAACATCTCTCTAAGGGATAGCTTTCACACACTTTCTTTATTTTCTATTGGCCCATGCTAATGTGTTAGGGTAAGCTTTAGGCTTTAAGTGCTTTCTTCCTCTCTTGAACTTCCTCACCCACAACTGTAGTAGGGACAGTGTTGCCCTTCGGGCTTCTGACATAGAGTTAGGTGGTTGTGTGAGGTTTGTTCAAGATTGGAGGTGGGTAAGTTTGACTTTGAGCTTCCACTTATGAGCACGACATATCTGCATTCATGAGTGTAGCAATACACTGGTCGTGTGGGAACTTTTGGAATCTTTTGGGCACAACTCTTATTGTAATTTTCTTTTGTTTTTGACTTTTTATATCTCCTCTCTGGCTTGGGTTAGTGGGATTTATATGGTCTTTCGGGCATCCAAGCCTCTTTTAGTCCCAAAGTGGGGATAGACAGACTCGAAAGAGGTAGTTGTTTCTTTCTCAAATGAGATGAGGATTTTTTGGTTGGAGCCGTTAGGTTAGGGTGGTTGGTCAAGAGTATGGCTTTATAAAATTCTCTAGTTTCCAAGGGTTTCATAAGCTTAAGGTTGTTACACACAATGTCTTATTGCAAGAATGAGATCAAGCTATATTTCTATGCTTCTCGTTTTACTTTATATGCATTAGTTGCTCGTATTTTTCTCTCTATGAGACACCATCCCTACATCCATTAGTAAGAAAATAGACAAGTTTCTAAGGTAACTACACAAAAATGTGGCTAATAGCCAAATTTCTTTAAGTTAAAAGCAAGAACAGTTTGGCTAGAGCTAAAATATGTACAAGTAAAGTTTTTGAAAATTTTTAAAAATTTGAGTTGTAAATTGTACCTCTCTAGCCTTTTTATGACTCCTCCCCCAAACTTATCCCTCACCCCAACCCGGGGTGTCAAAATCTGAGTGGGACGTTTAAATGGGCTTTCTTGATTCTAGTTTGTCTATGCTATAGGCCCACTTGGACTCAAGGAGCATGCTTGCGTACACTCCTCACAGCGGATGATATTGTTCGTATTGCATCCCCTCCACTTTTGTATCCAGATTGGCTAGGGCCATCATCCAGGATAAACATAAGAAGCCACAATCATCTGACAGAGGGACTTGCTGAGGGTTCCTGTGGCAGAACTACATCCTCTTGAAGTCTTTTCCCACTGTGTGCTTGTACCCTTTGTTGTGGCTTTTCAACATATCAACAATCACTTCAACGCATGTGGTAGCCTTTTCTTCCATTGGTGTCTTTGTAGTAGTCATGTTTGTATTTTTGTTTAGTGTGAAGGCTACGTTTGAGTTGTTGTATAACACTACACTCCTTTTGATGACATTGACTACTAGCAAAGTCTAATGATTTTCGTGAGGAATAGGTAATAAATGTAGTCCGGGAGGGACGTCGCTAAGCGTTGTTGTAGGCGTTCTTTTCCCCCTGATCTTTTATCTTTCGTAATGTTGTCTACCAGCAGGAAGTATGTCATATATGTGTTTGGCATGTTGTCACCTAATAGAGCTTGGTGGGATGACATCGTGCTGACTGATTGGTACCCTCCTATTTTTAGCATATCACGGAGGTCATCCTTCAGCACACAAATCACATCCCTTTTGAATACAGCTTCTACCGACTTGTCATCTTCTTTCAAGGTCTTCATTATCATGTTTAGGGATTCTACAGATAGCCTTACGTAGCTCCACCTGTCAAAGTCCTTAAAAGTAGGTACTATCTCTCCATCTGGCCCGTCTCGTTTCTCTTTAGGTGGATCATCTTCTTCTACTTATACTTCCTATGGGTTCCCTGCTGTAGGTTGTTCATCTTTATCTTTTACCACTGGAGGTCGTTCAAGTTCTATATCGAGCATGCTTTTCACATCTACTCCAGTGTCAATTTTCCAACCTTGTTTCCATGTCGCTACTCTGGCTGGTTTTGTCGAGTTAATCCACAGGGTCTTGATTTGTTTCCTCTGGGTTACCTTTTTAGGTAGAGGGATATCTTCAAGAAGTCTCCATGATATTGCGTCTATAGGAATCTTCGAGTCGTTGAATAAACAACGGTCATAGATGACATCCATCACATACATACCGCACAGCCTGTGTAGATCTTTTGTGTACAAGTCTTTCAATGGGATGTCCTTGTTGATGGCTTCCATCATTCGTAATACGATGAAGGCACAGTCCCCTATTCTAGCCTCTTCTTACAAATTGAGAATAGCTTCCATATTATATTAAATTTGTCGTCTTCTATTTGTATTGCTTTCTGCAAATGCATAAGCACTTTTAGTATATCCCTAGCTTCCTTGTTTTTGTATATGAGGGTAGTACTATCCAGCTCGGTTGTGAAACTATTGAACACTGTCGTCTTTCGCTCATATAAATTGATGATGATTAGTTCCCAGTGCTTCACATTCCTTATGGGAAGGACCACAAACTTTGTTTCTTTCCTGCTCACAACTTGTTTAAGATCAATCACATCAGTATCTTTGTAGTCTTCATTATATAGGAGTCCTGCTAGATGTGTGGTGCCACTAAACACTAGTTGCACCTTATCTGGATCTAAGAACTCTTCGAGGAGGGTGGCACACAATACTTTGAACATCTTCTTGTGTACTCGTTCCCTTTTCATGAAGATTCCTATGAAGTGTTCCTTGGTGAGACGTCTGCCCATGTTGTGGTATACAACGTCATTTCGGGCAGGTTGTTGTCTAGAATATCTGCTAAGATATGGACATCTCTATATGTTATTATGGATAGTGTAGTCACATCCATATATGCCATTTTATAAGGTAGAGGAGGAGCCACACCTAATTCTTCTTTCTTGATTGGTGTGCTCCGCTTCCTGGCGGGCTCGTTTGTGAAGAAAGCGGCGAGCCCGCCTTCCTCGTCATCTGAGGTTCCGTCCTGTACTTCCTTTAGGGGTGCTTCCCCAGTTGGATGCAGTCTTTCTGTATTCATTGGTGTCTGAGCGGGCACCTTATCTACAACACTCGTGGAAGCCTCTACAACTATATTGTCCTTGACGTTTCTTTCCTTAAACGGCTCCCTAGTTTGGCAACATTCAGCAATGCTAGCACTGTCTCAATCTTTCTGTCATAATAATAGGTGTGTTGTTTTTTGTGGATGGGGGATTGCCGGAAGCCACTACATATGTCCATCTCAGACGTCAAGACGTCTAGGAACTTATTCAGATCTCTGATTTCTCTTGACATAAAATCTTCTGTCGCTTTGCTCTCTGCTATGGCAATGACTACCTGTATGGTTCTTCTAATGCAGCCTTTCCTGTGGTTAGGGTAGTTTGGTCTTCTTCTCGTTCCCCCTACCCCTTATCATATTTTTCTTTATCCTCTTTAGTATTGCTGTTCAAATTGAGATCCCTTTACAACGTAGTAGTTTTCTTTATTTTGTTGTCTTTGGGAGTATCTGACGGTGGTGGTGCTTCCTTTGCTTTAGGTTCAACTGCCGAGATAGTTTTACATTGACACTTTCTTCTTTTGGTGCTATACATGCACCTGTCCCTCCCACATTATCGGCATCATTGTCATCGGGGTTTGGAGGGATCGATGAAGCTTGTGATGTTGAGGGGTCTGCCACGTGCTTGCTCTTTTTCCTTTGCCGCTAGTTGTCGATCTCTTTGCGTTCGGCTTTCAGCTGCTGGTGGTCTTCTTCCAAACACTGACGCTCCCGTTTGAGGTTGTTCATTGCTTCCTCATAGACACTTGTTAAGTGGTCCCTGTCGGCCCGTAGAGCATCCCTCTCTCTCCTGAGGGCTGTCATTTCCTCCATGAGGGCCTTCAACACTCCCATCATTGCGTTTTAGGTGTTTAGCACCCCCTGCATGAACTGGGATAGCGCTTCAATCCTCTCATTCAGTGATTGCACCTGCGTGGTTAGTGTACATAGGGTGGAGGTTATGTTTGAATTATATTCAGATGTTTGATGCATGTGTTGCCACGGTACATCAACTTTTTTACCCAATATATTTCTGAAGGTTGGAGGATGTTGTGCTTGTGACTCCACGTATTCCGTGGATGCTCTTGGTTCCTCTGGTTGTGGAGTTGGCAGTGTTGCACTATGCAGTCTATGCTCTGGTTGTCCCAACATTTGAAGGATCACTTCTGGAATTGCTGGCTCGGGTACAGCTTCAGAGTCTTTGTCTTGCTAGTTGGGTTCTTATTCGCCCGTCGCCTGTTGTTCTATTGTTGTCGCTTCAAGGCGTGGACTTTTCCTCGTTGTGTGGTCCAAATTCACCTGGACATATTTCTCTGTTATTTCTTCGTGAGGTTGGCATTCCTCGCTCACTATTTTTTCTGTGTCTATGGGAGGTGAGGTTGCCTTCAGAGCTATGGACTCATCTACCACTTCCTTCTTCTTCTTCTTCCTTATTGCTAGTTTTTTCTTTTCCTAAGGCTTCCTCTTCTCTATTTCTGTAGATGTGGCTTTACTGCCTTCTTCATCAGCTGTCGATGGCTTCTCTGTGATATTGTGGATGGCCCCTAAGTACATCTTGTTGATGTCTTCTTTGGTGGGCTACAGCTTGTGGGCATCATAATACGCCATCTCTGGGCTCGGAAGGAGTTTCTTAGAGCATCTCTATTTGTAGTAGAGTTTATCTCCCTTCTGCACCAAGAATCCTATATTGATGAGGGACTTGATGTCGATCTTTATGTGTCCCTTTATTACTTTATACTTCATCAACACGTCTGCACTCATGAAGTGTCGGGCTATCTTTGTGATCTGGCTTCTCATGCAAAAATCCTTGGTCTATTTGGATTCCTCTCCCACGGCTGCTGATAGCCTTTCAATTAGGATTTTTCTAATGTTTATATGCTTCTTATTCAGCATAGACCATATCATGAAGAGGTCTCTCTTGGTTACTCATCCTATCTATGATTTCATGTATATCATGTTAGCAGTTATCTTCTACATTACACTGATGAAGCATGAAGTGATAAGGGTTGCCTTGAAGTTCTTGGAGCTATGTTCGTCTTCTCCTGCCAGTTCTTTCCACATTCTTTGGTTGATGTATCCGACAGTTTCTTTTTCTCCAATTGTGGCGGAGTAGGCTTGTGCTTCTACTGTTGTCTATGTGAAGATGGTGTTGAGCATAGCCTTTGTAATTGTATGAGACTTTCCTCCTAGTCTCACCTCCAGTTTGAAGTCTCCACCCCATTTTTTGTGCTCCTCTTTATTTACTGTGATTTTTTCCAAGGAAGATAGAAATTCTTTAGTTAGTTTCTTCACGGATGGGGTTTTTGAGGTGCATAGGGTGCGTAGGTTTGCACCCTCCAGGAATTGGATAACTCTTTCGTAGACTCCCATTTTCTTGAATCCTCGATGTCAATATACCTCATAGGTCTGAACACCATGACTTTTAGCATCCAATCACAATTTGATTGGTACACATCATCCCTTGGCACAAAAGTTGGCCCATTCTAGTTTAGCATTGATCCCTCGACCTCTTCTTCCTCTGTGCGGACTGTTTCTTTTTCCTATCCTTTTATTTCCTTTGTGACAGTCATCTTTATCTTTTTTTGGTGCTTGACCTCCTTGGGCTGAGTCTTCCTTTTCCCCATGGTCTTCAGTTTGGCCTCTATGGGTTGGTACTCTAAGGTCTCTGTTTGAGATGCACCCTAGAATTCCTCTGACTCTTTTGGCGTCTGATGACCTAGAATTCACTGATACTTTTCCATTGTTAGTTGTAGTTGCAATCTCCTTACTGCTGGCAGGCTTGTATCACTCTTTAAGACTACTGCTATCTTATCCACGGTTTGTTATATTTCCTTTAATGATGTTTCTCTTTTGAACAATGAGTCACCAGTTGAGCCTGACATTCTAAAAAGTTTCAAACTATATCATCAACATGGGGATATTAATCTTTAACCCACCTTCATTTATTATTTTATTCTATTATCATGTGTATATATAATTATGTTGTATTTTTGGTTTCCCTCTTAACACCGCAACCGCGGTCTTTAAACAAAAGATGTACCTCGACCACGGTCCATGTCGTGACCGAGGTATACTTGGTCAAAAAGTTCATCACACCGCAACTGAGGTGTATTGATCAGAGAGAGAGAGAGATTAAAGAGATTGTGATCGGGAAGCAAACAAGAATGACTGCAGTCGCAGTCAAAAGATTCATGACCAAGCTATGACCTTGACCTGTGGTCGTTTCTCATCCAGTTGTTGAGGAAGAAAGACACTGCAACCTGCGATTAGAAGAAGTAAAAACAAAGGTGACCACGATTGCGGTCAAAAGAACCTCAACAGGGTCTTGACTGTGACCCATGGTCAGCGATCAAGTGTCGTTTTGTTCGATAAACACCATGGCCCACAATCATCGAGCAATGCCACGGTCGTGAAGATAGAGGACAAGAGGTCCTGCTCCATCGAAGATGGTGATAGAACTAGAGGTCTAAACCTCATTCGGTAAGTCGTGTGTTCAAACAGGTCAAAAACCCTAGCCTGGGTTAGGCGGTGATGATGTAGAAATTGATAGGGCCATGGCAGTCACTGTGGCGATTCTTGAATCAATCAAGGCTACCAAATACTTGAGAAAAACAATGAGTAACAGATGTATCAATGATGTAGTGAGTGAAAATGAGTACCTCGGCAGAGAAAAGATTTTTGGGGATCGAAGAAGAAACTAGAGAAGAAATGGATGCAGGGAGTGGTGGAGATGATCCTCGTCAACATAGGATAGGACCATGGCTGGTCGTCATCTCCCAAGTACTCGTTCATCAAGGATGGTTCGGGTAAAAGATTCATTAGTTCATGAAAGACTAGGATTAGGTCGAGAAGAATGTCATTTCGAGGGTTGAAGTATATATATGATAGGTATCACGACCCGAGGTGTGGGGAGCACCTTGACCACGTCCGATCTCTTCCATAGTATTGACTGTGACTGCAGCCTATCAATACCTTAAGAGTGAGTGTCATGGGTCACGATGTTCTTCCTATTGAACAAGATTGATACCGCGACCGCAATCATGATCACGACTGTGTGTTTCAAAGCAAAACACCTTGAAATCAAAAACCAAACTTGTTCCTCCAACATACCATCTTTGGATTAAAAACATAAAATATTGACACTCTTTTTAGAAAAAGGGAAAACTAGAATATAGGGAAAACTAGAGGTACTTAGCTCATAACACTAGATTACAAAATAAAGGAAAACATTAAACATGAAAAACAACAAAGCTTGGGTTGCCTCCCAAGAAGCGCTTGTTTAAAGTCTTTAGCTCAACTTTCTCTATCATCCTATCTTCATTCTCCCTCCATAGATGTAGTTGTTGTTGCCTCATTCATTTGTTGCTGAGTTGACCTCCCCAAACTGAGTTTTGATCTCCTCACAAATGCTTCATCTTCATAGTACCTTTTTAATCTATGTCCATTTACCTTAAAAGTTCCTGTCTTCTCTCCTGATATCTCCATCATCCTTAATGGGTAGATTTTTACTACAAAAAAGGGACCTGACCACCTCATTCTAAGATTTCTAGGGAATAGCCTGATACTTGAATTATACAAAAGGATTTTGTCCCCTTCATGGACATCTTTGTTCTTCAAATGGGCATCATGCCTGACTTTCGCTCTTTGTTTGTAAATCCTTGCATTTTCATGTCTCAATTCTTTGAGTTATTGGAGCTATAAGAACCTTTTTTGACCTGATTTGTCGAGATCCATATTCACAAATTTTATGGCCCGTAGAGCCTTGTGCTCTAGTTCGAGCGGTAGATGATAGGATTTACCATAGATCAACATATAGGGTTTCATCCCTATAGGTGTTTTGTAAGCGGTTCCGTAATCCCAAAGTGTATCATCTAGCTTCATTGACCAATCTTTCCTTACGTGGCTCACAATATTTTCCAAGATTTGCTTGATCTGTCAATTTGAGACTTCCACTTGCCCCGATGTCTAGGGGTGGTAAGGATTCGTGATCTTGTTCTTCACCCCATACTTTCTTAGAAAATCTTCAAATTGTTTCTCACTAAAATGTGAGCCTCCATCGCTTATGACTGTGTGTGGCCCTCCAAAACGTGGAAATATTTTTTTCTTCTGAAGAGCTTTATCACGGCCTTGGAATCACACATTTGAGTAGTGACTGCTTCAACCCACTTGGACACATAATCAACAATGATGAGAATGTATTGATTCCCTTTCTATGGCGGAAAAGGTCCCATGTAGTCAATTCCATAAACATAAAAAATTTCAAATTCTACCCAGTATGCCATGGGCTTCTCATTTATCCTACTTATATTTCTTGTTAACTGGCATTCTTTGCATGATTTGACAAAAGAAGCCACATCCTTGAAGAGTGTGAGCCAATAAAATCCAGACTCTAGGACCTTTGCTACTATCCTATTCCCACCATGATGCCCACCATAAGGTGAAGAATGGCACTCTTTCAGGATCAACGAAACCTCCTCTTATGGTATGCATTGACGATATAGATTGTCGGAGCATCTTTTAAAGAGTAATGGCTCGTCCCAGTAGTAATTCTTCAAATCAGAAAACAACTTCTACTTCTGGTTGTACGTGATCTCTGGTGGCAATTGCCCACGGGCTAGATAGTTATAGATATCTACAAATCAGGGTATTTTTTGCTCGTCAGACTGAGCCATTAGTTGAGCTTCATCAGCATAATTGTCGTTCATTGGTAACTGATTCTCTTCATCAAAGACTATTCTGGACAAGTGGTTTGCAACCATGCCCTTTCTTATCGATGATTTCATGATCAAACTCTTGCAACAACAACACCCATCTTAAAAGTTGTGGTTTCATATCCTTCTTTTGCATCAGATACTTGATTGATCCATGATATGTATATACTTCCACCTTCGAACCTATCAAGTATGATCTGAATTTATCAAAGAAAAATACAATGGCCAACATTTCTTTTTCTATAGTTGTGTAGTTAACTTGTGCCTCATCAAGTGTCCGGTTCACATAACAAATTACATGATGTTTCTTGTCCTTTTTCTACCCCAAGACAACACCTATTGCATTGTCATTGGTGTCACACATATTTCAAAGGGCAATTCCCAGTCCGGTGCTTGAAGAATTGGTGTTGTTGTAAGCACTTTTTTCAGTGTATTGAAGGCATCCAGACATTCGTTGGTGAATTGGAACTCCACATCTTTGAGCAGAAGATTAGACAAAGGCTTTGAAATCTTCAAGAAATCCTTTATAAACCTCCTATAGTATCCTGCATGTCCCAAACAACTTCTCACTCCTATTATAGACTTTAGTGGTAGAATCCTTGAGATGGCTTCAATCTTACTCAAGTCCACTTCAATTCCACTTTTCAAAATCGTGTGACCTAGGATGATTATGTTTCGTACCATGAGGTGGCACTTCTCCTAATTCTGAACAAGATGTTTTTCCTCACATCTTTGCAGTACTAGAGACAAACTTCTTAGGCGTGCATCAAAGTCTGCTCCATATACTAAGAAATCATCCATAAAAACTTCTACAATATCTTCCAGATAATCTGAGAACATTGAGATCATACAACATTGGAATGTTGCGGGTGCATTGCACAGTCCGAACGGCATTCTTTTGAATGCATATGTGCCATATATGCACGTGAATGCCATTTTCTCTTGATTTTCTGGGTGAATGGCGACTTGATAGAATCCGGAATATCTATCTAGAAAACAAAAATAGTCATGATGTGGCAACCTTTCTAAAACTTGGTCGATGAATGGCAAGGGGAGGTGGTCTTTCTTGGTGGATGTGTTTAACTTGCGGTAATCGATGCACATCTGCCAGCCTGTTACTATCCTTGTGGCAACTTCATCTCCATCTTCCCCTCGTACGACTGTCATTCCACCTTTCTTGGGTACAACATGTATGGGACTAACCCAATTGTTGTCGCTTATTGGGTAGATGATTCTAGCATCACATAGCTTTATAACTTCTTTCTTCACAGCCTCTTTTAGCATTTTATTTAGCTTCCTTTATGGTTGAGCTAGTGGCTTGGCTGTCTCTTCAAGGCAAATTATGTGCATGCATAAAGCTAGGTTCAGGCCTCTAATATCCTCCACGAAGTACCCTATAGATTTTCTATGCAGCCTCAGCTCATCTAATAGCTTTTTCATTTGGTCATCTGATAAGTTGGCATTGACAATTACTGGATTCCTTTCTTCTTAATCTAAGAATTTGTATTTTAGTCCTTCTGGGAGAGGTTTTAACTCTGTCTTGGGCTTTGGTGCTTCCTTCTCCTCGGCAGTCTTTTCCAAGAAGCATACTTCACTATTTCTATTATTTCTTCATCATCATTGGATTCTTCTTCCGGTTGGTTCAAATAATCTAAGATTTCTACAACTTCTTGGCTTTCCATTACAGGATCCTGGCTAATTAGGGCCCACATTAGTGGATCTATGATTGCTTTATCTTCTTGCACTTCTTCATAATACTGATTATAGCTGTCCATGAAGTAGGCTGACTCAGATAGAGACGGTCCCCTCATGGCATATTGTACTCTAAAATCCAAGTGATCGTTCCCTACTCATAGCATGATAATTCCTTCAGCAACATCTATCAACACTCTCCCTGTTGCATGGAATGGCCTTCCAAATTCATAGGGCATTTGGAGTCTTCGACCGTGTCTATTACCACTATATCACACAGTATGAAAAATCTCCCAACTCTTATCGGAACGTCTTCTACTATCCCCACTGGCCTCGTGAAGGTATGATCAGCTAACTCGATCCTCATACCTATCTTTACCATGTCTATTTGCCCTAGCCTTTAGGCTATAGTCAGGGGCATTAAACTTATGCTTGCTCCCAAGTCAGCTAATCTTTTTCTCTCCACGTTATCCCCAAAACAAGAAGGTATGTTGAATGCTCTGAGATCTTTCTTTTTGGTAGGTAGCACTTCTTGAACAAAAACACTAGACATCTTTGCTAACTGGATAGGTTCAATGTGATCACCTATTCTTCTTTTTGTAATTAGATCTTTGAAGAACTTTTTGTAAGTTGGCATTTATTCTATCGCATCCAGAAAGGGCACATCTAGGTGAACCTTCTTTACAACTTCCATAACTTTTTCATACCTCTTCTTCAAGTGTGCATTTATTAACTTATAGGGGAAAGGAATGCTTGGGGCATATAGATTTTTCTTTGAAAGTACATCTCCCAGAGGGTCTGAATCCTTTTTCTCTCCTTCCTTCTTCTTTTCAAGTGGTCCTGCTTCTTTGCCATTATCAACTTCTTTTGTTGCCTTTTCGTTCTTAAAATGCTGATTATTGTGACTTCTTTCTTCTTCCATGTTGTTGGTATTAGCATTCTCCATTGTTTTCCTAGATCGGAGAGTAGATATTTTGGTAGTCTCGGTATTCAATGAGATCTTTCCTGAAGGATTTTTCATTAGCTCGGCCAGTTGAGCAATGTAACATCCCTGACCTGGGTTATGAGCTAACCCTAGGTGTTTTGCTTGATTATGTAATTAAGATACTTGAGATTATCTTTTGGTATGTAATTAAATCTCCTAAGGAACATTTATTTCCATTTCTGTCCTTTTTAAACAATGTTGTAGTATTGTTTTGTAATACATGGACCTATGTGCAAATTACCCAATTAGAGGGGTTAACTTGCAAATTGCACATGATAAGATGATCATTTGGTGTTAAGGCATCATAAGTATGAATATGATGAAGTATTATGGATTCTCCAAGCTTGGGCATCAAGATGCAGCTTGTGGAGCAATCCTTGTGCTTAAAACCCTAATTTTGGTGTAAAGTGTAATTTACCCAAAACATGGGGAGAAACTTGTAAAATACACCTTCTAGAGTATCTTTTATGACTCTTGACATCATTTAGAGTAAGAATGATGAAGAGGGAACTTCATATAAATAATCAGATAAGAATGATAACCCTTGTAATTGAATCACCAAGTTGTAACCAAAGAGTTCCTCTTATATGTGCAACTAGGTAATAAGTTGAACTTATTTGCCTTTAGACCTTGTGTTTTAGAAGGAGTTTTGCTTAAGGAATGAGGAGAAGGGACGTGCCTAATAGGGAGAGGGACCTATATGTGAAAACAAGAACTAGATGTCCTTATGTGAAAATTCTACCCAAAGTATATAGGTTCTTTTCCTTTACAACTAAAGGAAACGTTTCCCCTTCCTTCTCACTTATCCCCTTCCTAAACTGAATAAAGGCAGAGCTCTGGAGTAGAGGAGAACGTCCAACCTGTTTTAGGTAAGTTTTGGTCATCTTCTTGCTCGAATTCATGGAGAAATTCATGGTGCAATGTTGGTTTTATGGTTCTCCTTACCTTGGTTCTTCTTTCTAGCCGACTTTTCCCAACCACTTCTTGGATAAACGACATTGGCCGACATGTGGATCTCAAGACGCCATTAAAGTCTTGGAAGCTTGGAGCTCTAGGGACGACCTTAAGGCGGGTTTTATAACTCTAAACCCTTTTACTTTGTTAAGCACATCTTCTTTCTTGCAAATAGTTGCTAGTTCTTCCTTTCCCCCATCTTCCCTTGCAATCTTGCAAGTAATTCCATGAAGAACAGACCTTGGTCTCAAGGTAGATGACGATGGGCATGAATACCTAGGCAACTTTATCAAACGGTCCCTCACCCATGGTCCAAATGGTTTCAAAATTGTTTGATCTCATGCGGTTTGCAAAACCGTTTAGACTCAAACGGTTTCAAACCCGTTTGAGGGGTTTGACCAAGGGTTGACCGTTTAAGGGTCTTCTGTACACATTATGAATTAACCATCTACAAAGAATCACCATCTAATTGCAAGTTCATCCCAAGTTGAAGGCACTCTAATCACCTAAACCCTAATTGGGTTCAATTGCTGATTTTAAGGACCAATCATGTTGAAGTTTGGGTTGAGTGGCCCAAACGGTTTCAAAACCATTTGGGGGTCACCCAAACGGTCTCAAGACCATTTGGTGATCACCCAAGACCGTTTGGAGGTCTAGGGTTACGGTAATTTGGTCAATTGAAGGTCCAATCACAACAGGTTGTTGAATCAATCAAAAGTGTTGATTTGAGACTTAATTAGGGTACAACCCTTGGCAAATGGACTTAGATTTTGATGAGACTTTGGGCAAACGGTCTCAAGACCATTTGGAGGATGTCCAAATGATATCAAGACCGTTTGGGCCAAGTCATGGCCCAATTGGATGATAATTGATGGGTTCAACTTCAAATAGATTCATGTTGATGGACATTAATGGTTGATCGATTACAAACCCTAATTCAACTAGTCCTAACCCTAATTGGATATCAACTGAGGGTCAATTGAGTATCAAATTGATTAAGTATAAACCTAAATAGCTCAATTGATAAGTGGTTAACAAGGATGAGTTTAATTGAGGGGTTCAACATTGAAAACCCTAATCAATTACAAGTGTTGATGCACCTTTGAGGTCCATGCGGCTTTGAGACAAATTGGATCAAATGGTCTCAAGACCGTTTGGGACCAAATGGTCTCAAGACCGTTTGGGATCAAACGGTTTCAAAACCGTTTCATCCCATGTTGTTTGGTCATGCGGTTTGGTCATACGGTTTGGTCATGCGGTTTGATCAAACGGTTTCAAAGTCAACCATGTCCAAACGGTCAACATGATCAAACGCATTCAAGACCGTTTAAGGTCAAACGGTATTGAGTGTCATGCGGTCTTGAGGGTCAAAGTAACCAAATGATCAACCCCTCCATGCGGTTTCAAAACCATTTGGAGGTTGAGGTGTGAAACCGTTTGGGGACTTTTAGGGTTAAGAATGCTTAGTGCTTTAAAGGCTTAGATGGTTCAATGGTTGTTTAATCTAAACCCTAATGATACATAAAGACATTAAGGAGCTAAGTGATTAGTAGTTTGACCCATGTCATGATCAATGGTGAACATTACTAAGATACCTTTGAAAGATTTAAATAGACAACACCCCTTGATCAAGCAAACCCTAATGACATTATGGTGATGACTTGACATATGTTAATCAAAGTTGACTTGACCTAACCTAATCTATAGTGATGTAATCACCATCTATTGTAAGAGGAGAGATAAGGCTCCAAAATATGATTGGAATTCAAGTAAAATGCCTCCAATATATGTGAACATACATGATTAGGGTATGATCCATCAAGGTGAGATCATGGAAACCCTAATCATGATAAGTAATAAATCTTAACCTAGTTTGAAAGCATCAATGATGATAATTTCATACATGGTGATGCTATGAGATCAATTCACTATGAAGTGAATAGTAAACCCTAATCTTAGGGTAAGAACATGCAATGTGAATAGTAAACCCTAATTTAGGGTGATTTGATGAATGGAGTAATTATGGGTTATGCCTTGAGTATGAAACCCTAATTATAAGTTGTAACAGGAGGAATCTTTATGCCTTGTAAGCTAAGAGGTTCAATAACCCTATGTTGAAGTGAATAAATCCAAAACCCTAAAAATCAATGGTGATATGTTGATCTTAGCACGCCCGTGCTAAGGAGCACGGCCGTGGTAGCTTGCCTTTGCACGACCGTGCAAGGCAGCACGGCTGTGGTATTCTATGAAGGAATTGAATAGTTTTGGTATGATGTTAATATTGTTGTGTATACATGTCTTCAATTATATTAATCATGCAGGTTGATAATAAAAGGTGATCATAGACAGGTAAGGGTTATGATATCATATTCATTGAAAGCATGCTATAGGCTTTATGAATAGTGATATATGCTATGTTGCCTTTGTTTAAGTGGCAATATGTGAGATTGATGGGCTATAAGATCCATGAAAAATATCAAGGTCATGCTCATTAGATGACTTATGCTTATTTAAGGGTTTGAATACCCCCATTATTGAATCATAGTAATGAAATGAATAAGAATTGATATCCATATAATAGCTGATATGAGTTAAACTTGATACTTTTAGTATTCTTCATTTATAGCAATTGTTCTAATGATTAATGCTTGGAAACATGCTTGATGTTAAAAGAATGCTAAAATGTACCTAAATAATCATATCATGTAGAGCCCTGATCATAGATCTATCATTGTCAAAAGTTAAATGATGGTGAAATAGGTTTTCCTAAGGGAACTCCTGGATCACATACTTATGAGTATGTGGGGGATTATGGACGCGAATGTCCTTACGTCCTAGTGTAGGAATTGATGTAGATATACCTTAAATCCATCAACCCTTCACTATATGTTTATGCCGGGATGATGTATCACTAATCTCCCGAGGAAATCTTTAATGTCGCATTGATGAGAGATAAACAAGAAATCTTTCGATGGTGAAGAGAGTACAGAATGCCACTGTGACTCTGATAGCAAAGTTGCCAAAATACCCTGGAAAGCTATCTTAGCAGAGACACGAGATGTCCTGCATGTTGATCCTCACACTGACTGAGGAAGATGAGGTCATAAGAATCCGGCTCTTTTGATGACCTAGTATGATACCGATGCGACTTACTAGTGATCAGTTGGAGTATGAGCGATATACCTCATCTCCGCAAGGTATAATAGTGTTTGTAAAACATAATCAGCCGTGTAGCATAAATGCTTAGGTTGAACTATGAGAAATATTGATGGATGTTACATTGTTATACTATTATTCTATTCAAAGTATTTAGTATGCATGTTCTTCATATTCCTTATTGATATGTTGCTTTACTTAATATCAAACCTGCTGTTGGATGTTTAAAGTTACTTTGCTTATTAATCTTTATTTTGCTATAACAAAGTTTCTGGCAGAGAGTTATAACTCTCGCTGGGACAATTATTTAAAATTGTCTCACCCCGTAGATTTCAACTTTTTAGGTGGTCGCCGAGGATGAAGGAACCAATCTGCGGGTGATCAGTATCAGCAAGAGCAACACCAGGGGCATCAATGAATCTCATGTGGAGATACTGGATGTCGAGTCTTGTAGTTAGTTAGTCTTATGTCGTCTCTGTACTCTCAGGTCCTAGGAATCAATAGGTCTGAGAATTTTGGCTTTAAGCCTCGAGATTTTGTAGTTTGATGCATATGATCACTCGAGAGGTGATTTCACAATGATGTAATGCTAAAACATGATGTAAATTGTTTATCTTGTTTCTTATAAAGGAGTTTTATGATTTAAAGATCTGTTCTTAAACATTTTTAATTTTTAGTGATTTTGCGTATTCCGCTGCTAATTAATTGCTTCTGTTGGATTTACTTCGTGATTTACAGTTTGAAGCCCACAAATTAAGTGGTATCAGAGCTCTAGGTTCGTTGAGTCTACAGAGACATAGGACTTAGGATGTCGAGTCTATTCTTAGTGTTTCCAGTATGTCTAATAGTGTCTTCTTCTCCTCAGGAGAAGAAGATAAGTAAGGATGTCTGGACCACACGAGGAGTATGTGGCAGAAAGTAGTGTTGCTGCACCCCGAGAAGGTGCAAGGAACCCGGAAGTAGAGCAACCTGTACCTGAGCCACCTCAGTTTAACCCAGCTGATATGGGGAACCCAGCTGTTTAGACCATGTTTGGGAAGTTTATGACTGCCATGACACACATCACAGATAGGATTCCCATGCCTGTACCTAGGGCACCTGTACAGTCAGAAGGACAAGGTATTGGTAAAACGTTCGAACGACTTCGCCGCGTCGGAGTGATTGAGTACTTCGGAACGGCTGACCGCGCAGATGTCGATCAGTGGTTGACCGAGTTGGAGAAAGCCTTTAGAATCTTGAACATCCCAGAAGCTGAGAAGGTTAGACATGCTGTCTATCTTCTCAAAGGGAGTGCTGGTCACTTGTGGACCATGGAAGAGCAGAAGAGGCCTGGTGTAGAGGCTACCTGGGAAGTCTTTCGATGGGAATTTGTCAACAGATATTTCCCAAAGACGTTCTTGGACGAGAAAATCTCTCAGTTTGAGAGGTTGAGACAAGATTTGATGAACATTAGCGAGTACAAAGCTAAGTTCATGGAGTTGCTACGGTTCTATCCGCACATGGCTGCCACCGAGGAGGAAAGGATTAGACAGTTCGAGAAAGGATTGAACGCTGAGTTGACTACTCCTGTGTCTACCCTAGAGAACCGGGAGAGGTTTGCTACCTTCGTTGAGTCGTTCCGAAGGATAGAGAGGTCTGTAGCTGAGAAGAGGCAAACCCATAAGAGGTATCCTCAGTTACAGGGGTATTCATCTAGAGACTTTAAGAAGCCTAGATTTTCTGCACCTACACTGCCACCACCACCTAGGCCTAGTGCTCAGACACAGTGGACACCGAGTAGAGGTAGAGGACGAAGCCTACCGCTACAAGAGACTCGCAGTTCAACATCGATGTCAGTCACAGGACCACTTAGACCACAGCAACAAGACAGAAGTTGTTACATATGTGGGAAGGTGGGGCACCTGATGAAGGATTGCAAAGTTAGACCAGCCAGTGTGACACAACCACAGAGAGCAGATTAAGGAGGCACATCAAGTAGATGCTACAGTTAAGCAGATTAGATCGGAGTATGGTGATGAGAAGCGAGATGGTTTTCATGACTCAGATGACCAAGTGACATGTTATCATGGGAGGATGATAGTGCCAGATGTGGATCACTTAAGAAAGTTAGTCTAGAAGAAGCTCATTCTTTGATGTATGTCATGCACCCAGGAAGCACCAAGATGTATCGAAACTTGAAAGATATGTATTGGTGGCCTGGAATGAAGAAGGATGTTGCTGAGTTTGTCCTGAGGTGTCCTGTGTGTCAGCAAGTTAAGGCTAAACACCAGAATCCTGCGGGTACAATGCAACCTTTACCCATACCACAATGGAAGTAGGACCATGTAACCATGGACTTTGTTGTTGGCCTACTCAGGACAAGCAAAGGACATGATTCCATCTGGGTAATAGTTGATAGGTTGACAAAGACAACACATTTCTTGCCTGTTAAAACAACCTATTCTGCTGAGAAGTTAGCACAGTTGTATGTTCAGGAGATAGTGTGACTGTACGGGGTTCCAGTCACTATAGTTTCAGACAGAGGTCCCCAATTTATGAGTCATTTTTGGGAACGACTGCACAGAGCTTTAGGCACCCAGTTAAGGTTTAGTACAGCCTTTCATCCACAGACTGATGGACAGTCGGAAAGGACTATACAGACCTTGGAAGACTTGTTGAGAGCATGTGTTCTTCAGTTTTTCGGAAGTTGGGATCTACACCAAAGCTTGATAGAGTTTGCCTATAACAATAGCTATCAACATAGCATTGATATGGCACCTTATGAAGCTTTGTATGGGATACGTTGTAGATCACCTATATGTTGGTATGAGATCAGTGAATATCAGCTGTTAGGTCCTGACCTTGTGCAACAGACTACAGAGAAGATCAAAGTCATACAACAACATATTAAGACTGCACAAGATAGGTAGAAATCTTATGCTGACAGACGTTGTAGACCCTTAGAATTCCATGTTGGAGACTGAGTATACCTCAAGGTCTCGCCTTGGAAGGGAGTTCTAAGACTTGGAAGGAAAGGGAAGTTAGCTCCTAGATTTATGGGGCCTTATCCAATCATTGAACGGATTGGGAAGGTAGCCTATAGACTAGAATTACCACCAGAGCTACAGAGGTTACACCCTGTGTTTCACATTTCTATGTTGAGGAAATGTCACCCTGATACAGAGTAAGTTCTACAACCTATGGAGGTAGAATTGAATGATGATATAACTTATGAGGAAGGACCAGTGTCAATCCTTGATAACATGATTAAAAAGCTAAAGAAGAAAGATATAAACCTTGTGAAAGTCCTCTGGAATCACCGTGGTATTGAAGAAGCCACTTGGGAACTAGAGTAAGAGATGAGAAGGAAATACCCTGCTCTTTTCTCTTAGTATGTTTTGTTGATTTCGGGGACGAAATCCTTGTAAGGGGTGGATAATTTGTAACATCCCTGACCTGGGTTATGAGCTAACCCTAGGTGTTTTGCTTGATTATGTAATTAAGATACTTGATATTATCTTTTGGTATGTAATTAAAGCTCCTAAGGAACATATATTTTCATTTCTGTCCTTTTTAAACAATGTTGTAGTATTGTTTTGTAATACAGGGACCTATGTGCAAATTACCCAATTAGAGGGTTTAACTTGCAAATTGCACATGATAAGATGCTCTTTTGGTGTTAAGGCATCATAAGGATGAATATGATGAAGTATGATGGATTCTCTTAGCTTGGGCATCAAGATGCAGCTTGTGGAGCAATCCTTGTGCTTAAAACCCTAATTTTGGTGTAAAGTGTAATTTACCCAAAACATGGGGAGCAACGTGTGAAATACACCTTCTAGAGTATCTTTTATGACTTTTGACATCATTTATAGTAAGAATGATGAAGAGGGCACTTCATATAAATAATCAGATAAGAATGATCACCCTTGTAATTGAATCACCAAGTTGTCAGAAGTTAAATGATGGTAAAGCAAGTTTTCCTAAGGGAACTCCTGGATCACATACTTATGAGTATGTGGGGGATTATGGACGTGAATATCCTTACATCCTAGTGTAGGAATTGATGTAGATATACCTTAAATCCATCAACCCTTCACTATATGTTTATGTCGGGATGATGTATCACTAATCTCCCGAGGAAATCTTTAATGACGCATCGATGAGAGATAAACAAGAAATCTTTCGATGGCGAAGAGAGTACAGAATGTCACTATGACTCTGATAGCGAAGTTGCCAGAATATCCTGGAAAGCTATCTTAGTAGAGACACGAGATGTCCTACATGTTGATCCTCACACTGACTGAGGAAGATGAGGTCATAAGAATCCGGCTCTTTTGATGACCTAGTATGATACCGATGTGACGTACTAGTGATCGGTTGGGGTATGAGCGGTATACCTCATCTCCACATGGCATAATAATGTTTGTAAAACATAATCAGCCGTGTAGCATAAATGCTTAGGTTGAACTATGAGAAATATTGATGGATGTTACATTGTTATACTATTATTCTGTTCAAAGTATTTAGTATACATGTTCTTCATATTCCTTATTGATATGTTGCTTTACTTAATATCAAACCTACTGTTGGATGATTAAAGTTACTTTGCTTATGTTAATCTTTATTTTTCTATAACAAAATTTCTAGCGGAGAGTTATAACTCTCGATGGGACAATTATTTAAAATTGTCTCACCCCGTAGATTTCAACTTTTTAGGTGGTCACCGAGGACGAAGGAACCAATCTGTGGGTGAGCAGTATCAGTAACAGCAACACTAGGGGTAATAGTTAATCTCAGGTGGAGATACTGACTGTCGAGTCATGTAGTTAGTTAGTCTTATGTCGTCTCTGTACTCTCAGGTCCTAGGAATCAATAGGTCTGAGAATTTTGGCTTTAAGCCTCAAGATTTTGTAGTCTGATGCATATGATCACTCGAGAGGTGATTTCACAATGATGTAATGCTAAAACATGATGTAAATTGTTTATCTTGTTTCTTATAAAGGAGTTTTATGATTTAAAGATTTTTTCTTAAAAATTTTTAATTTTTAGTGATTTTGCGTTTTCCGCTGCTAATTAATCGCTTCCGCTAGATTTACTTCGTGATTTACGGTTCGAAGCCCACAAGCAAGTTGTTGATCAATCTGTCACTAATGAGTTTGCATATCCACCATTTGAGTTTGCATGTTAGTCGCACTCCCAAATTTGTGAGAGCACTTTGAGCTAGTTGATCATTTACTGATGCTTGCCTCTTTGCAAATTCGAAAAGTTGAGCAATCATGTCAGCTTGGTTATTGTCTTTTGCTTGGCTCGACCCTGGGCCTTGCACTTATCCTTGCCTGCTCACATTTTTGTTTAGGCTTTGGTTGTTGTTTTTGTTCTGTTGGTAGCGAGTAATCTTGGTGTATTGTGTTGGCACACCTTTATTCTCAAACTCCAGAGGAGGTTTAGATGAACTACCCAGCTAATATGTGTTCTCTGTAGCATCCTTGTTGCTATAACTAAACCCAGGGTGGTCTTGTCGCTTGAAGTTGATATAGGAGACATTCTGTGTCTCTTCTTCACTTTTGCTTTCATCACTTTCCTCGGGCCTGGTATAGATATATTTATTGATCCCATGCCCTCCTCCACAGGTGACACACTTCATGACCTTCTCAGTATGCTTCTTTCCCTTATCTCCAGAATCGTTCAGTTGTTTCACATCAGTTACTATTTTCTGAATTTGTGTCGTTATGGTCTCTAAAGCCTTGGCCTCAATAGACGATCATTTAGACCCTACTTTCTTTATCGATCCTATGTCATTCCTATCATAGTCCATGCCTACTTACAATGCAACCATGTTGTCTATTATCTTCATGGTTCTTCTCAGTTTCTTCCTAAGAAAGTCACTACCAGCAGTTGTGTTTAATGAAGTCCTCTCAGTAGGAGTTAGCCCATTATATAAAGTGGTCACGAGGAACTCCTTACGATAAATATGGTGTGGACAATATCTCTGGTACTCCTAGAAATGTTCCCATGCTTTGTGTAAGTTCTCTCCCAACTTATGTGTAAAAGAAGTGATCTCTTGCATGTTGCAGATGGTCCTCTCTGTAGGATAAAACTTAGTAACGAAGGCATCTGTCAGGGGTCTCCACCCATCTATGGATTGGTGAGGATGGTTGAGATACCATGATAGAGCCTTATCTTCTAGAGATAAGTTGAAGCCTTTACAATATATCACTTCTTGCGAGACTCCCCTCATCTTGATGGTATCATAGATATTTTTAAATTCATCGAGGTGATGGTATGGATTTTCACTCCTCAAATTCCCACAGAAAGGTTTATTTTGGATCATCGAGATGAAAACTAGTTTCCACTCAAAGTTTGCTACGTTGAAGTGTGGTATGACAATTGGGCATCTAGATTCATTGGACCTTGTAGCTGCGAGTTCTCTAAGAGTCTTCCCCTCATCATAATCCTCACTATCACTGTCCCGACCATCGTGCTCTTATTCATTGTCATGATGGTTGTGGTGGTGCCTTTTTCGGCACCGGTAGCGTCGTTCTTTGTTGCATTGATCTTCTTCGTGATGATATTCATTGCGACGATCGTCATCCTGAGGTTCTTGTTCACATTGATGACCATTTGAGTAACGACCATATCTGTCTTCATCTGACCCTAGCGGTGGTGGGTTATGCTGAATCCTCAAATTCTGCTCGTCCCTAGTGAGAGTACCATCCATGCGAGGCGGCATGGTGACTCAAGGTTGAGGAGCAAAGTCTAATGAGTCTGTTTCCCTTTGGGTTCCCTGAATAGATCGCACAGTCAAGTTAGTGAATTGGACATGTTAAAACGAACTATTCTACACAAACGTAGGGTAGCAGACTTAAAGTAATTGTACGGTCAATCTTATTACTAAGCTTGAGGCACAGGAGTATAGTGAGTGTACTCGGGTTCTTAACAGTGCGGTTTTGCCTTGTCCCTGACAACGACACCAAAAAGTTGACCGGCCTAAATCATGCGTCCAAAAAGGAGCAGATCCAGAGTAGTCGGACTCTTAAGATCATAACCCGACACTTAATCCTCACAACTATTATACGAGGTATGATGTAGTAATCATGGTTGAACCACTAAGACAAGGTTAGCATGTATTAAGCACACAAGGTCTCACACTCATATACTCTGGATAATAGATGGTTTAAAAGGGTGTTCCTAAAGGAACGATGATACTCAAACCAAGGTAAAAGAAATAAACCAAAGAAAAGAAAAACAAAGCGTAACAAAATAAGATGGAAACAAAGATATGGAAGGGAAATTTGGATTGGGTTTCACCTACTAAGACTTCTCACCAACATGAAAGCATTATCTCTCCCTCTCATATACTCCTATTAAGACTACAAGCAATCATAAAGATGTCCATTCCTCTCTCTCTCTCTCTCTCAAGTGAGGATAGATCTAAGTCAAGGGACAACCTCTCTCTCGAGATGACTATCCAAAAACTACAAGGAAGAACATATGATCATAAGTTTTAGCATTCCAACATTTTTATGCATTCATACTACTCCATAACAAAAGATATTCGTGATACTACTCTTTCAAGATACCAACAATCAAACATCACAAGATGGTAGCTAAGCATATAAGTGAAGCATTAAAACTGGTGCATGGAAATAATCTTGATGAGAGTATATATATTCAAAAAGGACAGACAATATACATGTTGGGAGAGCCTTAGTGGCTACTCCCAACCCAAGTTAAGTGTTTAGCCACACATGTTTACAAGCAACATTACAACATTACAAAATGATAGATACATCAAATTTCACGAAGCGATGAGGGAAGTACATTGAGATGGGAGTGATATATCTAGATATAGAGAGATAAGAACGTGATACAACTCAGTACTTCTTCAGATCTAGATCTAGGGGGAGATGACGTGGACGTTCTCCTTCTCTTGAAGAAGATGTAGCCTTTAGTCTTATCTCTCCTTAGCTTCCACCTTTGGAGATCTAAGACTGATTGGATGGATGGGAATGAGTCTAGAAAATGGCAACACTTTGTGGTCCTTTCAAATATGATGATTTGACAAGACGTGTAGGAGGCCTATTTATAGGCATGCTCCACCGACTGAACTCTTCAACTGCGGTCGAGGTTTGGTCTTGGTCGAGACCCAACCTTGGTCGAGGCTTCATTGCCATCTTCTCCTTAGTCGTGGCCTGATTGCCGCCCCCCTTTGGTTGAACTGTGGTCTAAGCTCGGTCACGCTTCATGTCGTAGGTGTGTGGACTGTGAGCGTGAGGGATGTGGGTGCGAGGGGTCGAGGCAATTTTGGGAGGCCTCGACTATGGTGTGGTAGCTCTAATGGTCGAATGGGCCACGATCAAGATTTCGACCGCGACCTTGGCTCGATGTGACCCTGCAAACAAGGGAAAAGTGTGTAAGTGAGATACTTGGCATAAAGTGCTAAAATAAGTGGTAAAATCTATAAAAGGTATACTAGGGGAGGTATAAAATATATGCAAAAAGTGTATAAAATGAGGTGTTATCAGACGGCAAACTTGTCAGGAAGACAGGAGGGGTGGGTGTAGTATGTATCTAGTGAAGCTATAAGGGTTCATGGTCCTTGGGTTTGTGGCTATCTGGGCTCATTGATGGCCACATGAGTAGCCACAATCATTGATTTTCCATGCGTGGTGGTATATTAGAAACAACACATTATTGGAAGCTTGTCAGAATCCTGGAGTAGGGGTCGATTTTCTCCAAGGAGGAGGGAGAAAAAGGAATAGGTTTTGAGGGGTTGGAAAGGTAATTGGGGTGCAAGGTAAGGTGTTGGAAATGCTGGAATGGATCACGATGGTGTGAAGCTTTCAAGTGAGGTCTAGTTTTCCATAGCCAAAGGTTGAGGTGGTCTCGACATTGTATGTGATCGCATGGTTGGCTTGAGTAGTTGGGAACCATTGTGAGATTATAGTACAGTTGTTAGAAGGGTCTAATTGTGTTGAGGATGCATTGAAGGTGGAGTCCAAATTCACCATTTTTGCAAGAAGAGGTGGAGTATGCCAATGTGTAAGGGTGCTTATATAGGATAAATTGAGTATAGAGCTTTCCTCATGGATTCAAGACAAAGTTGTAAATTCTTTCAGTTGCTCACTAAATGTGTTGGACTCATTTGAGATCCTCGGTGTCGATTCATTATATGGAATATTGTCAAGTTAATTGTTTTGTTGTGATGAATGAGAGAGGTAAAATAGGGGTTGACTAGGTAGGGAAAATGCCTAGGAATATACTAGAAGTGGAATGAGGGGACATGGTGGAGCAAAAAATGTGAATTTCTTCACTATAGGGAACCCAACAACCATCATGGTCAAGGAAGACAATCTGACCATGTGATAGTACTCAAATGCATGGATGGCTCATGTTAGTTGGGTCTATGAGATACATGGCTCACATACAGTCTGAACCAATTACTTGACATTTTTCTACATGCCACCTTGAAATCTTTTTTATTTAAACTTTTTACATTTTTTAGTGTTTACCACTTTTTGAAAATACTAACTCACATTAATCTAGTAGACTTCCCCCATTCAATTATTACCATTAACAACCAAAATTGGAATATCTAAAATCCTATAGTATTTATTTTAGTGATTACAAAGATAATGAGTATTGATTGGGTCAAGCTAACTTAAATGGGTCCCATTCTAGTTAAAGTTGAAAAATTGAGCATAAAATAGGTTTTGTGCACATCATGCAAGATTTATTAATAGGGTTCAAATGATACATAAAAAGTATCAATTTAGCTTTTAAAGGAGGTGATTTATGAAGTACAACTCAATAACTTATTTAGTACCAAATTTTGGTATGTTATACCTATTCTACTAAATGTTACATAATACCCTTTACTTACCTACAATTTATTTTTATAAAGTTAGTACATGTATAAACACCATTTGCACTTTTTCAACCCATCCTTATACACCTTCTTGTCACCACTTCATAATTATTATATACTTTTATATCCGCACAATATTTCTAGTCTTGTTACCATCATATATCAATTTCCTCATCCATGGTTTCTAGTGTCATTTCTATAACAAGGAGGAATAATGAAGAAGATCCAATCCATATTTTTCAAGATTTATCACTCCAGGGGTTTGTCTATATACCTCCACTCTATTTTTGAAGAATTGAATTTGTGTGTCTACCATTATTTTGGGGATGTTGGGGGTGATTGACTTATCTACAGTTCTATTTGTCATAAACATTATATTATAGACAAACACACACACATACACACATATTATATATTTATGCACACACACACAGATATATATGTGTGTGTGCGTGCGTGAGTGTGTGTGTCATAATAAATTAACATATTTACATATGTATATTTTGTTTTTTTTTACAGTTTTGGGTTCACTCTCTCAACTATTTGAATTTTTCTTTTCACAAGGAAGGGATAAAGGATGGATATGCAAAAATTGACGGAAAAGAACTGATGAGCCTTGTAGGGATTTGACTCTTCTATGAACTCACCCACTATCTACCTTCCCCATTAGTCATAGATCAGAGATGTAATATCTTGGGCAAGTTTTCTTCCTATTTTGACAAAGAAATAATGGTAGGTTGGATAGATTTCCATATGAAATGTTTATCCATATTATAGAAAGATCTACCCCTTAAATCATCTATACCACCCATTTCCTTCGAGTAGATGGCTAGAGATCCATTTTTAAGTCTAAGATTTTACATACCAATGTATATCTTCATCATCCCTTGGCATTAGGCTTTATTGTTTTGGATAGGTCTTGATATCAGATGTGATACTCTCCTATACTATCAATATAACCCACTAATATCAAGTATATGGTGAAAACCAACTAGAAACTTATGTTAATCTGATTTTTTTTATAACGGGGCCGATCCTGTTCATTCATCATAAAAATCAGAATTTACAAGGTTCAGAAGAGACTGGGGGAAGTCCCCAGCCTCGTTGGTGTACATGAAATCTCCAGCTTTTGCAAGCTTGGCCAGTTCGTGTGCCACCAAATTACAGGATCAGCTAACATGCATAAAGGAAACCGAAATAAAATCAGCAACAAGGGCTCTAATGTCTTCTACTATCATGCCAAGATGGTCCCTTCTCTCCCCTGGACTGTTCAGCGCAACAATGGTTGTGCTCGAGTCTGACTCGACCACAATGGACGTCCAACCAAGCAGTCGGGCCAGCTGAACGTCGTCCAACACTGCCACCGCCTCGTAAATGTCTACGCTCCCTCCTCCATGTAGGCGTCGTCCGCAAGCTGTTGTTGCCCGACCCAGATGGTCGCGGCCTATGGTGCCCAGTACCCCTGACCACGTACCTGCCTTGATAGCTGCATCGGTGTTGATCTTGACAGTCCCCATCATCGGCCTCATCCAATGCTTGTCCGCGCCACTACCATGTGTTTGATGCTATCCCGTTTGAAGCTCCCGGGCGCTCCAAGTGTCTAGAATGTATGCTTGTGCTGCTCTTGTGAACATGGCGAGACTCCTCCCATCCTCCTAGAAAACCTTATGGTTTTGATTATGTTTGATTCAATGTTGTTGTATATCTTTACATATATGATTGGTTAGTTTAGCCCCAGTCCTCTAACCACCACATCTATAACCATTCAAATACAAGTCCTATTTTCTTCATACAATTCTTTGAGTTTTGACTCATGGAAAGTTCTTACTGTGTAATTTGATTAATGTTGCTAATACATAGTTGATATAGATTAGTTATTTAAGAAGGTTTTAACTAAAAGAAGTAATATTCTACTTCATACATATTAGTCTTGATTATATAATTCTATCCAAATCAATCTTTATATTCATGGTGGTGTCTACTTCTCATTACCATCTCTTTTCTTCATGCCAATTCGCCACTATATTAACTAAGTTCTTATGCTTGGTGGTTCAATATAGAATATTTCTATTGGGGTTTATTTTTTCAAGACTACGACTACAATTTACAAATTAGGGCACACCGCTATCGTGACACTCTAGAATTTTACTCAGAATTATCACTAAATGTATAATGACTAGCAAAACCTTAACCAAAACTCAAGAAGTAATATGAATATAATTTTGTAGCATTTGGGCCCAAGTTAGATAATTTGACAATAATAATTTATTGTAATATTGAACCATTAAAACTTCACAATAGTATATAGTAATTTTTTCTAGTATATCATGAGAGGAAGTTTGAATCCAATTTTTATTAACAAATCCCACTTGAATGAAAAGATATTTAGAAAAGAGACCTTTTGTGAAAATTAGGAAATATACGGAAGTAGTATATTTTGACTATCAAATTAGGAGTAGTTTAATGTAAACCAACCCATGATGAGTATGTAATGGCTTGACTTTCAAATAGATGAATGATAATGTGGCAACACCAGGGGGTAAAAGTTTGTGTATTTCACATATATTTCACCAAAGAGGGTGTGACTCAACCACCTAAATAAAGGATGAGAAGTTGAATAAAAAATAGATCATATGCAATGCAATATTATGTACAAGTTTATGCATATCCCATAGTTATGCTCCCATGCATTGCATCATCACATTGGTAACAACTTGTACGAGCTAGATGGAGATCTAGGAGCCATTGGATTGACAAGTAAATCCAACATCACCCAAAAATGCATTTTTACAATTATGTTATCATCGTGCAAGTTACCATGTTCAATAAATTGACGTATGCTATTTTATATAATTAGTACCATATTACCCCATTCAGATCTTCTAGGTGAAAATTATTTACACCATCAAAAAATTGCAAGTCATTGTATATTTGGTAAACTCCTAAAAAGATCACACCAAACTTATAGTGATGTACCGTCTAAGTAAACTCAATGAAATGTTTTTCGCAAAGTAATGATTTTGACACAAATCCTCAATAAAAAATGGTAATTTAAATTATAATATTGATTGTGATAGAATTTTAGATTTATAACTAAATGTTTAATTTCATATGAGAAACTCTAATATAATGTTAAATTTTCAATTCTTTTTCAAGTAAAGACACAACTATCCAACCATATAGATTTGATGCTAGCACCTTAGTTGTTTGCATATAAAAGATCATCTCAATCAAATGCTCAAGGATCATCCAATGAGTAAGATGTATGTTTTTTAATCAATGTCAAGTCACATGTGACTTTTTTCTGGCATATTAATAGTGAATGTAAATCGGTTGGGTCTGTTATAACTAATAGTGAGCTGGCGGTGTGGAAGCCTCTGCGACTCTCGGCTATAACATACATGTCTATAAATAACCCTTGTTCAATAGAGAGTGACACTACTATAGAAAATGCTTTTTTACAATAGTTCCTTTTCTCAATTTACAACAGGTGTTAACCGTTGTATTAGATCGCGTGGTCTTATGGGGGACGCTTTACACAACATGTGATCGCATGTTGTAATAGATGTATTTTATATAACAGTTGAAACATCTTGTCTTTTAAGGAATGACCTATTGTAATATGGGTATTTTACACAACATGTGGTGCACCTGTTGTAATATATATTATACAACAGTTGAACGAGGTTGTCTTTCACTAAACACACCCGTTGTAATAGGGGTATTTTTTACAACATGTGTTTCACCCATTGTAATATATATTATACAACAGTCGAAGCATGTTGTCTTTCACTAAACACACCCATTGTAATAGGTAGGTATATTACAACATGCAGTGCACCTGTTGTAATATACATGTTTATACAACAGTTGGAGTACGTTGTCTTTCCATATATTTAACTGTTGTAATAGGATTGTTTAGACAACATGGTGTGTGTCTGTTGTAATATACATAATTTATACAATAGGTTATGCATGTTGTAGTTCACTAGAAACACCTATTGTAATAGGTGTATTTTTTTCCTAACAAACCTGTTGTAATAGGTGTGGATAACACAACATGTGTTGTTTGTTGTAGAATCATACATTTTACAACATATCATTAACTGTTGTCTTTGATTAGAGTTTGACAGGTCATATATTGAACCAATTGTAATGATCAAATTAACCATATTATTAATAAATTATAATAAATATGCAATTATACTTTTTCATTTCACAAACAAACACATAGTTTAACAAAATTTCCATCAAACCTTGAAAGAAACTCGTACTAAATTTAATTAATATTAAATCATCCATACAACAATTTAATAATACAAAGTACTGAGTATCCACTCTAGAATCGAACTGATAACTAATTAAAAAAGTTTCACACATTGGTCTATGCTAAAGAACAAATGTCTCCCCCACATGTCACATAATCTTATGTGTGCTCAAGAACACATGTCGCCCACTCGTTTCGTACCTCATCAATTTCTTCTTGGTTGAAGCAACAACCAATATACTTCGAATAATACTACAATCATATTACAAATATATCAACATATTGTGATTTTTTCATTTTTTTTAGAAATTTGAACAAAATAAAAGAATATAATGTTAAGTAGCTTACACATTCAGGAATATTTCTATTTATCGCATCAAAGATGTCTTTCATATACTTCAGCACATAATACCCGCAATCTGTATTGTTCGACTGTTTTGGACATTGTACAAAATAAATATTAATTTGTTATCCAAATAATTGTGAGAACTTGTTAGCAAATAAGAGGATGGAAATGTATAAATAGCCAGAAAACTTAATAAAAGGTATGTGTAAACAGAATACAAAATGCTATAAGAGTGAAAAAGGCATGATTTATTACTCAAGAAGGCGTGGTTTATATGCCATATTGGATGATGCAAAACTTGCTCTTGCAAGAGGGGGATTTTGTAAGAGTGAAGAATGCCACCCTTCCAAAAGGAACCTTTGTAACTACAACCTCACAACATTTAAATTCAATTCAAGTAGACCACTGTCAAGCAAACAGTCATTAAACTCCTGCATACATTCTCGAAGAAGGCTCTTTACAAACTTATTAAATGTCCTTACAATTGGGATCTACCTATAGGGTCTACTTGTAAACCCAAAGTGTAATATCTTGTTTCAAAGGATAATGCCCGAGCAACTTGATGATAATGACCCAAATAAGATCTAATCAATATATGTAAAAATTAGAGCATTTGTAAAATTAAGACCATATCAAATTAAGTAGCAGAATCTGAAGAAACTAGAACAACACTTATATTGGTGAATCAGAAAGCAGTATTTTTCTGGATCAAAATGGTAAATTATCTTGATAATTAGGTTTACATCACATGTATTAAGGGTGCTCTTAATATAACATGAATTCTATGCATCATCATGATCTCATAATTAAATATGAGGTTCCAAATACGGATATGAGATTACTCTGTAAATTTCATCATTTATTGATCATCAATGTATTAATTGCATTTTATTTAGGGTTAAAAGCCCTAAATGGAAACATTAAGCAAATTACATGATTTTATACATCAACATGGTCATAACATCATATGCATTAAAGACATGGATATGGACTTACTGACATTTTCCCATAATTTTATGTCATCGTTTGCTATTTATTATCTATTAAACTAGTATTTAACATCTTACATGATATTACTGATATTCGTGTATCAAAATCCTGATATTATACTTTTATGATATTCTATATAATGTTCTGAGAATTTTGGTATATTACTTGTATTTTTTTGATAAATAATCTATTTACTATGAATTATAGAAAAACTGCTTATTTATGGGAATTTTACCTTTTCTGGCCAATCTGAGACTACCACGTGGCCAAGAAGAGGGGCAGCTCTTTGCCTGAGCCGCTCGGTTCTATGGTTGTTTGTACTCCTGGACCCAGTTGAGCCGGTCCTCTCTTCTCCCCCTTTCACGCTCACAGCCCGACGCGATCCCTTTCTGTCTGTGTGCGTTAACACCGCCGCCCGCCTGTTCTCCAGCATCGATGTTGCAGGTGCCTCCTCCGGCGATCTCCTCCAATCCGTCTCCAACGGCTTTGTAGTAGCAGCAACAGCCCCAGATCTCTGTCTATGTTGGCTTGCCGTCGTGGACTGCTGCTGAAGGCTCCTCCTCCGTGTCCAAGGCTCATGCACCACCGTCATGGGACTCTGCTCCGGCTTGCTATGGGTAGTGATTTCCTGCTCCTTGTGAGTCCCCCCACCTGGCCGCCGTCGCTCAGGACCTGACGCCTGCATTCTCTACCTGCTCTGTGCTGTTGTGCGTTCAGATGTCTATGGTTTGGGGAGCTCTCCGCACTGGAATAGACTGCGGCGGAGAAGAGAGGGCAAAAAGATGTCTACTTGTCCTCTCTCATGGTTATGTTGAGGAGAACGATCGCAAGGCATCAAGGAATCAGTGTCCAACCTCCATATGCGTTGGGAAGGACCGATGGGCGACCTTCGAACTACATCTTCTTCGTCGATACCTCAACCTCGCTGCTCAGCACCACCACCTCAGTAATGTCGGAAATCATGTCGGATCAACCCCCATGTTTCCCGTCTTCAGTTTCCCCTACCTATATCCTTCTTGTACCCCCTCTACCTCTGACTTCCTATTCCCTCATTAGTCGGCTCGTTGTGAAGGAGAAGCAGCGAGAGATGGGGTCTCGCTCTCTCTCTATACTTCACCAATAGCTATGCTATCTAGGCCAGGACGGAAGTGCTCGATAAGGCGAGGCCAACCGCCCCGTCTCCCGCTCCATTTGTTACGACCCCATCTGAGCTTAATTGGTAAACTAGGGTTTACCTAGACAATTGCAAAGATTAATTGGAATAATCATTCTTGAAATCTAATTAATGACGATAACACAATTAGGATGTTTTAACTATGATAAGAAGTCTAAATGTTCTTTTGTCTTGAGAATTAGAGTTTGAGAAGCATAAACCCTAATCGGCCCAAAATAGGATTTTGATGATACATGAATACAGAATTTGATAAGTAGAATGTCTCACTAAATGATTTTTAGTATTTTATGTGTAACTCTGATTTACTTCAAATTTGGATATGATTTGGATATATAAAATGTGAACAACATTGGTAAATATCAGAATTTTTGAAGAATGTTCTGACCTGTTTATCGGTCGAGTTTCAAACTCGACCGATCATATTTCCAGATTTATATAGCAGTGTGGTAATTGAATTTTATCTTTTTATTGGTATATCCAATTGATCTCAAATTTTAACTGAAGCTTTATAGATCAATTATAAACAACGTGCTAAATTCCCATAATTGTTGGAGAAGGTTTGATCTCTGAAATAAACGAATTACAGTAACTTTTGTATAACTGAATATTCAGCCAATATAATTAAAGTTGAGTGTTGGGTCAATATGCAATTGACCCAAGCAGCTCAAATTGACTTATATGATCGACCACACACACACACAGCTCTCATTCTTCGTCATCCATCCCAGAGAAACGAAAATCTAGAGAGAGAGGGAGAGTTAGGGCTTGAGTGGAGAAAGAGGAGGAATTGCTGACCTAGGGTTTTGCGGTCCGAGGAATGGTGAAATCAAGTAAGTTTGGATCCTTTGCATAGAATTTTATGGTGAATCTTCTCTCTCATGTCAAGATTCCGTCCATGCTCTGATTTGATCCAAGATGATGTCGAAATTCCCTCTTTTCTCACCCTTTCTTCATAATCCCTCATTTTCAAGGTTTCCTAGTTGAATGGAAGAAGAATTGGGAGATTTGCTAGGGATTTGATATGAGTTCGAGATCCCCTGAGTTGAGCTGCAGTTTTGAGGTGTTTTCACACCTTAGGGTGAGTGGGTTCTTCCTTTAAACAGTATAATGCACGAAATTTGATTATAGCATCCAAATCCCTAATTGCTTGGTATGTGATTCTAAACCCTGAAATGTCCGTTTAATTTAAGTTGTTGCAATTTGATATGATATGGATTCCTTCTCTGTTTGAATGACTCCTTGATGGTAGATTCACATCAGAAACGTATACAACACACCCTAGAAAGAATGCTTTTCAGATTTATACCATATGATGTAATTAGGGTTTAACCTAATTGAGATATCTCTAGAGTTTCAACCTTATTGAAAAAGACTAGTAAACTTATAAGTGGTTAGGATGTACCTCATGGATTACCTTATTTGAATTTTATCCTTGGTGCATGATATCTCAGTGAATAGCATGGAAACCTAAATTTAGTTCAATTTCCATGGTTTCATACATATATCGATTGTATATGATTTGTTGAAAACAATCTTTATTTAGTGAATGCTTATATCCTATGAAATCCTTATGAGAGCCATGTGACAAGTGAATGAGGTAAATGAAAAGGTGAATGAGGCAAATGAAACCCTAAGGATAGGGTGTTCAATGAATCATGTTATGGTGACATGAAAGGTCTCGATATGAGATGTGGTGATACTTAACTGTTGAATTGTATGTTTCTAGTGCATTTAACTTTATATGCTTGTTCTCTCTGAGTTGATATCTACATACTGCAGGGCTTCTTATATTTCAATACATATCTCATAAATTGCAGGTGATGAGATATGACATGCCCTAGAAAGGGATGTTACTGAGACATGGTATATGTTGAATACATGAGCTATGATGTTTTATATGATATGATATGGCAGGCCGTGTGAGCCTTATGAGAAATGTAAAATGAGTTATGATTTCTGTTTTATATGTATCTATAATATTAATGTTAGACTTAGGTGCCCTGAACACCGTAGAACCCCTTCGAGAGATCTGCTTCTTAGGGGTGAAACTCGTGTTGCAACATTAACCGTGCGGAGTCATAGTGGCACGAGGACAGAGAGGCAGTGTTCAACAATAATCCGTGCGGAGTCATGGTGGCACTGGAGAAAATAGGGGTTATTGCAACAAGATCCGTGCAGAGTCATGGAGGTAACCCCGTGAGACTCTCCGCCTGTGTGCTCAGGTTAGAGGAGGAGTCTAGAGCACTCGGAGTAGTGCATTGAGGCCGGAGAGCCTGTGGTCCTGTGGCAGAACAGGGCTGGCGTCAGACTTAGCATTTCCCGGGTGTGTCGCTAAGTCTTGTACGGTGTGGCCGTAGTGCACTGCGAGTCTCTATGCAGAGTACACTGCATAGATCAGGGCATAAGCTAAAATATGATCATATAGGTTCACAGAGTTCCTTATAAATGAAAGAGTTAAGGAAGACTAGAGCATACTCTTCTAGTAGTTATTCTTTGGATGCAATATTTACATTCCTTGTTATTTCAATTATATTGTTTTAGAACTGCTCAGTGTAGTATTTATTGTTGTTAAATTTCATATTGTTTACTCAAAGTTATATCTGTAATCACATTAGTGCCTTAGACTGTTTCTTTGAAGTACTCATTCACTGAGCGAGTAGGCTCACCCCTCTACTCAAACATTTTAGGGTTAACCGCGTGGACTTGAAGATGGTCAGAGCATCAGTGTAGATATGCTACAAGAGTTAAGTACAAGATTAGTTGAGTCAGTCGGTCCTTGTCACTCTAGGTCCTCAGTAAGAGATAAGAGAGAGAGTTGTAATTACGATGTGTAATATTGTTCCTCTTTTGATATGTATGCTAATTAGAAAGTTTTATGTGCATAAGGTGTGAGAGACATCATGAATGTTTATACATGTACCTTTACTATTGAAGTCTGATTAGTAAAAGAAATGTTCAGATTCCTTTGTTAAGATGTTATGTGGTTCAATGCAGGGAAACAAGAGTTTTAAAGAAAAGAAAAAAAAAGGTTAAGGGTGTTCTTTGTTTTACATATAAATCCTATCTTATTCCCTAATCTCATGATTTGAGGAAATTGTGAGATCGGGTGTAACACCATTCATCCCATGATCAGAGATCGTGGTAGTGCGGACGGGCATTGGGTTCCTTGCTCCTTGACCTGGAATGGTTTGGAGGTAGGGAATAGTTCAGCGCCGTCAGATCCTTTTCTTTGTCCGTTGGATCTTGTCTCGGCTAGCCGATCCATGGCTCATATATGCCATCGATCACAACCATATAGCTAAACTATGTGTGATTCCTCCATTAAGCAAATCTTACGCTATATATGTTAAACTTAGGTCTAGTCATTTATCTCATTATTTCAAATATTCTGACTTAAATAGATTATTCTAGGAACCTCATTTACTCATACAAATTGAATCATGGCTTTATCATCATCATAACTACTACTATTAAATTTTAGCTTCGGTTTACTACTATTTGACCAATCAAAACTTAATCCAAAATGGTACATGATTAGGGTCATAGTCATAATCTTAACATCATACGACTCTTCAGCTTTAAACAAAAAGGGGTATTCAAGAACATCCAAAGTTCACTCTATCACATCCTACACACCTTAAAAGAAATTCCGTCCTCGAAATTAAGCCAGAATTCCAATCCATCACAGAACTTGTACCCATATTTGACAATAATTTTATAAAAAAATCATGATCTGATTACATGTTCATGAAAAAATTCTACAAAAAAAAATTGTGTCCGACTCGGTTCACAGTAAGTAGGAGTCTATTGTAGATACAACAACATGTATAGCGTGTTGCATAGTCATAAATTCAGCATTCAACGTTATTTGGCGAGGTTAAAAATTTTGGTATTCGGGAATTATGCGGGAACTTCGGATAAAAAACGGCAAAGATACAGTAAAAGTTTCGGTCAAACCATTCTGAAAAAAAACGGATACAATTCGGATATATATATATATATATATATGCAAATTTTACTTGGTAATTTGGAACAAAAAGTTCAACAATTATCAAGATTCATACATATACATAAAAGCACCACAGTACCACAATGGTCAATTTGGTAAAATTATAGGTGTCAAATTTAGTTAAGAAACAAAAATATGTACAATTGATAAACATCGACCTTTAAGTGTCTGACTAGTTTGGTATAACTAAAATTTTCCTAGAACTCATTTTCCTGGAAGGCTCCGATTGGTTCAGTGTAAGTAGAGTTTTTTTGGAAGTCCATTTCCCGGAAATGAAGTGCAGTTCCTGGAAATTGAGTTCAGATGATTGGTTTAAAAATCAAAGTTTTTCATGAAAATGAGTTCCATGTGATTGGTTTGTTGTAATTTTGTTACAATACATGAAATATAATGTACCACAAACATCACAAACTTTATAATTTGCAAACCATATCATATCTATTTTAAATAAAACTTCATAATCAACAAAGTATTATTCATAGGCTTATCCCTAAGTACATATGATTTTTTAATACACGGATAATTTCTATGTTGTCTCTTGCTCAAGATCAACATGATCATCATTATCAAAATGACATATGTTTGTTGACATTCCTTACAACCAATATGATCAATCATCTACATAAAAAAGAAAATAGTCCAAATATTTTCAAACAAAATTTCTATGCAAACATGTGATATTACATAAGTTATATTGTTGTTTAATTAGTAGTAGAACTGGATTTTGTTTTACAATGATTTATATGATACGAAGAATATGACAGTCACCCAAATACTATTTGGTAATAATCCCTTAATCATGACATGTTCATAAACATCTTCCTTTGATTTTAAATACCTATTGCTATAAGTTTTGCATGGACACAACAATTGATTGTTTCTTAAAGGCCTTTGATAAGAAAGAGCATAGTCTATGAATGCAGACACCCCTCTCAAAAGTCTTTACTAAGGAAACGTCTTTCAATGTACATCCAACTCCTATCGACTAAGTAATCCATCTACAAAAATAATAAATAATATATTTAGTATCATAGTAGGAAAATAAGTTGATCATCCATATGACAATAATAAAAATACTTCTCTAGATATTTTGATGAACTCCTTTTCCCTAGCTTGCAAGATACATTCTCAAATAAATTTTTATTGGAGATATGCCTATTT